>JAQNBH010000015.1:7004754-7452254 GCA_028752905.1 Cladorhizidae sp. MBARI D1340-BT2
CACATGGAGTGAGTGTATCTGGTGCTTAGTATGCATGCACACATGGAGTGAGTGTATCTGGTGCTTAGTATGCATGCACACATGGAGTGAGTGTATCTGGTGCTTAGTATGCATGCACACATGGAGTGAGTGTATCTGGTGCTTAGTATGCATGCACACATGGAGTGAGTGTATCTGGTGCTTAGTATCATGCACACATGGAGTGAGTGTATCTGGTGCTTAGTATGCATGCACACATGGAGTGAGTGTATCTGGTGCTTAGTATACATGCACACATGGAGTGAGTGTATCTGGTGCTTAGTATGCATGCACACATGGAGTGAGTGTATCTGGTGCTTAGTATGCATGCACACATGGAGTGAGTGTATCTGGTGCTTAGTATACATGCACACATGGAGTGAGTGTATCTGGTGCTTAGTATGCATGCACACATGGAGTGAGTGTATCTGGTGCTTAGTATGCATGCACACATGGAGTGAGTGTATCTGGTGCTTAGTATACATGCACACATGGAGTGAGTGTATCTGGTGCTTAGTATACATGCACACATGGAGTGAGTGTATCTGGTGCTTAGTATACATGCACACATGGAGTGAGTGTATCTGGTGCTTAGTATACATGCACACATGGAGTGAGTGTATCTGGTGCTTAGTATGCATGCACACATGGAGTGAGTGTATCTGGTGCTTAGTATGCATGCACACATGGAGTGAGTGTATCTGGTGCTTAGTATGCATGCACACATGGAGTGAGTGTATCTGGTGCTTAGTATGCATGCACACATGGAGTGAGTGTATCTGGTGCTTAGTATGCATGCACACATGGAGTGAGTGTATCTGGTGCTTAGTATACATGCACACATGGAGTGAGTGTATCTGGTGCTTAGTATACATGCACACATGGAGTGAGTGTATCTGGTGCTTAGTATGCATGCACACATGGAGTGAGTGTATCTGGTGCTTAGTATGCATGCACACATGGAGTGAGTGTATCTGGTGCTTAGTATGCATGCACACATGGAGTGAGTGTATCTGGTGCTTAGTATGCATGCACACATGGAGTGAGTGTATCTGGTGCTTAGTATGCATGCACACATGGAGTGAGTGTATCTGGTGCTTAGTATACATGCACACATGGAGTGAGTGTATCTGGTGCTTAGTATGCATGCACACATGGAGTGAGTGTATCTGGTGCTTAGTATGCATGCACACATGGAGTGAGTGTATCTGGTGCTTAGTATGCATGCACACATGGAGTGAGTGTATCTGGTGCTTAGTATACATGCACACATGGAGTGAGTGTATCTGGTGCTTAGTATGCATGCACACATGGAGTGAGTGTATCTGGTGCTTAGTATGCATGCACACATGGAGTGAGTGTATCTGGTGCTTAGTATACATGCACACATGGAGTGAGTGTATCTGGTGCTTAGTATGCATGCACACATGGAGTGAGTGTATCTGGTGCTTAGTATGCATGCACACATGGAGTGAGTGTATCTGGTGCTTAGTATGCATGCACACATGGAGTGAGTGTATCTGGTGCTTAGTATACATGCACACATGGAGTGAGTGTATCTGGTGCTTAGTATGCATGCACACATGGAGTGAGTGTATCTGGTGCTTAGTATGCATGCACACATGGAGTGAGTGTATCTGGTGCTTAGTATGCATGCACACATGGAGTGAGTGTATCTGGTGCTTAGTATGCATGCACACATGGAGTGAGTGTATCTGGTGCTTAGTATGCATGCACACATGGAGTGAGTGTATCTGGTGCTTAGTATGCATGCACACATGGAGTGAGTGTATCTGGTGCTTAGTATACATGCACACATGGAGTGAGTGTATCTGGTGCTTAGTATGCATGCACACATGGAGTGAGTGTATCTGGTGCTTAGTATGCATGCACACATGGAGTGAGTGTATCTGGTGCTTAGTATACATGCACACATGGAGTGAGTGTTCTGGTGCTTAGTATACATGCACACATGGAGTGAGTGTATCTGGTGCTTAGTATGCATGCACACATGGAGTGAGTGTATCTGGTGCTTAGTATACATGCACACATGAGTGAGTGTATCTGGTGCTTAGTATGCATGCACACATGGAGTGAGTGTATCTGGTGCTTAGTATGCATGCACACATGGAGTGAGTGTATCTGGTGCTTAGTATGCATGCACACATGGAGTGAGTGTATCTGGTGCTTAGTATACATGCACACATGGAGTGAGTGTATCTGGTGCTTAGTATACATGCACACATGGAGTGAGTGTATCTGGTGCTTAGTATACATGCACACATGGAGTGAGTGTATCTGGTGCTTAGTATACATGCACACATGGAGTGAGTGTATCTGGTGCTTAGTATACATGCACACATGGAGTGAGTGTATCTGGTGCTTAGTATACATGCACACATGGAGTGAGTGTATCTGGTGCTTAGTATACATGCACACATGGAGTGAGTGTATCTGGTGCTTAGTATACATGCACACATGGAGTGAGTGTATCTGGTGCTTAGTATACATGCACACATGGAGTGAGTGTATCTGGTGCTTAGTATACATGCACACATGGAGTGAGTGTATCTGGTGCTTAGTATGCATGCACACATGGAGTGAGTGTATCTGGTGCTTAGTATGCATGCACACATGGAGTGAGTGTATCTGGTGCTTAGTATACATGCACACATGGAGTGAGTGTATCTGGTGCTTAGTATACATGCACACATGGAGTGAGTGTATCTGGTGCTTAGTATGCATGCACACATGGAGTGAGTGTATCTGGTGCTTAGTATACATGCACACATGGAGTGAGTGTATCTGGTGCTTAGTATGCATGCACACATGGAGTGAGTGTATCTGGTGCTTAGTATACATGCACACATGGAGTGAGTGTATCTGGTGCTTAGTATGCATGCACACATGGAGTGAGTGTATCTGGTGCTTAGTATACATGCACACATGGAGTGAGTGTATCTGGTGCTTAGTATGCATGCACACATGGAGTGAGTGTATCTGGTGCTTAGTATGCATGCACACATGGAGTGAGTGTATCTGGTGCTTAGTATACATGCACACATGGAGTGAGTGTATCTGGTGCTTAGTATACATGCACACATGGAGTGAGTGTATCTGGTGCTTAGTATACATGCACACATGGAGTGAGTGTATCTGGTGCTTAGTATACATGCACACATGGAGTGAGTGTATCTGGTGCTTAGTATACATGCACACATGGAGTGAGTGTATCTGGTGCTCTTCTTCTGGTGCAGCTGTTCTTCAAGGTATCTGACTTTACCCTCAGCAGCTGCTGCATTGATGCCAAGTCGATCACCTTGTTCCCTTCACTGAAATACAAGTTAATCACTAGTGAGTACACACACACACACACACACACAAACAAACACCATATACGTACACTATTGTGATAAGATAGTGTTGCAATATCATTATGAAACAACATTAGCATTGTCCAATTATGATCTGGCCCTAACCCTAGCCACTGCCCTGGCCCTGACCCTAGCCCTAAGTCTAGCCACTGCCCTTACCCTAACCCTAGTCCTTGCCCTAACCCTAGCCACTGCCCTAACCCTAGGGACTGACCTGGCCCTATTCCAGCCAGTCCAACCTCAGCTAAACTTTATAGTGATATACTGTATACCAGGACCAGTTCATGCCCCTCCCCCACCTCACTTTTGCCTATCATGTTTAGAACATGTACATACTATATAAGTATTGATGATAGAGTGTTCGTGCTCCAGCTACCATCCTCTTCATAGTCAGCTTCATTGCTAGAGAAGGCATCCTCATTGTCAGTCTCTCTCATCTCTTACTTTACAAGGGTTATTGATGGTAGAGTGTTCGTGCTCCAGCTACCTTCCTCTTCATAGTCAGCTTCATTGCTAGAGAAGACATCATCATTGTCAGTCTCTCCCATCTCTTACTATACAAGGGTATTGATGATAGAGTGTTCGTGCTCCAGCTACCATCCTCTTCATAGTCAGCTTCATTGCTAGAGAAGGCATCGTCATTGTCAGTCTTTCTCATCTCTTACTTTACAAGGGTTATTGATGATAGAGTGTTCGTGCTCCAGCTACCTTCCTCTTCATAGTTGGCTTCATTGCTAGAGAAGACATCATCATTGTCAGTCTCTCCCATCTCTTACTTTACTAGGGTTATTGATGATAGAGTGTTCGTGCTCCAGCTATCATCCTCTTCATAGTCAGCTTCATTGCTAGAGAAGGCATCGTCATTGTCGGTCTCTCTCATCTCTTACTTTGGAGTTTGGCCATCTCTCTGGCGATATTTCCTGCAGCACTTTCTGCTACTTGCCCGGGCTTTAAGCAGTGAATGCTGTCATCATGTGACCATCTGTCTCGACTGAAATGCCACAAATTTTGAAGGATTTGAATATCACTTCAGTGGTGAAAGACTGCCAAGCTTTCTACACTCACTCCAGACAGAATATTCTCTGGAGCTTTTCTACTTCCTGCCAGTGTCTAATTAAGGGGGCGTGTACTGTTATATTGGAGGTAGTAAGTGGTGTGGGGTCTAATTGAGGGGGGCGTGGTCTGAAATACAGTATGTAGCAACAAACATACATATAGACAGTTACTGGTTAGTTGATGGAGTGCGGTCTTTAGAGGAACATACTTCTTGGTGGAGAACGACAATGATTTCTCAGCTTGCCTCAGTGTTATAATGGGGTGAGTACATAGGTGAGTTTTAGTGTCAGCTTGCCTCAGTGTTATATGGGGTGAGTACATGGGTGAGTTTTAGTGTCAGCTTGCCTCAGTGTTATATGGGGTGAGTACATGGGTGAGTTTTAGTGTCAGCTTGCCTCAGTGTTGTATGGGGTGAATACATGGGTGAGTTTTAGTGTCAGCTTGCCTCAGTGTTGGATGGGGTGAATACATGGGTGAGTTTTAGTGTCAGCTTGCCTCAGTGTTGTATGGGGTGAATACATGGGTGAGTTTTAGTTTCAGCTTGCCTCAGTGTTGTATGGGGTGAATACATAGGTGAGTTTTAGTGTCAGCTTGCCTCAGTGTTGGATGGGGTGAATACATGGGTGAGTTTTAGTGTCAGCTTGCCTCAGTGTTGTATGAGGTGAATACATGGGTGAGTTTTAGTGCAGCTTGCCTCAGTGTTGTATGGGGTGAATACATGGGTGAGTTTTAGTGTCAGCTGGCCTCAGTGTTGTATGGGGTGAATACATGGGTGAGTTTTAGTGTCAGCTTGCCTCAGTGTTGGATGGGGTGAATACATGGGTGAGTTTTAGTGTCAGCTGGCCTCAGTGTTATATGGGGTGAGTACATGGGTGAGTTTTAGTGTCAGCTTGCCTCAGTGTTGTATGGGGTGAATACATGGGTGAGTTTTAGTGTCAGCTTGCCTCAGTGTTGGATGGGGTGAATACATGGGTGAGTTTTAGTGTCAGCTTGCCTCAGTGTTGTATGGGGTGAATACATGGGTGAGTTTTAGTGTCAGCTTGCCTCAGTGTTGTATGGGGTGAATACATGGGTGAGTTTTAGTGTCAGCTTGCCTCAGTGTTGTATGAGGTGAATACATGGGTGAGTTTTAGTGTCAGCTTGCCTCAGTGTTGTATGAGGTGGTGAGTTTTAGTGTCAGCTGGCCTCAGTGTTGTATGGGGTGAATACATGGGTGAGTTTTAGTGTCAGCTTGCCTCAGAGTTGTATGGGATGAATACATGGGTGAGTTTTAGTGTCAGCTTGCCTCAGAGTTGTATGGGGTGAATACATGGGTGAGTTTTAGTGTCAGCTTGCCTCAGTGTTATATGGGGTGAGTACATGGGTGAGTTTTAGTGTCAGATTGCCTCAGAGTTGTATGGGGTGAATACATGGGTGAGTTTTAGTGTCAGATTGCCTCAGAGTTGTATGGGGTGAATACATGGGTGAGTTTTAGTGTCAGCTTGCCTCAGTGTTGTATGGGATGAATATATGGGTGAGTTTTAGTGTCAGCTTGCCTCAGTGTTGTATGGGGTGAATACATGGGTGAGTTTTAGTGTCAGCTTGCCTCAGTGTTGTATGGGGTGAATACATGGGTGAGTTTTAGTGTCAGCTGGCCTCAGTGTTGTATGGGGTGAATACATGGGTGAGTTTTAGTGTCAGCTTGCCTCAGTGTTGTATGGGATGAATACATGGGTGCGTTTTAGTGTCAGCTTGCCTCAGTGTTGTATGGGGTGAATACATGGGTGAGTTTTAGTGTCAGGTTGATCAACTTAACTGTGTCCAAAGAAGAGGGTGTTGCATGTAACTGTAATCTCCCTCTATGTCCCGCCTAATTTTACAAATGATGGAGAAACATGTTCTTCCCCCGCATGTGATGTTAGCACCTCCTGCAATCCACGCAAGTCTGCAAATGTGCTAAATCTTCCAGTAGTCATTCCTGGAATCTTCCTTTCTGTGATATGACTCCAAGTGGAATCCACCCAGTAGTGAATTACACATCACAATCCTCACCAACTTCGGCAGCAATATCTCACTCTGAGATAAGGAACTCCTCATTGTCTAACTTCTGATCTGCTAAGCTGAGCAAGTTATAGGATACCTCTCAATGGAAATGCAAACTGTAGAAGCATCACATTCTCTCTTCCTAAAGTCAACAAACTCATTGTCTTTGATAATCGCTTCATGAAAGAGAAAAACCGCAAGTGTTGCTATGCATATGTGCAAGTGTTGCTATGCATATGTGCAAGTGTTGCTATACATATGTGCAAGTGTTGCTATGCATATGTGCAAGTGTTGCATGCATATGTGCAAGTGTTGCTATGCATATGTGCAAGTGTTGCTGTGCATATGTGCAAGTGTTGCATGCATATGTGCAAGTGTTGCATGCATATGTGCAAGTGTTGCTATGCATATGTGCAAGTGTTGCTGTGCATATGTGCAAGTGTTGCTATGCATATGTGCAAGTGTTGCATGCATATGTGCAAGTGTTGCTATGCATATGTGCAAGTGTTGCTATGCATATGTGCAAGTGTTGCTATGCATATGTGCAAGTGTTGCTATGCATATGTGCAAGTGTTGCTATGCATATGTGCAAGTGTTGCTATATACTTCAATACATATGCAAGTGTTGCTGTTTACTTCAACACATGTGCAAGTGTTCCTGTTTACTTCAACATTTGCAAGTGATTCTCTATACCAACACGTATGCAAGTGTTGCTGTATACTTCAACACATCTGCAAGTGTTGCTGTTTACTTCAACATTTGCAAGTGATTCTGTTTACTTCAACACATGTGCAAATAATGTCACGACGTTCAAGTTTCTTGTGTGTCTGATGCTGTGACAAGTCCAGTGAACAATCTTAGGTTGGTTAGCTGATCCTCTCTCAGGATTATTGCAGTCAAGCTCTTGTCTAGTTCCCTGAACATCTGATTAGCTGTGACGTGTATAGATGTGTGGAGCATCACGCTGCAAGCAAAGTTGGAAGTGGTAAGACTGCCTCAATGACAAGTACTGTAAGTGCCACTCAAACATGAGGATATTCTCCATACAACTAGCAAGCAACTTTGCTGCCTTAATATTGTCAGGTATGAAGCACGAACTGCTGGCATAGAACATTTACAAAATTCTTTCGGCGCCTTTTAGAAAGAAAGCCATCTTTATGAATGTGCTTGATGAGACTTCTGCGTATAAGCGTCACAGGAAGTTGCACACTGATCTAGTTGCCCCTTCTGCTTGGGGCTGTTGTCAAGCCAGTAGAGATGATCAACACAGAACTCTTCTATGTCAGTGCCAGACATGCCCACAGGCTTCGGCAGCCTCTTGTCCAGCAGTATGCATAGTGGGGCAAGGATATCCAGTGAGGTGTGTGGAAGGATTTAATTATGCGGCCCTTGATCTGACTGAGTTGTTATCCCACTATTCTGTTGGTATTATCTACACCAAAAGCAGTCAATGATTCCAAGGTACATCTCGCACATCTTCGTGTATCACATATGCATTATGTAATAGAATACCATAAGTAATGTAGGGGTGGCAAAATAATTGCACGAGAGGGGGAGTTGAGTGCAATTGCCGGCCCCTCTACATTAATCCGAGTCGGAATCTTCAATTCAAGAGAAGCTCCTTTCTCAAAGATAGTGCCAGAGTGTTTCCCAGGAGGCATCGGTGCCTGTGCAAGGATTTTTCCTTGTTACAAACAGGCATTGAGGATCACACCCATCCTTCTTACCCAGTCCATCCTGCCTCTTTGCTTGTCCCTTCCCACTCGACATTTTCTTCCTCTCCTGCGGTTGGCTTAACCTCTTATAATCCCACGATGTTCCTGGCACGCCCTTGTTCCAAAAAGTGCTGACTCATTTGATAAAGTAAATTTTGGGTGTTGAATGACTGAGGACTCCTCACACTGCCACATGGTTTGGGGTGTTGAATGACTGAGGACTCCTCACACTGCCACATGGTTTGGGGTGTTGAATGACTGAGGACTCCTCACACTGCCACATGGTTTGGGGTGTTGAATAACTGAGGACTCCTCACACTACCACATGGTTTGGGGTGTTGAATGACTGAGGACTCCTCACACTGCCACATGGTTTGGGGTGTTGAATGACTGAGGACTCCTCACACTGCCACATGGTTTGGGGTGTTGAATGACTGAGGACTCCACACACTGCCACATGGTTTGGGGTGTTGAATGACTGAGGACTCCACACACTGCCACATGGTTTGGGGTGTTGAATGACTGAGGACTCCTCACACTGCCACATGGTTTGGGGTGTTGAATGACTGAGGACTCCTCACACTGCCACATGGTTTGGGGTGTTGAATAACTGAGGACTCCTCACACTGCCACATGGTTTGGGGTGTTGAATGACTGAGGACTCCTCACACTGCCACATGGTTTGGGGTGTTGAATGACTGAGGACTCCTCACACTGCCACATGGTTTGGGGTGTTGAATGACTGAGGACTCCACACACTGCCACATGGTTTGGGGTGTTGAATGACTGAGGACTCCACACACTGCCACATGGTTTGGGGTGTTGAATGACTGAGGACTCCTCACACTGCCATATAGTTTGTGGTGTTGAATGGCTGAGGACTCCTCACACTGCCACATGGTTTGGGGTGTTGAATGACTGAGGACTCCTCACACTGCCACATGGTTTGGGGTGTTGAATAACTGAGGACTCCTCTCACTGCCACATGGTTTGGGGTGTTGAATGACTGAGGACTCCTCACACTGCCACATGGTTTGGGGTGTTGAATGACTGAGGACTCCTCACACTGCCACATGGTTTGGGGTGTTGAATGACTGAGGACTCCTCACACTGCCACATGGTTTGGGGTGTTGAATGACTGAGGACTCCACACACTGCCACATGGTTTGGGGTGTTGAATGACTGAGGACTCCACACACTGCCACATGGTTTGGGGTGTTGAATGACTGAGGACTCCTCACACTGCCATATAGTTTGTGGTGTTGAATGGCTGAGGACTCCTCACACTGCCACATGGTTTGGGGTGTTGAATGACTGAGGACTCCTCACGCTGCCACATGGTTTGGGGTGTTGAATAACTGAGGACTCCTCTCACTGCCACATGGTTTGTGGTGTTGAATGGCTGAGGACTCCTCACACTGCCACATGGTTTGGGGTGTTGAATGACTGAGGACTCCTCACACTGCCACATGGTTTGGGGTGTTGAATAACTGAGGACTCCTCACACTGCCACATGGTTTGGGGTGTTGAATGACTGAGGACTCCTTACACTGCCACATGGTTTGAGGTGTTGAATGACTGAGGACTCCTCACACTGCCACATGGTTTGGGGTGTTGAATGACTGAGGACTCCACACACTGCCACATGGTTTGGGGTGTTGAATGACTGAGGACTCCTCACACTGCCACATGGTTTGGGGTGTTGAATGACTGAGGACTCCTCACACTGCCACATGGTTTGGGGTGTTGAATGACTGAGGACTCCTCACACTGCCACATGGTTTGGGGTGTTGAGGCTGAGGACTCCTCACTGTTTTTCTCTTTCCTTTGCCACTCTCAAGGCCACAAACCTTTCCATTCAGCACTTCTCTTATAATTAGTCTTGTAAATCATTGTCTGTGGCGGATGCTATATATGGCAGTCTCCTTCCACCTGCTGCTCCGTTGCTGTGGACTTGTCTGTGTTTTTGTTCTTGTCTCTCGAGCGTTGCAGGTCAGAGTCTGTTACAGATGCAAACACTTGTTCACTTCATCCTCTTGAAGTGGGTGTTGTGTTTTCTTGGAGTGGGTGTGGCTTGGCATGTTGCACAGACCCAGGATATTCATTTGAAAGGTGGTCAAGAATGGCTGAAGAAACAAATGGCTGAAGAAACAAACTCTTCAATAGTCTATCAATTAATTGCTCCGCCTAGTTAGTGAGCTACTCTACTTCAGAATCGGTTTCTATACTTGGCCGAAAATAATTACCTAACAACGTGGTCTGTGTGTTGATCAAATTGGAGTGGCTATCTGTTATTGTTGGAAAAAGTGTAAGTGCGTTCTGTTTGGCTAATGACTGTGAAATATCGTACCAACAGCCACAAGGGTCTACATGGCCTAGTACTAGGGTTAGGTGCATGTGGCCTCGAACTTCTCCAACGTACTGGCCTCAACTTCTCTGTTGTCAGGTAGAGTCCAACGAGTTTCTCTGATGCAACTTTCCTGCTCACATGGTGGGCCCTCAAGCCCCGCATCACTGGATGCATCCATCACTGCGGGGGTTTCTGTGGCAACCTTCCTGCTCACATGATGGGCCCTCATGCCCCTCATCACTGGATGCATCCATCACTGCGGTGGCAACCTTCCTGCTCACATGGTGAACCTCATGCCCCTCATCACTGGATGCATCCATCACTGCGGGGGTTTCTGTGCCTGCTCACATGATGGGCCCTCATGCCCCTCATCACTGGATGCATCCATCACTGCCGGGGGGGGGGGGGGGGGGGGGGGGGGCTCCCTTTCCAAGGCTTTAGTCCATCCCTCGGGTGAGGAGACAGGGAGCATGGTTCAAAATACATGCCATTCTTGTTCATGTTCCATGATAGTTTTTAGCGATAGCTGGATCAGGGCAGTTCTATTGCGTAGGACCGGTATGATCAAGTGATCAGCGAGGCCCAATGCAACATTGGAGTGATCGCATTTCATTAGTAACTGTTACTCTGTCAGATATAGGATCTGTGGCTGGCTCAAAACTTAATGGAGCTTGGCCCTGTGGATACACTTCTCTGTCAAGTATAGGATCTGTGGCCGGCTCACGACTTAATGGAGCCTGGCCCTGTGGATACACTTCTCTGTCAAGTGTAGGATCTGTGGCCTGCTCACAACTTATTAGAGCCTGGGTCCCTGTGGCTACAACTCTGCTTATGAGTTGTGCCTCTAGAATTCCTCCATATGTCAGGCACTCCCAGTATCTTATGCTTATGTCCTGCAACAAACTTCACAGTGAAAGTGGTCCTCTAAAGTTGACTGTGCAACTCGATCAAGTTTTCTCCGACGAGGAGACTGGTGCATTGTAGAAGACTTGGCCTAGCCTTAGGCTCTCCTTGTGGTTAGAGTTATTCTGGTTTCTTTGGCACTCATCTGATGATTCCACATCACATCCATCAGATGCTGCCATCATTGCTATCATCCCTAGGCTACATCCACCAGATGCTGCTCCATCATTGCTGTCATCCCTAGGCTACATCCACCAGATGCTGCCATCACTGCTGTCATCCCTAGGCTACATCCACCAGATGCTGCACCATCATTGTCATCCCTAGGCTACATCCACCAGATGCTGCCATCATTGCTGTCATCCCTAGGCTACATCCACCAGATGCTGCCATCATTGCAGTCATCCCTAGGCTACATACACCAGATGCTGCCATCATTGCTGTCATCCCTAGGCTACATCCACCAGATGCTGCCATCATTGCTGTCATCCCTAGGCTACATCCACCAGATGCTGCACCATCATTGCTGTCATCCCTAGACTACATCCACCAGGTGCTGCCATCATTGCTATCATCCCTAGGCTACATCCACCAGATGCTGCACCATCATTGCTGTCATCCCTAGGCTACATCCACCAGATGCTGCTCCATCATTGCTGTCATCCCTAGGCTACATCCACCAGATGCTGCCACCATCATTGCTGTCATCCCTAGGCTACATCCACCAGATGCTGCCATCATTGCTGTCATCCCTAGGCTACATCCACCAGATGCTGCACCATCATTGCTGTCATCCCTAGGCTACATCCACCAGATGCTGCCATCATTGCTGTCATCCCTAGGCTACATCCACCAGATGCTGCACCATCATTGCTGTCATCCCTAGGCTACATCCACCAGATGCTGCCATCATTGCTATCATCCCTAGGCTACATCCACCAGATGCTGCACCATCATTGCTGTCATCCCTAGGCTACATCCACCAGATGCTGCCATCATTGCTATCATCCCTAGGCTACATCCACCAGATGCTGCACCATCATTGCTGTCATCCCTAGGCTACATCCACCAGATGCTGCACCATCATTGCTGTCATCCCTAGACTACATCCACCAGATGCTGCCATCATTGCTGTCATCCCTAGGCTACATCCACCAGATGCTGCACCATCATTGCTGTCATCCCGAGGCTACATCCACCAGATGCTGCACCATCATTGCTGTCATCCCTAGACTACATCCACCAGATGCTGCCATCATTGCTGTCATCCCTAGGCTACATCCACCAGATGCTACACCATCATTGTTGTCATCCCTAGGCTACATCCACCAGATGCTGCCATCATTGCTATCATCCCTAGACTACATCCACCAGATGCTGCACCATCATTGCTATCATCCCTAGACTACATCCACCAGATGCTGCCATCATTGCTGTCATCCCTAGGCTACATTCACCAGATGCTGCACCATCATTGCTATCATCCCTAGGCTACATCCACCAGATGCTGCCATCATTGCTATCATCCCTAGGCTACATCCACCAGATGCTGCCATCATTGCTGTCATCCCTAGGCTACATCCACCAGATGCTGCACCATCATTGCTGTCATCCCTAGGCAGATGCTGCACCATCATTGCTGTCATCCCTAGGCTACATCCACCAGATGCTACCATCATTGCTATCATCCCTAGGCTACATCCACCAGATGCTGCCATCATTGCTGTCATCCCTAGGCTACATACATCCACCAGATGCTGCACCATCATTGCTGTCATCCCTAGGCTACATCTGCACCATCATTGCTGTCATCCCTAGGCTACATCCACCAGATGCTGCACCATCATTGCTGTCATCCCTAGGCTACATCCACCAGGTGCTGCCATCATTGCTGTCATCCCTAGGCTACATCCACCAGATGCTGCACCATCATTGCTGTCATCCCTAGGCTACATCCACCAGATGCTGCCATCATTGCTATCATCCCTAGGCTACATACACCAGATGCTGCCATCATTGCTGTCATCCCTAGGCTACATCCACCAGATGCTGCACCATCATTGCTGTCATCCCTAGGCTACATCCACCAGATGCTGCTCCATCATTGCTGTCATCCCTAGGCTACATCCACCAGATGCTGAACCATCATTGCTGTCATCCCTAGACTACATCCACCAGATGCTGCACCATCATTGCTGTCATTCCTAGGCTACATCCACCAGATGCTGTTCCATCATTGCTATCATCCCTAGGCTACATCCACCAGATGCTGCACCATCATTGCTATCATCCCTAGACTACATCCACCAGATGCTGCCATCATTGTTGTCATCCCTAGGCTACATCCACCAGATGCTGCTCCATCATTGCTGTCATCCCTAGGCTACATCCACCAGATGCTACACCATCATTGCTGTCATCCCTAGGCTACATCCACCAGATGCTGTATCATTGCTGTCATCCCTAGGCTACATCCACCAGATGCTGCGCCATCATTGCTGTCATCCCTAGGCTACATCCACCAGATGCTGCCATCATCATTGCTGTCATCCCTAGGCTACATCCACCAGATGCTGCACCATCATTGCTGTCATCCCTAGGCTACATCCACCAGATGCTACGCCATCATTGCTGTCATCCCTAGGCTACATACACCAGATGCTGTATCATCATTGCTGTCATCCCTAGGCTACATCCACCAGATGCTGCCATCATCATTGCTGTCATCCCTAGGCTACATCCACCAGATGCTGCACCATCATTGCTGTCATCCCTAGGCTACATCCACCAGATGCTGCCACCATCATTGCTGTCATCCCTAGGCTACATCCACCAGATGCTGCCATCATTGCTGTCATCCCTAGGCTACATCCACCAGATGCTGCCATCATCATTGCTGTCATCCCTAGGCTACATCCACCAGATGCTGCCATCATTGCTGTCATCCCTAGGCTACATCTATCAGATGCTGCCATCATTGCTGTCATCCATAGGCTACATCCACCAGATGCTGCACCATCATTGCTGTCATCCCTAGGCTACATCCACCAGATGCTGCCATCATTGCTGTCATCCCTAGGCTACATCCACCAGATGCTGCCATCATTGCAGTCATCCCTAGGCTACATCCACCAGATGCTACACCATCATTGCTGTCATCCCTAGGCTACATCCACCAGATGCTGCCATCATTGCAGTCATCCCTAGGCTACATCCACCAGATGCTGCTCCACCATTGCTGTCATCCCTAGGCTACATCCACCAGATGCTACACCATCATTGCTATCATCCCTAGGCTACATCCACCAGATGCTGCACCATCATTGCTGTCATCCCTAGGCTACATCCACCAGATGCTGCTCCATCATTGCTGTCATCCCTAGGCTACATCCACCAGATGCTGCCATCATTGGAGTCATCCCTAGGCTACATCCACCAGATGCTGCACCATCATTGCTGTCATCCCTAGGCTACATCCACCAGATGCTGCCACCATCATTGCTGTCATCCCTAGGCTACATCCACCAGATGCTGCACCATCATTGCTGTCATCCCTAGGCTACATACATCAGATGCTGCCATCATTGCTGTCATCCCTAGGCTACATCCACCAGATGCTGCTCCATCATTGCTGTCATCCCTAAGCTACATCCACCAGATGCTGCCATCATTGCTGTCATCCCTAGGCTACATCCACCAGATGCTGCACCATCATTGCTGTCATCCCTAGGCTACATCCACCAGATGCTACACCATCATTGCAGTCATCCCTAGGCTACATCCACCAGATGCTCACCATCATTGCTGTCATCCCTAGGCTACAACATCCACCAGATGCTGCACCATCATTGCTGTCATCCCTAGGCTACATCCACCAGATGCTGCCACCATCATTGCTGTCATCCCTAGGCTACATCCACCAGATGCTGCCATCATTGCTGTCATCCCTAGGCTACATCCACCAGATGCTGCAGCATCACTGCTGTCATCCCTAGACTACATCCACCAGATGCTGTATCATCATTGCTGTCATCCCTAGGCTACATCCACCAGATGCTGCACCATCATTGCTGTCATCCCTAGGCTACATCCACCAGATGCTGCCATCATTGCTGTCATCCCTAGGCTACATCCACCAGATGCTGCACCATCATTGCTGTCATCCCTAGGCTACATCCACCAGATACTGCCATCATTGCTGTCATCCCTAGGCTACATCCACCAGATGCTGCACCATCATTGCTGTCATCCCTAGGCTACATCCACCAGATGCTGCCATCATTGCTGTCATCCCTAGGCTACATCCACCAGATGCTGCCATCATTGCTGTCATCCCTAGGCTACATCCACCAGATGCTGCCATCATTGCTATCATCCCTAGGCTACATCCACCAGATGCTGCTCCATCATTGCTGTCATCCCTAGGCTACATCCACCAGATGCTGCACCATCATTGCTGTCATCCCTAGGCTACATCCACCAGATGCTGCTATCATTGCTGTCATCCTTAGGCTACATCCACCAGATGCTGCCATCATTGCAGTCATCCCTAGACTACATCCACCAGATGCTGCCATCATTGCTGTCATCCCTAGGCTACATCCACCAGATGCTGCTCCATCATTGCTGTCATCCCTAGGCTACATCCACCAGATGCTGCACCATCATTGCGGTCATCCCTAGGATACATCCACCAGATGCTGCACCATCATTGCTGTCATCCCGACGCTACATCCACCAGATGCTGCCATCATTGCTATCATCCCTAGGCTACATCCACCAGATGCTGCTCCATCATTGCTGTCATCCCTAGGCTACATCCACCAGATGCTGCCATCATTGCGGTCATCCCTACGATACATCCACCAGATGCTGCCATCATTGCTATCATCCCTAGGCTACATCCACCAGATGCTGTATCATCATTGCTGTCATCCCTAGGCTACATCCACCAGATGCTGCACCATCATTGCTGTCATCCCTAGGCTACATCCACCAGATGCTGCACCATCATTGCTGTCATCCCTAGGCTACATCCACCAGATGCTGCCATCATTGCTATCATCCCTAGGCTACATCCACCAGATGCTGCACCATCATTGCTATCATCCCTAGGCTACATCCACCAGATGCTGCCATCATTGCTATCATCCCTAGGCTACATCCACCAGATGCTGCACCATCATTGCTGTCATCCCTAGGCTACATCCACCAGATGCTGCCATCATTGCTGTCATCCCTAGGCTACATCCACCAGATGCTGCACCATCATTGCTGTCATCCCTAGGCTACATCCACCAGATGCTGCTCCATCATTGCTGTCATCCCTAGGCTACATCCACCAGATGCTGCCATCATTGCTGTCATCCCTAGGCTACATCCACCAGATGCTTGGCCATCATTGCTATCATCCCTAGGCTACATCCACCAGATGCTGTATCATCATTGCTGTCATCCCTAGGCTACATCCACCAGATGCTGCCATCATTGCTGTCATCCCTAGGCTACATCCACCAGATGCTGCCACCATCATTGCTGTCATCCCTAGGCTACATCCACCAGATGCTGCCACCATCATTGCTGTCATCCCTAGGCTACATCCACCAGATGCTGCACCATCATTGCTATCATCCCTAGGCTACATCCACCAGATGCTGCCATCATTGCTATCATCCCTAGGCTACATCTACCAGATGCTGCTCCATCATTGCTGTCATCCCTAGGCTACATCCACCAGATGCTGCACCATCATTGCTGTCATCCCTAGACTACATCCACCAGATGCTGCCATCATTGCTGTCATCCCTAGACTACATCCACCAGATGCTACACCATCATTGCTGTCATCCCTGGGCTACATCCACCAGATGCTGCACCATCATTGCTGTCATCCCTAGGCTACATCCACCAGATGCTGCCATCATTGCTATCATCCCTAGGCTACATCCATCAGATGCTGCCATCATTGTTGTCATCCCTAGGATACATCCACCAGATGCTGCCACCATCATTGCTGTCATCCCTAGGCTACATCCACCAGATGCTGCTCCACCATTGCTGTCATCCCTAGACTACATCCACCAGATGCTACACCATCATTGCTATCATCCCTAGGCTACATCCACCAGATGCTGCACCATCATTGCTTTCATCCCTAGGCTACATCCACCAGATACTGCCATCATTGCTGTCATCACTAGGCTACATCCACCAGATGCTGCCATCATTGCTGTCATCCCTAGACTACATCCACCAGATGCTGCCATCATTGCTGTCATCCCTAGGCTACATCCACCAGATGCTGCACCATCATTGCTGTCATCCCTAGGCTACATCCACCAGATGCTGCACCATCATTGCTGTCATCCCTAGGCTACATCCACCAGATGCTGCCATCATTGCTGTCATCCCTAGGCTACATCCACCAGGTGCTGCCATCATTGCTATCATCCCTAGGCTACATCCACCAGATGCTGCCATCATTGCTATCATCCCTAGGCTACATCCATCAGATGCTGCCATCATTGTTGTCATCCCTAGGATACATCCACCAGATGCTGCCACCATCATTGCTGTCATCCCTAGGCTACATCCACCAGATGCTGCTCCACCATTGCTGTCATCCCTAGACTACATCCACCAGATGCTACACCATCATTGCTATCATCCCTAGGCTACATCCACCAGATGCTGCACCATCATTGCTGTCATCCCTAGGCTACATCCACCAGATACTGCCATCATTGCTGTCATCACTAGGCTACATCCACCAGATGCTGCCATCATTGCTGTCATCCCTAGACTACATCCACCAGATGCTGCCATCATTGCTGTCATCCCTAGGCTACATCCACCAGATGCTGCACCATCATTGCTGTCACCCCTAGGCTACATCCACCAGATGCTGCCATCATTGCTGTCATCCCTAGGCTACATCCACCAGATGCTGCCATCATTGCTATCATTCCTAGGCTACATCCACCAGATGCTGCCATCATTGCTATCATCCCTAGGCTACATCCATCAGATGCTGCCATCATTGTTGTCATCCCTAGGATACATCCACCAGATGCTGCCACCATCATTGCTATCATCCCTAGGCTACATCCACCAGATGCTGCTCCACCATTGCTGTCATCCCTAGACTACATCCACCATATGCTACACCATCATTGCTATCATCCCTAGGCTACATCCACCAGATGCTGCACCATCATTGCTGTCATCCCTAGGCTACATCCACCAGATACTGCCATCATTGCTGTCATCACTAGGCTACATCCACCAGATGCTGCCATCATTGCTGTCATCCCTAGACTACATCCACCAGATGCTGCCATCATTGCTGTCATCCCTAGGCTACATCCACCAGATGCTGCACCATCATTGCTGTCATCCCTAGGCTACATCCACCAGATGCTGCACCATCATTGCTGTCATCCCTAGGCTACATCCACCAGATGCTGCTCCACCATTGCTGTCATCCCTAGGCTACATCCACCAGATGCTGCACCATCATTGCTGTCATCCCTAGGCTACATCCACCAGATGCTGCACCATCATTGCTGTCATCCCTAGACTACATCCACCAGGTGCTGCCATCATTGCTATCATCCCTAGGCTACATCCACCAGATGCTGCACCATCATTGCTGTCATCCCTAGGCTACATCCACCAGATGCTGCTCCATCATTGCTGTCATCCCTAGGCTACATCCACCAGATGCTGCCACCATCATTGCTGTCATCCCTAGGCTACATCCACCAGATGCTGCCATCATTGCTGTCATCCCTAGGCTACATCCACCAGATGCTGCACCACCATTGCTGTCATCCCTAGGCTACATCCACCAGATGCTGCTCCATCATTGCTGTCATCCCTAGACTACATCCACCAGATGCTGCCATCATTGCTGTCATCATTAGGCTACATCCACCAGATGCTGCACCATCATTGCTCTCATCCCTAGGCTACATCCACCAGATGCAGCACCATCATTGCTGTCATCCCTAGGCTACATCCACCAGATGCTGCCATCATTGCTATCATCCCTAGGCTACATCCACCAGATGCTGCACCATCATTGCTGTCATCCCTAGGCTACATCCACCAGATGCTGCACCATCATTGCTGTCATCCCTAGACTACATCCACCAGATGCTGCCATCATTGCTGTCATCCCTAGGCTACATCCACCAGATGCTGTACCATCATTGCTGTCATCCCTAGGCTACATCCACCAGATGCTGCACCATCATTGCTGTCATCCCTAGACTACATCCACCAGATGCTGCCATCATTGCTGTCATCCCTAGGCTACATCCACCAGATGCTACACCATCATTGTTGTCATCCCTAGGCTACATCCACCAGATGCTGCCATCATTGCTATCATCCCTAGACTACATCCACCAGATGCTGCACCATCATTGCTATCATCCCTAGACTACATCCACCAGATGCTGCCATCATTGCTGTCATCCCTAGGCTACGTTCACCAGATGCTGCACCATCATTGCTATCATCCCTAGGCTACATCCACCAGATGCTGCCATCATTGCTATCATCCCTAGGCTACATCCACCAGATGCTGCTCCATCATTGCTGTCATCCCTAGGCTACATCCACCAGATGCTGCACCATCATTGCTGTCATCCCTAGGCTACATCCACCAGATGCTGCTCCATCATTGCTGTCATCACTAGGCTACATCCACCAGATGCTGCCATCATTGCTGTCATCCCTAGACTACATCCACCAGATGCTGCCATCATTGCTGTCATCCCTAGGCTACATCCACCAGATGCTGCACCATCATTGCTGTCATCCCTAGGCTACATCCACCAGATGCTGCACCATCATTGCTGTCACCCCTAGGCTACATCCACCAGATGCTGCCATCATTGCTGTCATCCCTAGGCTACATCCACCAGATGCTGCCATCATTGCTATCATCCCTAGGCTACATCCACCAGATGCTGCCATCATTGCTATCATCCCTAGGCTACATCCACCAGATGCTGCAGCATCACTGCTGTCATCCCTAGACTACATCCACCAGATGCTGTATCATCATTGCTGTCATCCCTAGGCTACATCCACCAGATGCTGCACCATCATTGCTGTCATCCCTAGGCTACATCCACCAGATGCTGCCATCATTGCTGTCATCCCTAGGCTACATCCACCAGATGCTGCACCATCATTGCTGTCATCCCTAGGCTACATCCACCAGATACTGCCATCATTGCTGTCATCCCTAGGCTACATCCACCAGATGCTGCACCATCATTGCTGTCATCCCTAGGCTACATCCACCAGATGCTGCCATCATTGCTGTCATCCCTAGGCTACATCCACCAGATGCTGCCATCATTGCTGTCATCCCTAGGCTACATCCATCAGATGCTGCCATCATTGCTATCATCCCTAGGCTACATCCACCAGATGCTGCCATCATTGCTGTCATCCCTAGGCTACATCCACCAGATGCTGCACCATCATTGCTGTCATCCCTAGGCTACATCCACCAGATGCTGCTCCATCATTGCTGTCATCCCTAGGCTACATCCACCAGATGCTGCACCATCATTGCTGTCATCCCTAGGCTACATCCACCAGATGCTGCTATCATTGCTGTCATCCTTAGGCTACATCCACCAGATGCTGCCATCATTGCAGTCATCCCTAGACTACATCCACCAGATGCTGCCATCATTGCTGTCATCCCTAGGCTACATCCACCAGATGCTGCCATCATTGCTATCATCCCTAGGCTACATCCACCAGATGCTGCTCCATCATTGCTGTCATCCCTAGGCTACATCCACCAGATACTGCCATCATTGCGGTCATCCCTACGATACATCCACCAGATGCTGCCATCATTGCTATCATCCCTAGGCTACATCCACCAGATGCTGTATCATCATTGCTGTCATCCCTAGGCTACATCCACCAGATGCTGCACCACCATGCTATCATCCCTAGGCTACATCCACCAGATGCTGCACCATCATTGCTATCATCCCTAGGCTACATCCACCAGATGCTGCCATCATTGCTGTCATCCCTAGGCTACATCCACCAGATGCTGCACCATCATTGCTGTCATCCCTAGGCTACATCCACCAGATGCTGCACCATCATTGCTGTCATCCCTAGGCTACATCCACCAGATGCTGCCATCATTGCTATCATCCCTAGGCTACATCCACCAGATGCTGCACCATCATTGCTATCATCCCTAGGCTACATCCACCAGATGCTGCCATCATTGCTATCATCCCTAGGCTACATCCACCAGATGCTGCACCATCATTGCTGTCATCCCTAGGCTACATCCACCAGATGCTGCCATCATTGCTGTCATCCCTAGGCTACATCCACCAGATGCTGCACCATCATTGCTGTCATCCCTAGGCTACATCCACCAGATGCTGCTCCATCATTGCTGTCATCCCTAGGCTACATCCACCAGATGCTGCCATCATTGCTGTCATTCCTAGGCTACATCCACCAGATGCTTGGCCATCATTGCTATCATCCCTAGGCTACATCCACCAGATGCTGTATCATCATTGCTGTCATCCCTAGGCTACATCCACCAGATGCTGCCATCATTGCTGTCATCCCTAGGCTACATCCACCAGATGCTGCCACCATCATTGCTGTCATCCCTAGGCTACATCCACCAGATGCTGCCACCATCATTGCTGTCATCCCTAGGCTACATCCACCAGATGCTGCACCATCATTGCTATCATCCCTAGGCTACATCCACCAGATGCTGCCATCATTGCTATCATCCCTAGGCTACATCCACCAGATGCTGCTCCATCATTGCTGTCATCCCTAGGCTACATCCACCAGATGCTGCACCATCATTGCTGTCATCCCTAGACTACATCCACCAGATGCTGCCATCATTGCTGTCATCCCTAGACTACATCCACCAGATGCTACACCATCATTGCTGTCATCCCTGGGCTACATCCACCAGATGCTGCACCATCATTGCTGTCATCCCTAGGCTACATCCACCAGATGCTGCCATCATTGCTATCATCCCTAGGCTACATCCATCAGATGCTGCCATCATTGTTGTCATCCCTAGGATACATCCACCAGATGCTGCCACCATCATTGCTGTCATCCCTAGGCTACATCCACCAGATGCTGCTCCACCATTGCTGTCATACCTAGACTACATCCACCAGATGCTACACCATCATTGCTATCATCCCTAGGCTACATCCACCAGATGCTGCACCATCATTGCTGTCATCCCTAGGCTACATCCACCAGATACTGCCATCATTGCTGTCATCACTAGGCTACATCCACCAGATGCTGCACCATCATTGCTGTCATCCCTAGGCTACATCCACCAGATGCTGCACCATCATTGCTGTCATCCCTAGGCTACATCCACCAGATGCTGCCATCATTGCTGTCATCCCTAGGCTACATCCACCAGGTGCTGCCATCATTGCTATCATCCCTAGGCTACATCCACCAGATGCTGCCATCATTGCTATCATCCCTAGGCTACATCCATCAGATGCTGCCATCATTGTTGTCATCCCTAGGATACATCCACCAGATGCTGCACCATCATTGCTGTCATCCCTAGGCTACATCCACCAGATGCTGCACCATCATTGCTGTCATCCCTAGACTACATCCACCAGATGCTGCCATCATTGCTGTCATCCCTAGGCTACATCCTCCAGATGCTGTACCATCATTGCTGTCATCCCTAGGCTACATCCACCAGATGCTGCACCATCATTGCTGTCATCCCTAGACTACATCCACCAGATGCTGCCATCATTGCTGTCATCCCTAAGCTACATCCACCAGATGCTACACCATCATTGTTGTCATCCCTAGGCTACATCCACCAGATGCTGCCATCATTGCTATCATCCCTAGACTACATCCACCAGATGCTGCACCATCATTGCTATCATCCCTAGACTACATCCACCAGATGCTGCCATCATTGCTGTCATCCCTAGGCTACGTTCACCAGATGCTGCACCATCATTGCTATCATCCCTAGGCTACATCCACCAAATGCTGCCATCATTGCTATCATCCCTAGGCTACATCCACCAGATGCTGCTCCATCATTGCTGTCATCCCTAGGCTACATCCACCAGATGCTGCACCATCATTGCTGTCATCCCTAGGCTACATCCACCAGATGCTACTCCATCATTGCTGTCATCACTAGGCTACATCCACCAGATGCTGCCATCATTGCTGTCATCCCTAGACTACATCCACCAGATGCTGCCATCATTGCTGTCATCCCTAGGCTACATCCACCAGATGCTGCACCATCATTGCTGTCATCCCTAGGCTACATCCACCAGATGCTGCACCATCATTGCTGTCACCCCTAGGCTACATCCACCAGATGCTGCCATCATTGCTGTCATCCCTAGGCTACATCCACCAGATGCTGCCATCATTGCTATCATCCCTAGGCTACATCCACCAGATGCTGCCATCATTGCTATCATCCCTAGGCTACATCCATCAGATGCTGCCATCATTGTTGTCATCCCTAGGATACATCCACCAGATGCTGCCACCATCATTGCTGTCATCCCTAGGCTACATCCACCAGATGCTGCTCCACCATTGCTGTCATCCCTAGACTACATCCACCATATGCTACACCATCATTGCTATCATCCCTAGGCTACATCCACCAGATGCTGCACCATCATTGCTGTCATCCCTAGGCTACATCCACCAGATACTGCCATCATTGCTGTCATCACTAGGCTACATCCACCAGATGCTGCCATCATTGCTGTCATCCCTAGACTACATCCACCAGATGCTGCCATCATTGCTGTCATCCCTAGGCTACATCCACCAGATGCTGCACCATCATTGCTGTCATCCCTAGGCTACATCCACCAGATGCTGCACCATCATTGCTGTCATCCCTAGGCTACATCCACCAGATGCTGCTCCACCATTGCTGTCATCCCTAGGCTACATCCACCAGATGCTGCACCATCATTGCTGTCATCCCTAGGCTACATCCACCAGATGCTGCACCATCATTGCTGTCATCCCTAGACTACATCCACCAGGTGCTGCCATCATTGCTATCATCCCTAGGCTACATCCACCAGATGCTGCACCATCATTGCTGTCATCCCTAGGCTACATCCACCAGATGCTGCTCCATCATTGCTGTCATCCCTAGGCTACATCCACCAGATGCTGCCACCATCATTGCTGTCATCCCTAGGCTACATCCACCAGATGCTGCCATCATTGCTGTCATCCCTAGGCTACATCCACCAGATGCTGCACCACCATTGCTGTCATCCCTAGGCTACATCCACCAGATGCTGCTCCATCATTGCTGTCATCCCTAGACTACATCCACCAGATGCTGCCATCATTGCTGTCATCCCTAGGCTACATCCACCAGATGCTGCACTATCATTGCTGTCATCCCTAGGCTACATCCACCAGATGCTGCCATCATTGCTGTCATCCGTAGGCTACATCCACCAGATGCTGCCATCATTGCTGTCATCCCTAGGCTACATCCACCAGATGCTGCACCATCATTGCTGTCATCCCTAGGCTACATCCACCAGATGCTGTCATCATTGCTATCATCCCTAGGCTACATCCACCAGATGCTGCACCATCATTGCTGTCATCCCTAGGCTACATCCACCAGATGCTGCCATCATTGCTATCATCCCTAGGCTACATCCACCAGATGCTGCACCATCATTGCTGTCATCCCTAGGCTACATCCACCAGATGCTGCACCATCATTGCTGTCATCCCTAGACTACATCCACCAGATGCTGCCATCATTGCTGTCATCCCTAGGCTACATCCACCAGATGCTGTACCATCATTGCTGTCATCCCTAGGCTACATCCACCAGATGCTGCACCATCATTGCTGTCATCCCTAGACTACATCCACCAGATGCTGCCATCATTGCTGTCATCCCTAGGCTACATCCACCAGATGCTACACCATCATTGTTGTCATCCCTAGGCTACATCCACCAGATGCTGCAATCATTGCTATCATCCCTAGACTACATCCACCAGATGCTGCACCATCATTGCTATCATCCCTAGACTACATCCACCAGATCCTGCCATCATTGCTGTCATCCCTAGGCTACATTCACCAGATGCTGCACCATCATTGCTATTATCCCTAGGCTACATCCACCAGATGCTGCCATCATTGCTATCATCCCTAGGCTACATCCACCAGATGCTGCTCCATCATTGCTGTCATCCCTAGGCTACATCCACCAGATGCTGCACCATCATTGCTGTCATCCCTAGGCTACATCCACCAGATGCTGCTCCATCATTGCTGTCATCCCTAGGCTACATCCACCAGATGCTGCCATCATTGCAGTCATCCCTAGGCTACATCCACCAGATGCTGCACCATCATTCCTAGGCTACATCCACCAGATGCTGCACCATCATTGTTATCATCCCTAGGCTACATCCACCAGATGCTGCCATCATTGCTGTCATCCCTAGGCTACATCCACCAGATGCTGCCATCATTGCTGTCATCCCTAGGCTACATCCACCAGATGCTGCCATCATTGCAGTCATCCCTAGGCTACATCCACCAGATGCTGCCATCATTGCAGTCATCCCTAGGCTACATCCACCAGATGCTGCCATCATTGCTGTCATCCCTAGGCTACATCCACCAGATGCTGCTCCATCATTGCTGTCATCCCTAGGCTACATCCACCAGATGCTGCACCATCATTGCTATCATCCCTAGGCTACATCCACCAGATGCTGCCATCATTGCTGTCATCCCTAGGCTACATCCACCAGATGCTACACCATCATTGCTGTCATCCCTAGGCTACATCCACCAGATGCTACACCATCATTGCTATCATCCCTAGGCTACATCCACCAGATGCTGCCATCATTGCTGTCATCCCTAGGCTACATCCACCAGATGCTGTATCATCATTGCTGTCATCCCTAGGCTACATCCACCAGATGCTGCCACCATTGCTGTCATTCCTAGGCTACATCCACCAGATGCTGCACCATCATTGCTGTCATCCCTAGGCTACATCCACCAGATGCTGCACCATCATTGCTGTCATCCCTAGACTACATCCACCAGATGCTGCCATCATTGCTGTCATCCCTAGGCTACATCCACCAGATGCTGCTCCACCATTGCTGTCATCCCTAGGCTACATCCACCAGATGCTGCTCCACCATTGCTGTCATCCCTAGGCTACATCCACCAGATGCTGCCATCATTGCTGTCATTCCTAGGCTACATCCACTGGTCAGATGCTGCACCATCATTGCTGTCATCCCTAGGCTACATCCACCAGATGCTGCCACCATTGCTGTCATCCCTAGGCTACATCCACCAGATGCTGCCATCATTGCTGTCATCCCTAGGCTACATCCACCAGATGCTGCACCATCATTGCTGTCATCCCTAGGCTACATCCACCAGATGCTACACCATCATTGCTGTCATCCCTAGGCTACATCCACCAGATGCTGCTCCATCATTGCTGTCATCCCTAGGCTACATCCACCAGATGCTACACCATCATTGCTGTCATCCCTAGGCTACATCCACCAGATGCTGCCATCATTGCTATCATCCCTAGGCTACATCCACCAGATGCTGCACCATCATTGCTATCATCCCTAGGCTACATCAACCAGATGCTGCCATCATTGCTATCATCCCTAGGCTACATCCACCAGATGCTGCCATCATTGCTGTCATCCCTAGGCTACATCCACCAGATGCTGCCATCATTGCTGTCATCCCTAGGCTACATCCACCAGATGCTGCTCCATCATTGCTGTCATCCCTAGGCTACATCCACCAGATGCTGCACCATCATTGCTGTCATCCCTAGGCTACATCCACCAGAAGCTGACCATCATTGCTGTCATCCCTAGGCTACATCCACCAGATGCTGCACCATCATTGCTATCATCCCTAGGCTACATCCACCAGATGCTGCTCCATCATTGCTGTCATCCCTAGGCTACATCCACCAGATTCTGCACCATCATTGCTGTCATCCCTAGGCTACATCCACCAGATGCTGCCATCATTGCTGTCATCCCTAGACTACATCCACCAGATGCTGCACCATCATTGCTATCATCCCTAGGCTACATCCACCAGATGCTGCTCCATCATTGTTGTCATCCCTAGGCTACATCCACCAGATGCTGCCATCATTGCAGTCATCCCTAGGCTACATCCACCAGATGCTGCACCATCATTGCTGTCATCCCTAGACTACATCCACCAGGTGCTGCACCATCATTGCAGTCATCCCTAGGCTACATCCACCAGATGCTGCACCATCATTGCTGTCATCCCTAGACTACATCCACCAGGTGCTGCACCATCATTGCTGTCATCCCTAGGCTACATCCACCAGATACTGCCATCATTGCTGTCATTCCTAGGCTACATCCACGAGATGCTGCTCCATCATTGCTGTCATCCCTAGGCTACATCCACCAGATGCTGCCATCATTGCTGTCATCCCTAGGCTACATCCACCAGATGCTGCACCATCATTGCTATCATCCCTAGGCTACATCCACCAGATGCTGCCATCATTGCTGGCATCCCTAGGCTACATCCACCAGATGCTGCACCATCATTGCTGTCATCCCTAGGCTACATCCACCAGATGCTGCTCCACCATTGCTGTCATCCCTAGGCTACATCCACCAGATGCTGCACCATCATTGCTGTCATCCCTAGGCTACATCCACCAGATGCTGCCATCATTGCTGTCATCCCTAGGCTACATCCACCAGATGCTTGGCCATCATTGCTGTCATCCCTAGGCTACATCCACCAGATGCTGCACCATCATTGCTGTCATCCCTAGGCTACATCCACCAGATGCTGCTCCATCATTGCTGTCATCCCTAGGCTACATCCACCAGATGTTGCACCATCATTGCTATCATCCCTAGGCTACATCCACCAGATGCTGCACCATCATTGCTATCATCCCTAGGCTACATCCACCAGATGCTGCCATCATTGCTATCATCCCTAGGCTACATCCACCAGATGCTGCCATCATTGCTGTCATCCCTAGGCTACATCCACCAGATACTGCCATCATTGCTGTCATCCCTAGGCTACATCCACCAGATGCTGCAGCATCATTGCTGTCATCCCTAGGCTACATCCACCAGATGATGCTCCATCATTGCTATCATCCCTAGGCTACATCCACCAGATGCTGCACCATCATTGCTGTCATCCCTAGGCTACATCCACCAGATGCTGCTCCATCATTGCTATCATCCCTAGGCTACATCCACCAGATGCTGCCATCATTGCTGTCATCCCTAGGCTACATCCATCAGATGCTGCTCCATCATTGCTGTCATCCCTAGGCTACATCCACCAGATACTGCCATCATTGCTGTCATCCCTAGGCTACATCAGATGTTGCGCCATCATTGCTGTCATCCCTAGGCTACATCCACCAGATGCTGCACCATCATTGCTATCATCCCTAGGCTACATCCACCAGATGCTGCTCCATCATTGCTGTCATCCCTAGGCTACATCCACCAGATACTGCCATCATTGCTGTCATCCCTAGGCTACATCCACCAGATGCTGCTCCATCATTGCTGTCATCCCTAGGCTACATCCACCAGATGCTGCACCATCATTGCTGTCATCCCTAGGCTACATCCACCAGATGCTGCACCATCATTGCTGTCATCCCTAGGCTACATCCACCAGATGCTGCCATCATTGCTGTCATCCCTAGGCTACATCCACCAGATGCTCACCATCATTGCTGTCATCCCTAGGCTACATCCACCAGATGCTGCCATCATTGCAGTCATCCCTAGGCTACATCCACCAGATGCTGCCATCATTGCTCTCATCCCTAGGCTACATCCACCAGATGCTGCTCCATCATTGCTGTCATCCCTAGGCTACATCCACCAGATGCTGCTCCATCATTGCTGTCATCCCTAGACTACATCCACCAGATGCTGCACCATCATTGCTGTCATCCCTAGGCTACATCCACCAGATGCTGCTCCATCATTGCTGTCATCCCTAGGCTACATCCACCAGATGCTGCACCATCATTGCTGTCATCCCTAGGCTACATCCACCAGATGCTGCAGCATCATTGCTGTCATCCCTAGGCTACATCCACCAGATGCTGCTCCATCATTGCTGTCATCCCTAGGCTACATCCACCAGATGCTGCCATCATTGCTATCATCCCTACGCTACATCCACCAGATGCTGCACCATCATTGCTGTCATCCCTAGGCTACATCCACCAGATGCTGCACCATCATTGCTGTCATCCCTAGGCTACATCCACCAGATGCTGCACCATCATTGCTGTCATCCCTAGGCTACATCCACCAGATGCTGCTCCATCATTGCTGTCATCCCTAGGCTACATCCACCAGATGCTGCCATCATTGCTATCATCCCTAGGCTACATCCACCAGATGCTGCTCCATCATTGCTGTCATCCCTAGGCTACATCCACCAGATGCTGCCATCATTGCTATCATCCCTAGGCTACATCCACCAGATGCTGCACCATCATTGCTGTCATCCCTAGGCTACATCCACCAGATGCTGCACCATCATTGCTGTCATCCCTAGGCTACATCCACCAGATGCTGCTCCATCATTGCAGTCATCCCTAGGCTACATCCACCAGATACTGCCATCATTGCTGTCATCCCTAGGCTACATCCACCAGATGCTGCTCCATCATTGCTGTCATCCCTAGACTACATCCACCAGATGCTGCACCATCATTGCTGTCATCCCTAGGCTACATCCACCAGATGCTGCTCCATCATTGCTGTCATCCCTAGGCTACATCCACCAGATGCTGCCATCATTGCTGTCATCCCTAGGCTACATCCACCAGATGCTGCTCCATCATTGCTGTCATCCCTAGGCTACATCCACCAGATGCTGCCATCATTGCTGTCATCCCTAGGCTACATCCACCAGATGCTGCACCATCATTGCTGTCATCCCTAGGCCACATCCACCAGATGCTGCCATCATTGCTATCATCCCTAGGCTACATCCACCAGATGCTCCAGCATCATTGTTGTCATCCCTAGGCTACATCCACCAGATGCTGCCATCATTGCTGTCATCCCTAGCAGGGTTGTATACAGAAATTTTGCCAAGGGGGGGCGAACTTGAGATATGGAAAAATAAGGGGGGGCGAGAATGATACAATGATGGTGTATGTAATGTATAAGGGTGGTGTCTAATTTCAAGGGGGGGGGCGAGAATGATACAAGGGGGGGCGAATGCCCCCCCCCCGCCCCCCCCTAAATACACCCCTGCCTAGGCTGCATCCACCAGATGCTGCCATCATTGCTGTCATCCCTAGGCTACATCCACCAGATGCTGCCATCATTGCTGTCATCCCTAGACTACATCCACCAGATGCTGCCATCATTGCTGTCATCCCTAGGCTACATCCGCCAGATGCTGCACCATCATTGCTGTCATCCCTAGGCTACAGACTCCCTGCAGCAGTGTGTGAAGGCTCCTGGTTTACTAGTTTTCCTAGGCTGAAGTTTGCCGGGGAATGACTGTTCTGTACCATAAGAATGTGGGTGAGTGTCTGTCTTGCACGGGTGAGTGCCTGTCTTGCACAGGTGAATGTCTGTATTGCACAGGTTAGTACCTGTCTTGCGCAGGCTGAGCAGATGAACACAGCGGAATCTGGTTACACCTGCTAAATGACGATGAGGAAGGTCTGCTAATCTTAGTCATTGCCCTAATCTTAACCATTACCCCAGCCCAAACCCTAGACATTACCCATCCCTAACCCTAGCCATTACCCCAGCCCTAACCCTAGCCATTACCCCAGCCCTAACCCTAGCCATTACCCCAGCCCTAACCCTAGCCATTACCCATCCCTAACCCTAGCCATTACCCCAGCCCTAACCCTAGCCATTACCCCAGCCCTAACCCTACCCATTACCCATCCCTAACCCTAGCCATTACCCCAGCCCTAACCCTAGCCATTACCCAGCCCTAACCCTAGCTGTTTCCCTAGCCTTTGCTGCTTCCCTCTAACCCTAGCTCTGCCCTGGCGCTAGCCCTAGCCACTGCCCTGGCCCTAATTCTAGCCTTTTCCTTTGCTCTAGCCTTAGCCATTGCCAGCTAGACATTACCCTAAGGCCCTATCTGAAGGTCTAATCCACACCAATCTGTACGGAGAATATTAATGATGTCATCATGATGATGTAATCTAAGACATGAAATACCATGTCCAACATATGACATCACAACACACACACACACACACACATTGCCACATGCTGGAATGTGAAGATAACAACATACTCACATTGGCACATGTTAGAACAGAAAGCTAGTCCTTTGCTTAGGCTTATTTCATTCTTGAGCATTTTGTGGGCTCACCTTAATAAAGCCTGGCCTTACTCTATGTATCACCACCTTAAAACTCTTGGGGTGACTTTCTAGAAGCTTATAACTGCAGCTGTAAATATAGTTGAAATATCATTATATACTAGGTTTAGGGATCACTAAACTCCCTGGCAACCATAATAATACTTTCAGAATGTATAGAAAAAGGAATATGATCCTTGAGAATGTTTGCCACACAAGGATATGAATATCATCGACACCAATTGAAGGAATACTCAATGAAGACGCTATCCAATGGTTCTGTAGTGACCTTGCCCGACATACCAGAGAAATGGGTAATATTAGTACTCTGACTGGCTAACCTGCAAAACACACACACGTACACACACACAAAATCCAGCTACCCAGGAAAGAATCTTTTGCTCTTAGCTCTCTTCTGCTAAATTCGTGATATAGATTTTATTCACTGCTAGATAGCTTATGCTTACTATGAACACTTATTGATGTCATTCTCTCCTTCCTTCTCTATCTCTGTGCTGAAGCTGGCAATGTCGAGAAATCATCTGATTCTATTTCTCTGCTCAGTGTCTAGACTTCAGCACGGTTCAAACCACTCCCACAAGCAAGCAGAGACTTCTCCTTTTTCATCGCCCAGTTCTCCATCCGATAGCCAGAAATCAGAGTCAAAAAGTACCTTCCATGCTTCGCTAGTGGTATACCTATATAGATGCCATCAATTCAGCTGTGATTGTCTATTTTACCTTAGCCACCTAACAATTATGGACTAGGGATTTCCCCAGCTTCTAGAGCTAGACGTGTGCTGATCTATTAAGCTAGCGCTAAGCTAAGCTAAAAAAATGGCCCAAGATACAGCGAAGTTTCTTGATAGCATCTTCAAACCTCTAGATTGGTTGTTACACCAGTGAATGGGTTAGCTATGGCCTGGCCTACTGTGTATATCATCACCTAAGCCTCTCTTCCTCTTGTGACCACTCCCCTTTCCCATTGTCCTCCGTGTGTATACAGACCATATAAGGAATATTTTCTAGGTATTTAATATTCGTATTTTTCAAGGCTAGAATCCAATCCACATATATAAGACAAGGGGGAGTCGAGCAGGGGTGTGGCTTCCACTATATGGTCACCCTCTACAAATAATTAACCCTCAAAAATGTCCCCCTCTATTGTATTTCAGTAGAAGGTGAAGACAACATAGCTCTTTGTTGTGTGTGTCTAGCAGCTGGTGCCTGTCAAAGCCACTTGCCCATCAACAATGGGCATGTGAGAAGGACTGAAAAGTCATCAATCAGTTTATGTGTATTAGCACATTACCTCATGGACTTGTTAATTTGTGTCAAGCTTCCTCAACAACTGCTTGATTGTCACTAATCGAGATCCTTGCTGTGTGGTCAAAGAGGGCATGGTTAGCGGGATACTGCCGGGTGTGGTTTAATTTACCTTATAGCTACTGGTCACATGATTACTGGTCACATGATTACTGGTCACGTGACTTGATGTGACTGCTGAGAGTTCCATATTCTAATGTCTGCTGCTATCCTCCTCTTGGGATTGGTTTGTAATTGTTTGCATACGCATGTACTACAAGATATTGAAACCATGTGTATTGGATAAATGAGAGATTGGAACCAAGTTTTATGTTGGCCTAAATTAAATATCACAACCAAGTAACGTGTCTGGTTTAAATATGTAAGGGACCAAAAATCAGATATTGGAACCGAGTTATACTGTATGGTCTAAATGAGGTATTGGAACCGAGTTATACTGTATGGTCTAAATGAGGTATTGGAACCAAGTTATACTGTATGGTCTAAATGAGGTATTGGAACCGAGTTATACTGTACGGTCTAAATGAGGTATTGGAACCGAGTTATACTGTATGGTCTAAATGAGGTATTGGAACCGAGTTATACTGTATGGTCTAAATGAGGTATTGGAACCAAGTTGTGATCCCATCGGTCTTGCAATGACTTCTGCTGCTTGTTCTGTTCTGTAGATCGTGAAGTGTATTCCTCTCAGTATAGAATATGGAACTCTCACGGTGAAGCCCTCTTCACTTGGCCTCAAATAAAGAACACCTAGATATTGTGTTGGTGTGTCTTTCTTCTTGTCTGTGATCTTGTAACTGACTTCTTTACAGTGTTCATGTCTAAATGTGTACGTCTATTGCTGTATACAGTCAGTACAGTCTTCATGTCTAAATGTCTATGATTATTGCTGAACACAGTATTCCTGTCTAAATGTGTTTATTGCTGTACAGACTAAATGTGTATACACTCTTGTGTTTCTTCTCTGTTGCATTAGTATCACATTGTTCCTTGTTTATCCTCCACCCACCATTGTTCCTTGTTTATCCTCCACCCACCATCAGTAACCCTCACTGGGCATGTGCAAAGCAGGATAACTTGAGCAAGGATGATTTTGTGCTGCCACAACTGTCTAGTATGACATCATCACATGTAGTTACTGTTACATTTTGGCTACATGTCGATGTGCCCGGTGCCCTCTCATATCTAAGAGGATGGAAGGCGCCTGTCTATTAGGAGAGGTGTATATGAATTTTCCACCAAGGAAGTGCAGAAATAATACCTGGGGTGATCTCACACACAGGAAGTCAATAAGGTAACACTGTAGGATTTCTTTTTTGTTGATAATGTTGTTTTGCCCTCTATCTAGGAAACAGTTGCTACCGGTAAAGGGTCTTTCGGGTAGAGTTTCAATTTCCACAATGCTAGGTTCAAAAGAAATTTAGCTAGCACGCGCTATAGTTTCGAAGCAGGATCCATATGATTTTTACCACCCCGAATGATGTCGGTGGAGATCTTCAGCATTATGTACCACACGCTCAGCTAGCGGCTACCGCCATGACCTGGTGGCAAGAGTTTGAAGGGGTACCTACTCAATCTCCGGAACGCGATCGTGATGGAGGACCCGCGGCAGGGAGCTGCAACCCTGGAACACTGCCGCCAGAAGCAAGTGATAGTACGTGTGGCAAACATGCCGACCAGGATTATGATGATGATACAGAAGACTGGCATGCGTTCACGGAAGAAACAAATAGCTTTCCTACCGGAAGATGTGAGGAGTTGTATCCACAATCTGATGTTGTCCAGAGAACACTGCAGTCTTGTTTTCAGCTGAAGTACAATGAATATACAGATGTGAGGACTACCCAATGCATCTTTACTCAACACAGGTATGTAACAATTGTATTAATGGTGGAATGGCTTCAGTGTGTAGCTGTGCCTCACAGCGAGCTCTCTACACTTGCCTTGTGATGATATCTTGGCGAGAGAAGTGTGCTCATGGCTTAGAGATGTCTGCAATTTAGTTTGTGATCCTGTTATTAGATGAGCACTGTACTAGTTGAACAGAGCATATGTTCTATGTCCACATCCTCTGGTTTAGGTAGGGCATTGCTAGATGCTCTTGAGAATATGTAAATAGTTTGTATCGCCTGTATATAGCCTCTTATATTGCATGCCATATGTAGCAGATGATTTCCGTGGGGCAATATTTTCATGGATTTCAACAATCATCATGATGAGTGGGAAATTGAAGTTTTATAATGAACTTGCTAATTACGCATGCGTGTTTCATAACCGCACCTCTTCAATTTGGGCTGGAAAAATATCTGGCAATGACAAATTCTTTCGAAGTAGAGGCTGTATAAGGGAATGAGGGATGCTACCTTAGGTGCACAACTGCAGTGCTTGCGTGAGACTGAATTAGAACACGATCTTTTTTCTGTGGCATCGCTGAAGTCTGGACGTATAGTTGGTCATGTTCTCAGATAGATGATGCCTTCAGTCTGTGCTCTATTTTGACGATGAGATGGAGAGATTTATCGCATGGTTACAGGTACATGGTTACGGGTGCATGGTTACAGGTGCTAGAAGGCAGGTCGTCTTGTTTAGCCTTATAAAAGTAGCGAAGCAGAGGGCCGTGGGAAAATAAATTGCTAGCTAGCAATCCAGCACAATTCAAGGAGTAATCTACCTAGAGCCACGCAGAGAGGGGGGGGGGGGGGCGGTGTTCATGTGGGAGCATGGTTCTTAACAAATGCATTATTCTATAAATGGTCTCGCGAGCTAGACTTTTTTCGTGGCGCGCTGAGGGTTTGGCTCGCAATTCTACAGGAATCCGTTGCTTTCTCTTAACCATGAAATCTTCGAAATTAATGCCCCACAAAAATGACCCTCTATACTTTACCAGGAGCTTATTCTATACATCATTCCAACTGTATCACGTTCACAAATTTCTATGCACAACCTCTAATGATGCACGACTGCTAACATTTTTGGTTCCTTTATCTCATGCACAACCTCTAATGATGCACGACTGCTGAAATTTTTAGTTCCTTTATCTCGTGCACAACCTCTAATGATGCACGACTGCTGACATTTTTAGTTCCTTTATATCCATCACTGTGTCTAGTGACCCTTTCCATTCCAGCCCCTGCAATCAGAAAGATGGCTGTTGCTACTGGGACTTCCTTCTCCTTTTTTAGAGGTCATGCAAATCCTTGAATGCTTAATGGGTTTTGTTTGTGTGGACATTTATTTGCGATGATGCTATTCCCATAAATTGTCTAGTATATTGAAAGCTATAGCTATAGCTATGGCATACTGACTGACTGACTGACTGGAGTGGCTTCAGACTTGTAGCTGAAGGTTGGTAATGGCTTCAGACTTGTAGCTGAAGGTGTTAGTAGATATAGAGCTGACTAGAGTGGCTTCAGACTTGCCATTGCTTAGCAGCTGAAAGAACTGACTAGAGTGGCTTCAGACTTGTAGCTGAAGGTTGGTAATGGCTTCAGACTTGTAGCTGAAGGTGTTAGTAGATATAGAGCTGACTAGAGTGGCTTCAGACTTGCCATTGCTTAGCAGCTGAAAGATAAGCTGAGCTCACTGACTGAATGGCTTCAGACTTGCCCATTGTTTAGCAGCTCGAGGTCTTAGTAGATAGTAACTGAACACAAACCACAGCTATGTTAGCTGTTTTAGGCAAGCTGATCGTTTATTGAAATGGCTTCAAATTGCAAAGTGTATCTGCAGGTTTTGCTCGGCATTTTTGGCACTTTTGAAATAAAATTTAAGCCATAAAAAGCCAAAACTCGACATTATATTGAGTGGACAAGTTCAGAACAGGACAATCCCATAGTAGGTATAGGTAAGAATACTGTAACACCTAAGGTAAGAATACTACAACAGGTATAGGTAAGAATACTGTAACACCTTTGAAGGTAAGAATACTATAACACCTAAGGTATAACAGGTATAGGTAAGAATACTACAACAGGTATAGGTAGCTTACTCAATACCAGGGGACTGTCTTTGGACAGACAATGAACGTGCTCTTCAGACTCATCCTGACAACATGGGTAAAAACATCTGGTATTCTGCATGTGTGTCACTCTCTACTGTACGATGCATAAATGGAGTACACTGGTATTTGATTACATGTAGCAACTCCATTTGGTCTTGGGGGTTACTTGCTTCGTATGACAAGCATGCAATTGAGCTCATTATAAGCAGTGCTCTTGTGTAGGAGGAGGCAAGTGGATGGCATTATGGCGTCCAGGTTTGGCTGGGTTGAGGAGATGCACATTTTTGCAAACTACTAACTAGCCATTTTTAATTTACTATAAAAGTGGGTGTGGCCTTCATGTCTGTGTATATATGTATGTATGTGGTGACTTCAATGTGCAAATGTCCCTAGAGCAGTTGCTGATAACAAGGTCACGAGGTTGTTTTAGTTTGTATGTTCCTGAATAATTACTCAGCATTGTGGAGTGCTAAACATTTGAGCTTGCAGACTATTCCAGAGGTTCATAGTTCAAGCACAAGTGCAGACATGACAGGCCTCTCATCTGCTGTGCATGTGACCCGTGGGAGCTGCTCTGAGGATGGCACTCCCACTGTCATAGATGACCCTTTACCTCATTCAGGGAACATGGGTGTAGTCACGTTGTTCTTGTTTGGCACGGGAGCGGCTAATCTGTACATGCTTGTGATCTGTGCAGGCATACGTGGCATCCCTGGTGTGCTCCTGGCATTTCCTTTCTCCCCTCCCCCCCATGTACAGAGGAGAAGTCTAGTTGGTGTGCTTGCAGACCAACAAGTCAAGGGGGTCTGGGGGCATGGTCCCAAGAAAATCTGAGTGCATTATTTGCTGGTGCTGATAATTAACACCCACTGAGTTAGTGCATTGCGATGTACTTTTGTTAGCATCTTACCTTTGGAACTTAGTGTTAGAAATAGTGATGACCGAGTTCCAAAAGTAGCAACAGGTAGTTACATCATGCTTGCATTCTACTATATAAAGGGCTCACAGGCTTATTTTGCCCAAGCATAAGACAAATGATCTTCATTCTTATTCCAGTGCCACTAGTACATCATCTGCTGCCCAGTAGTAGTAGTAGTAGTAGTAGTAGTAGTAGTAGTTAGTAGTAGTAGTAGTGGAGATGAGTTGGCGGTTGAGAATTTGGATTTATACCCTAGTCAACCCAAGCAGCACTGCACCAGTGAAGTTATATCTGCAAAGAAACCCGTGAGCTTCCCAAGCTGCAGAAAATACTCTAAGAAGTGGGAAAAGACTTTATTTGGAAAAGACTTCATTTGGCTGGAATGTGATGATTGTGAGGGTGCATTTTGCAAGGTCTGCAGAAAATCTGGGAAGTCATTTCAGCAAACAGGAGGTATGTGGTTACCAAACCATTTCCAGTTGGAAGAAAGCTGTTGAGAAAGTGAAGGCCCATGAAAGAGGTGATGCCCATGCCCAGGCTAGTCAAGCAGGTTTGGCAGCAGATGGAGCTCTGAGAGAGAGAGGGAGCAGTCATTCAACAGCTCCAAAGAGTAAAAAGGCAAGAAAGCATAAGAGTAGAGCAGCTATAAAGTCTCTCATTAGCTGCCCACACTTTTAAAAAACTGGTTGATTTGGCAGTGTCTGGTGAGAATCTCGGGTGCTTCATGGAGAATACAGGGAGGAATGCTGTATATACATCTCATATAGTTGTAGTTGAGTTTGTAGAGGCTCTAGGCACGTGGATTGAGGAGTCCATGCTGAAGCATCTTCATACAGTGTCCTATTAGAGTATCATGGCAGATGAGTGTACAGATATTTCAGGTGTGGAGGAGGTGTCTCTTTACTGTAGCTGGGAGGAAGGTGGTGTTCCAGAGGAGCTTATCCTGGAGAACATCCACCTGCAGAAAGCTGATGCACACAATGTCCACTCAGCTCTAATTGTGTTTGAAACCGAAAAATCTTCAAGTGAGCAGATTTGTGGGAATCGATTTGTTGGAGGAAGTTCATTTTCAGGAAAGGAAACTGGAGTTCACACTCACATCAAGACCCTCGCACCTCATGCCCCCCCATGCCCTGTTCATGCAATGCCAGTTGGCTTGTGTTCAAGCTGCTAATTCCACTCCAGGAATAGAGTATGTTTATACATCAGTCATGGCTCTGTGGGAAGTTTTCCATTGCTCCCCAAAGAGGACATAATCCCTTAAAGAGGTCCAGCATGTCCTTGATATGCCAGAATTAAAGATGCTCAGTAGCTGCTGGCTGGCACATGAGAAGTGTGTAGAGAGAGCAAAAGTAAAAGCTATTGCACATGAGCCAGAAATATTTGACTTAGCAAAGCTCTCAGTAAGCAGACAGCACTTGCAGATGTTCTTGCTTGACTAAACACTTCCACAAGTAGCCAGACTCAGTAAAACACTCCAGACAGAACATTTGGACTTGTCCATCATATCCAGTCTTGTCAAGGAACCCTCCACATGTTGAATGATGCAGTTGTACCAGCAGCAAATTAGGTACTGGAGCTTTTGTGAAAGTGAGAACTTGGCAGGAGCGACTGGAATAAACATTATGCAGACAGACATCAAGTTGTTCCGACTGAGATGTTTTGTCAGCACTGAGCATCTTTGACCAAGGAAAGTGCCAAGTGTGGACTGTAACAATCTGTTTTCCTATGGAGAAAAGTCTCTTAGTACATTCCTTGCACACTATGGCATAAAAATCTGCGGAGACATTGCAGGATGAGGCAACAGTGACAGAAGCAATGATATCCCCTGACATTAGTACAGAGTGGTCGTCAGTTCTTGGTTAAAATAAAAAGACAACATAAAGTGTGAGTTGAAAGAGCTAGTTTCATATGAAATGTTGAAAACCCTGTTCCCTAACTTTGAACACACTTGCCGTCATCAGTCTGTCCATATCTGTGGCCATTGCCTCCGTAGAGGGAAGCTTCTCTCAGATGAAATTAATAACCAGCTTAAGTGATTACAGTCTTTAACACCTCATGAAAACTCCAATCAAGAGTCCTGAAACAGTGACAGACAGGGATCTCGAAACCATCGTAGATATATGGAAAGGGAAGAAGAGGAGCTGTTTAGGTTGACCAGGACATGTGTTGTTCTCATGAGCCATGTAGATATGCACATAGTCATTGGCTACTATAAAATTGCCTACCTACATATCTAAGTTCCAATGGAAGCCCTGATATTCCAATTCGAGCAACACACTTGTAATTAGAGTCCCTTGGTTATATTGTTGGTGCACCCTAACAAGTGGACAAGTAAAGAATAGAACGGGCACACACGCATTTCTTGCCCCATTTTCTGGCAACTGAACTTGCAGGCTGGTCAAGTGCTGGAGCAATTGTCGTTGCTTCATTTTTCTAGATCTTCAACTTTTCAGAGCAAGTTTTTGCCATCAACCATCTCCAGGGCCATAATTCTAGTAGGACATCAGATCACCATTGTTTCCAGACAAAGAGAGAGAGAGAGATGCAGAGAGGATTGAGTTGGCTATGGCTATAAGAGGTAGGGCCGTCATTGTGGCTAGGGTTAGAGCCGATGGCCGAGGCTGTGGTTATAGGTAGGGCTGTCATTAGGATTACGACTATGTTATGGCTGGTTAGGGTCGGATTATGTTGGGTGGGGAGGAATGTCTGGTCCACAGGGTGATGCTCAGTCAGGTTATGTTGGGTAGGGAGGAATGTCTGGTCCACAGTGTGATGCTCAGTCAGGTTATGTTGGGTGGGGAGGAATGTCTGAGTGTGATGCTCAGTCAGGTTATGTTGGGTGGGGAGGAATGTCTGGTCCACACAGTGTGATGCTCAGTCAGGTTATGTTGGGTGGGGAGGAATGTATGGTCCACAGGGTGATGCTCAGTCAGGTTATGTTGGGTGGGGAGGAATGTCTGGTACACAGTGTGATGCTCAGTCAGGTTATGTTGGGTGGGGAGGAATGTCTGAGTGTGATGCTCAGTCAGGTTATGTTGGGTGGGGAGGAATGTATGGTCCACAGTGTGATGCTCAGTCAGGTTATGTTGGGAGGGGAGGAATGTCTGGTCCACAGTGTGATGCCCAGTCAGGTTATGTTGGGTGGGGAGGAATGTCTGGCAGGGTGATGCTCAGTCAGGTTATGTTGGGTGGGGAGGAATGTCTGGTCCACAGTGTGATGCTCAGTCAGGTTATGTTGGGAGGGGAGGAATGTCTGAGTGTGATGCTCAGTCAGGTTATGTTGGGTGGGGAGGAATGTCTGGTCCACACAGTGTGATGCTCAGTCAGGTTATGTTGGGAGGGGAGGAATGTCTGAGTGTGATGCCCAGTCAGGTTATGTTGGGTGGGGAGGAATGTATGGTCCACAGTGTGATGCTCAGTCAGGTTATGTTGGGTGGGGAGGAATGTCTGGTCCACAGTGTGATGCTCAGTCAGGTTATGTTGGGAGGGGAGGAATGTCTGGTCCACAGTGTGATGCTCAGTCAGGTTATGTTGGGTGGGGAGGAATGTCTGGTCCACAGTGTGATGCTCAGTCAGGTTATGTTGGGTGGGGAGGAATGTCTGGTCCACAGTGTGATGCTCAGTCAGGTTATGTTGGGTGGGGAGGAATGTCTGGTCCACAGTGTGATGCTCAGTCAGGTTATGTTGGGTGGGGAGGAATGTCTGAGTGTGATGCTCAGTCAGGTATGTTGGGTGGGGAGGAATGTCTGAGTGTGATGCCCAGTCAGGTTATGTTGGGTGGGGAGGAATGTCTGGTCCACAGTGTGATGCTCAGTCAAGTTATGTTGGGTGGGGAGGAATGTCTGATCCACAGTGTGATGCTCAGTCAGGTTATGTTGGGTGGGGGGGAATGTATGGTCCACAGTGTGATGCTCAGTCAGGTTATGTTGGGTGGGGAGGAATGTCTGATCCACAGTGTGATGCTCAGTCAGGTTATGTTGGGAGGGGAGGAATGTCTGAGTGTGATGCTCAGTCAGGTTATGTTGGGTGGGGAGGAATGTATGGTCCACAGTGTGATGCTCAGTCAGGTTATGTTGGGTGGGGAGGAATGTGTGGTCCACAGTGTGATGCTCAGTCAGGTTATGTTGGGTGGGGAGGAATGTCTGGTCCACAGTGTGATGCTCAGTCAGGTTATGTTGGGTGGGGAGGAATGTCTGGTCGACAGTGTGATGCTCAGTCAGGTTATGTTGGGTGGGGAGGAATGTCTGAGTGTGATGCTCAGTCAGGTTATGTTGGGTGGGGAGGAATGTCTGGTCCACAATGTGATGCTCAGTCATCATATTTTATCATACTCTTCACATATAACGATACAGAAACAATCTCAAACTTTGACCTCTACTCCACCATCAATGAACAGCAGTAACTGCAGATCCATCTGAGGGACACATTATAGGTGGGAGGTCATTGCTCTGGCTATGTCACTAACATGCAGCTGTACCAGCTAGTAACACAAACTTATCCAACCACTAGCTCTATTCAAGGGCAGGTCAGAAACACTGGCTGGCTATATCAACTCCAGAGCCTCCAACGAGGTATATAACACTTTCAACTTGGCTTAGCAATTGTTGCTGGTCCTGTTAGCAGGCAGGTATCTGCTAACAGGGCAACTTCTTGGCTCCAATGAACTAGTTGACGTCTACAAATGCCACATAACTAAACAGCTGATGCTGCAGTTCTTTCATCACATGTATGCTAGCTGGTCAGATACTTGACACTGGAATAACCTATTCCATTATATGGTATCGTTCCTGGTTCACCTAGAGCCAGGATTAATTTGGGGTTAAGGGGTGTGGCATGTGGTTAGGCAGCCAAGGATAGGAGTGTCAAGTCAGGAAGTGAGTGTGTCCAGGAAGTGGGTATGGCCAGGAAGTGGGCATGCCTGTAAACTGCAATAGCCCTTCAGCCTGCATGCCCTAGCGCTAGCTGGACTCTCATATGCACCACCTACATGCCCTAGCCCTAGCTAGGCTCTCATATGCACCACCTACATGCCCTAGCCATAGCTGGACTCTCATATGCACCACCTACATGCCCTAGCCCTAGCTGGACTCTCATATGCACCACCTACATGCCCTAGCTAGACTCTCATATGCACCACCTACATGCCCTAGCCCTAGCTGGACTCTCATATGCACCACCTACATGCCCTAGCCCTAGCTAGACTCTCATATGCACCACCTACATGCCCTAGGACTCTCATATGCACCACCTTGCATGCCCTAGCCCTAGCTGGACTCTCATATGCACCACCTACATGCCCTAGCCCTAGCTAGACTCTCATATGCACCACCTACATGCCCTAGCCCTAGCTGGACTCTCATATGCACCACCTACATGCCCTAGCCCTAGCTAGACTCTCATATGCACCACCTACATGCCCTAGCCCTAGCTGGACTCTCATATGCACCACCTTGCATGCCCTAGCCCTAGCTGGACTCTCATATGCACCACCTTGCATGCCCTAGCTTTATCCAAGTGGCCAAACTCAATGGGCTGCAGGTGTAGCAGTCGATGAATACTTGGCTGCTGTTGATCTACCTCCATAGGAACATTCTGCAATGGCATCATGTGGCTAGGCGGGATGTGACCAGGAGGCATACCAGGAGGCATGTGGCTAGGCGGCATGTGACCAGGAGGCATGTGGCTAGGAGGCATGTGACCAGGAGGCATGTGCATGTGGCTAGGAGGCATGTGACCAGGAGGCATGTGGCTAGGAGGCATGTGGCTAGAAAGCATGTGACCAGGAGGCATGTGGCTAGGAGGCATGTGGCTAGGAGGCATGTGGCTAGGCGGCATGTGGCCAGGAGGCATGTGGCCTGGAGGCATGTGGCCAGGAGGCATGTGACCAGAGGCATGTGACCAGGAGGCATGTGGTTAGGAGGCATGTGACCACAAGGCATATCAGGAGGCATGTGACCAGGAGGCATGCGGCCGGGAGGCGTGTGGCCGGGAGGCATGTGGCCGGGAGGCATGTGGCTACGGCTACACAGACAAGAAACAAAAGCAAGAAAATAGGCTTCAGTGATCAAGTATATTTTTGGCAAAAGTTGATTGGATTGAGCCTTATCAGGTGGCAATGTTGCCATGGTTACAGTTCTAATCATCAAACATAAACCATAATTAAGAGAGAGAGAGCACTTTCTGAGGTTTCCGAGGAGGGGAAAAAATTTCAGATTGAGTGGAGTAACTTGTTATATCAACAACAGCGAGTATACCACTACTAATATGGTGAGTGATACTTGGGCACTCACCATACACACACCTTCAAAGCATTGGACTCCATTTGGTGATCTCACCTGCACCTTGCAAAGCCCTCCCAAAGAACATCCCATTAAACAAGTATTCTTAAAGTTGTAGGAACTATTTTATAGGGTGAGCAAAGAGGGCCCTCAGTGGGTTGGATAGAAAACTCGTGCATGGCGTATGTATGTTTATAAGGATGCGTTCACCCATAAAAATAAGATGGGTCACCCGTCTTAAATAATGCGGGCTTATGTAAATTAGGAATGGTTGGTTGTCATAGCGAAGAAAACAGCAGCAGATTCAAAGCTAGAGGCAAGCAAACTGGCTGCATGGGCAGGTGAGAATGCTCCGCATGGTGAATGGCTGATGGGAAAGCATCTTGGAGTGCCATTGTGACATAGCTACTCAACTGATCTGCATGCAAATGACTGTCACGGTGAATCTGAAGAATATCTGAGTGGCTCTCGCCTCAAGCTTGCATAAGTAAGAAATTCTTGTTCATATGATAACGTCACTAATGTACAGATTAGTAGACTATATTAGACTTCTGATAGGCTAGGGCTAGGGCTAAATAACGGGGTGCAAGTTTTGACCAGTTAGGGCGTTTCTGTCTCTTGCAGCTTCTGTCTCCTGCAGCTTCGCTCGCCACTCCATCAGTGGCTTGCATATATTATTAGCACAATTTATTTGCTTCATTAAAGATCCTTGACAATGCCTGCTGTAATCCTGGCACTCGTGTATACATACTTCTAGACAATAGTATGACACATAACCCTACACATGCTACTGCCAGCTGTGGTGGGGCTGGCTCTGTTTTGGCTGAGGCTATGCCCCCCCACACGCACGCACACAACAACCTGTGATGAGGCTGGCTGAGTCTGGTATGACATTGGAATTCATTGTGTTTGTTCTCTCATAGTTGGTTCAATCTTATCGTAGGTTACTGCACGGACCGCGGACCTCCCCAAGTGCCATTCCTTGTCGGCTCATTCAACTCCAACTCAATGAAGTGATCTTGTCCGATGCCAGGGAAGCTTCTAAGGAACAAAATTGTTCTGTCCATCTCTACTTACCAGTAGAGTGCCGTGGTTTTGATTGGGACGCTGACGAGGACACTCCCATCCTTGATGATATCAGTCCCATGACCTTTAGACCCATGCAACCCGAGAGTCCTATAGGTGTGGAGTTTGACCAGGGAAAATTACTCATGGGTAAGGAGGAATATTAATTATAGCAAAATAGTAGCTGTGAGGCTGAAATATCCTTCAGTGTTTGGTATTGATCCATCTCTGTGAATTTGTTGTCGTTGTTGTTGTGTTATTAACTGTTGTTGGTATTATTATTGTTATTATTACTACTACTATTAAATATTGTTGCTATCGTCATCATCACCACCATCATCACCACCCTCACACCCACCACTATTGTTGTTCTTGTTGTTGTTGTTATTGTATTATTCATTATCAGGGTTTCATACAGGATTTTTGGTTGGGGGGGGTGAGAAAGTATCCAGCTTAGCATCGCCCACTTTTAGCACACTATACTATGTAGCTGGAAAGTGTTAGCCACTGATTATCTGTGGGTATGGCCTACATTTGCCACATTCAGTCACTTGCTAAAACCTTTGGTGCCAACAGAAGATACTGCTCCTCTTGAGTATGGCAATCCACAACTGCAAACTCTAGTTAACTTCTATGGGAAAGAAGCAACTGTAGAGTTTGATGGTGAAACCTTCACTTCTCCACCTCTCGTGGATGGAGAAGAAATCTTTGCTGAGTGGAGAGTTTTTAAGAGAGTCTTGGCACAAGAGAAGAAGAAAATGATGGAGAAAAAGAAACTAAGTAAACCACCCACTCTACAGGATATGAAGACAAAGATGGAGCTTTCAGGAGCATACAAAGAGATCTTCCCAGAGATTTTCAAGTTACTGGATATTTTGCTAACTCTTCCAATTGCAACAGCTACTGTCGAACGTTCTTTTAGTCGGATGAAGATTGTGAAGACACGTCTTCGAAATAGACTAAGTGACATTAGGCTCATGCGAATCGCAATTGAAGGGCCTGAACTGACTTCAGTAGATTTTAGTCAATTTTGGACATATTCAAGAGAAAAATCGTCGTATTGCTTTATAAAATTCTGTTTTCTAAATTACTATAATGTTAGCAAAATGTCAATGTCAATGTTGCACTATGACATCATAATTTTTGAAAATCCTGGGGGGGGGGGGGGGGGGGGGGGGGGGGGACATCCCAGGTCCCCCCCCTTCTGTATGAAACTCTGATTATTATGTATTTAGTAATCTATCATTATTATTATGTATTATTATTATGTATATTATTATTATGTATTATTATTGTTATGTATTATTGTTGTTGTTGTTGTTGTTGTTATTATTGTTGTTGTTGTTGTTGTTGTCATCATTAGTATTATTTTTTATTATTATTATGATTATTATGATTAGCCCTAGCCCTAGCCCTAGCCCTAGCCCTAGCCCATGATTATAATGATTATTCTGATATTATGTTATGATTATTATGTTATTAATTATTGTTATTATTATTATTATGTGTTATTAATTTTTGTTATTAATTTGTGTTCTTAATTTGTGTTAATTTGTGTTATTTGTTATTAATTTATGTGTTATTAATTGTCATCATTATTACTACTACATCCCTCCCTCAATTTCCCTGTGACCACACCCCTCTGAGATGGTACATGGTGACATTCTGTAAGTGGACCAGTGTTGTGCTCCTCTGCAGGTCTAGCAACATTAGGGGAGCTTGAACTGCGGAATATGATCGCAGAGATGGAGAATAAGTTTGCTACTGTGTCTGAAGTACTAGTGTGTGACTTGATTGACAGGGACAAGTTCATTTGTGGGCTCAATGTTAAGAACAAGTTTATATCGGCTTTGCTGCAAGTGCAGACATTGCGCCATAGCAACTCCAAGCCAGGTGGGAGCAGGTTTGAGAGTGTGGGCCGCGCCTGGGTGGTGAAGGCTCGGCACAATGAAGACAGGATGAACCTCCATGTAAGAGGTGTGAGGAATCCAGGGCTGGTGTTTAATACAATGCTATAGTTTCTCTCCTTACAGATTCCTTATCAAACTCCAGAAGGTTCTGACTGGAGTATGAGCAGCTTGCAGAGTATGACGAAGGGTGAGCGCTGTTGAATTAGAGGGGCTATTGAATTAGAGGGAGCTATTGAATTAGAGAGAGCTGTTGAATTAGAGTGAGCTTTTTAATAAGAGGGAGCTGTTTAATAAGATGGAGTTGTTGAAAGAGAGTGAGTTGTTAATAAGAGGCAATGTTGTAAGAAGACTTGTTGAATACCATTTGTTTGCCACTTCCTCTTAGTAGCTCCCTCACCGGCACAAGTGCATGGGGCTCTTGGCTTTATCAATCAAAAGAACATGCACATGCTCATTTATGAGGCATAATTTTATATCATCAAATAGCTCATTTGCAGCTCTATTTATGAACGTAATTTCAAGCGTGTCATGACCTGGTGACCTGGTGACTTGGTGACCTGGTAAAGGTATTAAAAAAATTAATGCAGACCTGACATTCGGTTTTGAGGACCCCAAAAATGGCGAGGCAATTAAGTCTAGCAGATGTCATTTTTCTAGTGACAGGTGGCATTCTTGACTCGTCTGAAGATGACTCCAGTGAGGGAGATGATTGTGGCATCCTTTCTTACTTGCATGAGACTTCTTCTGAATGTGGAGCCTTGGGGATAAGATGGCCACAATAGTAGAAACTGTCGGAATGCGTCTGGATGAGCTAGTGCCACAGCAAAAAGTGGTGGCTTGGTCTCTGACGAGGAAGGCATGGATAAGAAGACTTCTCAGGTTTGTAAATAGGATCTAGCTATAGTACTGGCTTGTTTGTTGTCCATTCCCGGGTAAAACACGGGTAATGTCTGTAGCCAGCTTCCATGTATATCCTGGCACTCTTTTAGTAGTACCTTATGTTTAAGACTTGATGTTGGATGACAATGCTAGAGAGCTAGCTTGTCTTTTGCTTCCTTGTTCTCCATAGAGAACTAGCTTCTCTTTTGCTTCCTTGCTCTCCATAGAGAACTAGCTTCTCTTTTGCCTCCTTGCTCTCCATAGAGAACTAGCTTCTCTTTTGCTTCCTTGCTCTCCACAGAGAACTAGCTTCTCTTTTGCCTCCTTGCTCTCCATAGAGAACTAGCTTCTCTTTTGCTTCCTTGCTCTCCATAGAGAACTAGCTTCTCTTTTGCTTCCTTGCTCTCCATAGAGAACTAGCTTCTCTTTTGCTTCCTTGCTCTCCATAGAGAACTAGCTTCCCTTTTGCTTCCTTGCTCTCCATAGAGAATTAGCTTCTCTTTTGCCTCCTTGCTCTCCATAGAGAACTAGCTTCTCTTTTGCTTCCTTGCTCTCCATAGAGAACTAGCTTCTCTTTTGCCTCCTTGCTCTCCATAGAGAACAAGCTTCTCTTTTGCTTCCTTGCTCTCCATAGAGAACTAGCTTCTCTTTTGCTTCCTTGCTCTCCATAGAGAACTAGCTTCTCTTTTGCCTCCTTGCTCTCCATAGAGAACAAGCTTCTCTTTTGCTTCCTTGCTCTCCATAAAGAACTAGCTTCTCTTTTGCCTCCTTGCTCTCCATAGAGAACAAGCTTCTCTTTTGCTTCCTTGCTCTCCATAAAGAACTAGCTTCTCTTTTGCTTCCTTGCTCTCCACAGAGACTAGCTTCTCTTTTGCCTCCTTGCTCTCCATAGAGAACTAGTTTCTCTTTTGCCTCCTTGCTCTCCACAAAGAACTAGCTTCTCTTTTGCCTCCTTGCTCTCCATAGCTTCTCTTTTGCCTCCTTGCTCTCTAGCTTCTCTTTTGCCTCCTTGCTCTCCATAGAGGACTAGCTTCTCTTTTGCTTCCTTGCTCTCCATAGAGAACTAGCTTCTCTTTTGCCTCCTTGCTCTCCATAGAGAACTAGCTTCTCTTTTGCCTCCTTGCTCTCCATAGAGAACTAGCTTCTCTTTTGCCTCCTTGCTCTCCATAGAGGACTAGCTTCTCTTTTGCTTCCTTGCTCTCCATAGAGAATTAGCTTCTCTTTTGCCTCCTTGCTCTTCATAAAGAACTAGCTTCTCTTTTGCCTCCTTGCTCTCCATAGAGAACTACATAGCTTCTCTTTTGCTTCCTTGCTCTCCACAGAGACTAGCTTCTCTTTTGCCTCCTTGCTCTCCATAAAGAACTAGTTTCTCTTTTGCCTCCTTGCTCTCCACAAAGAACTAGCTTCTCTTTTGCCTCCTTGCTCTCCATAGAGAACTAGCTTCTCTTTTGCCTCCTTGCTCTCCATAGAGAACTAGCTTCTCTTTTGCCTCCTTGCTCTCCATAGAGGACTAGCTTCTCTTTTGCTTCCTTGCTCTCCATAGAGAACTAGCTTCTCTTTGCTTCCATGCTCTCCATCTCCTCTGACAACTCAATTATAATATTATAAACATGTCATATGTAGAAAGTGTAATCATATTCATAGGTGTGGTACGTTATGGCAACGAGTGAGGCCTGGTCTGTGTTGTGTTGAAAATGGCAATAAAAATCCAATACAAATAATATCAATACAGTGCACTGCTATAGTGGCAGTCACTGTCTCCAATTTAACTACTTATGGCCCTACATGTTTGTATTTTCAAGCAACAATATTGCTGAAGCAATGGATTCTGTATTAATGTATAAAGAACTGTTGGTATTGTTAAAATTTGGATAACGATATTCATATGGTGTGGTCATCAGGTGGTCACAAAACCTACAATGTTTATCAACAATTGACCCATAGCATCTGGTTGCGAGGGACTTGAGTGAATTTCTGACTTGGTACTACTGAAGCTGGTGTGTGTGTATAGCTAGGCTGAACAAACAGTGCAGGCTAACAGGTGTGGTGGTGCCTGGTGTGGTGGTGCCTGGTGTGGTGGTGCCTGGTGTGCAGGGTACACAGAAAAATGCAACCATTGATTTTAATTACCACAGAATTTCGTCAAGATCAAAAACACTTGAGGTATTCCCATAGACGTAAAGATTTAAAGACGTAAAGGTTTAAAGTTTAATTTAAGGCGGGAGGGAAGCACATTGTTGATATTTCCAGTGTCACATGACTGGTAAGGTATTTCCAGTGTCACATGACTGGTAAGGTATTTCCAGTGTCACATGACTGGTAAGGTATTTCCAGTGTCACATGACTGGTAAGGTATTTCCAGTGTCACATGACTGGTAAGGTATTTCCAGTGTCACATGACTGGTAAGGTATTTCCAGTGTCACATGACTGGTAAGATATTTCCAGTGTCACATGACTGGTAAGGTATTTCCAGTGTCACATGACTGGTAAGGTATTTCCAGTGTCACATGACTGGTAAGGTATTTCCAGTGTCACATGACTGGTAAGGTATTTCCAGTGTCACATGACTGGTAAGGTATTTCCAGTGTCACATGACTGGTAAGATATTTCCAGTGTCACATGACTGGTAAGGTATTTCCAGTGTCACATGACTGGTAAAGTCACATTCCTCATACGTACCATGTATATGGCTGTCCTACCAACTCTTCCGGTCAGCTCCTCATGTGGTGCTCACCAATTATACCCAATCAGTGCACATGGTCAGGAAGTGTATATTTGGTATTGTTTGTGAGGGTACAAGTACCCCGATGTTTTAGTAAACAATAGTAATGTTGTTGTTGTTGTTGCTGCTGCAGTTCTGAGCGGGATAGCTGAAGGCAGTGCTTCTGTGCCAAGTCTGCTGGCGGACTATCTGCAGAGTGAAGGTAAGGATGGATGTTGTTGTTCTTCTCTGAACTCTGACCTTTTGATCTGAACTCTGGCCTTCAACCTCAATAGATGCCAGGGTTGTCCGTCCTTATCACTTCTCAGATGACCAATCACTGAGTGCAGTAGACTTTCTGTATTTTGTGGACTTTGGTTGCTCTGCATTTAAAAATGGTGACCGACCCCTCCCCCCCCCTTTTTTCCATATAAAAATGACTATATATCTTCTGTATGATTGCATCTTTGGCCATTTTTATCTAAAAGTGTAATAGCGATAATTAATTAATACCACGCCCACAAGTTGCTTCCTGCATCCCATGCCTATTGACTTGGTAGTTCACAGTTTGTTAGCCCATCAGAAAGCAATAAGACATTTTTTACTGGTAGCAGTGAAATTGTGCTCTAATAAGCTTGTGCGGATCAGGTTGCTATATAGTAATACTTGGGAAAGACGTGCGGCATTTCGATTCTTATGTGTAGTATTGTAGCTCACTAACTGTGTTAGATCAATCTTATTGATGAAGTTTTTGTCTCCGCCCATTCTTGTGTGGTATTAAGCATGAGAAGGCGCGGTTTGTTTATATGTTCCACTCATAATGTGGCAGGGGTGGCAGTTTTCGCCTCATGCAATTTTTGCCATTCCCACTAAACTACTTGTGGTATTCATACTAAATTTGACTACGAACCTTGAACCATGCTATGTTACACACAAATCCAGTGTGCATCTTTCTCTGGTAGGTAGTAAACCAGTGGACCTGTCAGCCATTGTTGTCTCAAGGCTTTTTTCTTGCCATTTCTTTCCCAAACTTAACTCTCACATCACATGTCCATTCGCATCAACTTTGGGACCCGATGATGGGCCACTTACTTGATGATCTTGCTGGCACTGACTGGACTCCGTGCAGCACAAGCATTCTCTTCTCTGCAACATTCAGCCTGAAAGCCACGCACATACATATATGCACACACACACATAAGGGTGAAAATAGTATATATCTCAACAGCAAAGCTGAAGCTCCTCTTCATTATTACATTGGCTGCTGTGCATCAGCACTAATGAGTATGTTGACTTCATCCATAAACACTTACAGGCTGACTCCGCAGGTTTGGCTGAAGTTGTCTCTTGGGCAGACACGGTCCTATCCAAGGTCAACCCAATGAAAACCACACCCATCACACATGTGGGCGTGTGTGTATGTGCATGTTTGTATATGCCCTGTGTCGAGTATGAGTGGGTGTATGTGTCATGTCCAAGGTCAACCCACCTACTTTCTCCCCTGCCCTCCTATTTTTTACGAATCTTGGTCTAGATAATGAATTGTGTGAAATGGCCATGATGACCTTTACCATGTCTATCAAATGTTGGAATGGTGACCTTTACCACACGCATCAATCATGTGGGAATAGTGACCCTAGAAAGTGCTCACCAGTTCTCCATATCAAGTTATGGTGGAGTGTTGCTGGATATATGATAGGGGGATATCTGGCTTGAGCCTGGGTATGTTGAACAAGAAAGAAAGTTAGGGTGACAGCTTTTGGACCTGTTAGGTGACTAAGCAACACACTGACTAGGACTGTCTATAAAGCTAAGCACAACCGAAAGAGTGTCGAAACTCTTTACATGCTGGAAAGTGGAGCTTCCATTTTCCCCGCCATTTTTTATACGGGTCTTCTATCCAATACAGGGAAAGATATGCAATAATATTATGCTCTTAATAATGCTGGCATTTGTTGCTTTATATGTAATATATTTTGTGTAAACACTTTGCAAATATTTTTTCTCTGCTTTACAGTATTGCAAGATGTCCAATGACCAACCTTACACTAGGTATGTAGTATGCTTATTATGCTGTGCATAGAGTATACAGATGACTGCATTGCTCTCTTGCGTATATATTTCCAGGGTAAAGTGCGGAGTCACAAGGTGTCAAGTTGCACTGACCAAGTCAAGTATGCACATCAAGACCAACCTCACGTGTGTATGACATCATGCGACATCATGCGGGACTTCCCCAGTCAATATATCATTCACAACAATTTTATGTGTCCCATTTTTAGTGAAGATTTTGTGGATTGGGTATGTAGTTTTCATAATAAATTCTTTTATAATGCATAAGCCATGATAGAAGGTGAACATCTTCTTCGACGAATCAAATGTTAAGCTTTGCCTTGTGCAGTTATTCTCACTGTTGCTCGTACAATTGTTAGGGGGGGGGGGGGGGGGGGGGGAAATGAAGTATCATTTCGGCAGTATGCGATGGGAAGGTGCTACCAAGCATATGTTGTTACTATAAGTAAGCAAATTAGCATCACTTTAAATTGTAGCACTGAAGCTAAAAGTTACTATATACGACCATTCCTCCCCGTGGAAGGGTGGAGAAATATCAGGTAATGCCTAGCAGGGTTTCATTCAGGGGGGGGCTGCTCCCCCTTCGAACCTCCCCCCCCCTCCTTGGAAATTATATTATTAAAATTCATTAGAAACTTTGTCACATCTTTAAATAACCATCATGCCCCCCCTTAATAGATTCCTCCAGTTGCCCCCCCTTGGACAATTTTCTAAATGAAACCCTGCCTCGCATATATAATCATAACTAATGCTAATGTCCTTTGCTCTCTTGGGGGTTATGATGGACTTCAGAGCTCATGCAGTTGTTATAGTTGCAATATGGAACTACATTTGGATATGATTTATAGAACTTTGACTGTTTTAGGCAGTGAGTTGGTTTGGATAAGCCAATCGAATTAGAATGGAATGTCATTTCTGTAATGAATTCAGCTGATAGTTCAGTTAATCTTTCAGGAATAAGGTTCAGTTTCATTATAGGGTCCTGACTGATCCTTCATGAGCTGGTCCTTGAATGTCACAAATACAGCTCTTCTCCGATATTCTTCGGGTGTTGAAGATTCAATATTACTCCATGCTGTCTGACAGCCACACCTTTCAGGAATAAACATTCCTCCTTACGCCTGCTGTGTTAGCCATAATGGTCATTGATGCATAAGGACATGTCCCTTACATGTTAAAGATTAAAGGTAAGGCAGTGGATCTGGACAACATTCTTTCTCTGTGTGTTCTCTGAGCTCAGGCAGTATTGAGTGTCCTCAGCTCAGACATTGTTTGTGCTGTTTTTATCACTTGACTGAGAAGAACCACGACTGAAACTTGAAGAAATTGTACGATAAGTAGCTTCGTATATCCAAACATGGAGGGGTTACCTTGAATGCTGCACTAAAGGCTGGAGTTGTAATGTTGCACAGGAGACCAATGCTTCAGCTAGGGCCCATATGTGCTCATAGTTGCTTCAGCTAGGGCCCATATGTGCTCATAGTTGCTTCAGCTAGCCCATATGTGCTCATAGTTGCTTCAGCTAGGGCCATATGTGCTCATAGTTGCTTCAGCTAGGGCCATATGTGCTCATAGTTTCTTCAGCTAGGGCCCATATGTGCTCATAGTTGCTTCAGCTAGGGCCATATGTGCTCATAGTTGCTTCAGCTAGGGCCATATGTGCTCATAGTTTCTTCAGCTAGGGCCCATATGTGCTCATAGTTGCTTCAGCTAGGGCCCATATGTGCTCATAGTTGCTTCAGCTATGGCCATATGTGCTCATAGTTGCTTCAGCTAGCACATATGTGCTCATAGTTGCTTCAGCTAAGGCCCATATGTGCTCATAGTTGCTTCAGCTAGGGCTTATATGTGCTCGTAGTTGCTTCAGCTAGGGCTTATATGTGCTCGTAGTTGCTTCAGCTAGGGCCCATATGTGCTCGTAGTTGCTTCAGCTAGGGCCCATATGTGCTCATAGTTGCTTCAGCTAGGGCCCATATGTGCTCATAGTTGCTTCAGCTAGGGCCCATAATAATGTGCTCATAGTTGCTTCAGCTAGGGCTCATATCTGCTCATAGTTGCTTCAGCTAGGGCCCGTATGTGCTCATAGTTGCTTCAGCTATGGCCATATGTGCTCATAGTTGCTTCAGCTAGGGCACATATGTGCTCATAGTTGCTTCAGCTAAGGCCCATATGTGCTCATAGTTGCTTCAGCTGGGCTTATATGTGCTCGTAGTTGCTTCAGCTAGGGCTTATATGTGCTCGTAGTTGCTTCAGCTAGGGCCCATATGTGCTCGTAGTTGCTTCAGCTAGGGCCCATATGTGCTCATAGTTGCTTCAGCTAGGGCCCATATGTGCTCATAGTTGCTTCAGCTAGGGCCCATAATAATGTGCTCATAGTTGCTTCAGCTAGGGCTCATATGTGCTCATAGTTGCTTCAGCTAGGGCCCGTATGTGCTCATAGTTGCTTCAGCTAGGGCTCATATGTGCTCGTAGTTGCTTCAGCTAGGGCTCATATGTGCTCATAGTTGCTTCAGCTAGGGCCCATATGTGCTCGTAGTTGCTTCAGCTAGGGCCCATATGTGCTCATAGTTGCTTCAGCTAGGGCCCATATGTGCTCGTAGTTGCTTCAGCTAGGGCCCATATGTGCTCGTAGTTGCTTCAGCTAGGGCCCATATGTGCTCATAGTTGCTTCAGCTAGGGCCCATATGTGCTCATAGTTGCTTCAGCTAGGGCCCATATGTGCTCGTAGTTGCTTCAGCTAGGGCCTTATGTGCTCGTAGTTGCTTCAGCTAGGCCCATATGTGCTCATAGTTGCTTCAGCTAGGGCCCATATGTGCTCATAGTTGCTTCAGCTAGGGTGCTAGGGCCCATATGTGCTCATAGTTGCTTCAGCTAGGGCCCATATGTGCTCATAGTTGCTTCAGCTAGGGCCCATATGTGCTCGTAGTTGCTTCACCCAACCCTCACACACATCATGCACAGATCATTTAGAATGACCCTTCTCTGAAATAATGGTTTGAGTTAGCCTAGAATGAAGGTAGAGCAGAGCTAATGAAACTTAAGTTATGTACTTCTTACAGGACACAAAATGTAGGTGACAATTGTAGCCATTGCTTTGTAAGCCAGATATGACAACCAAATAATGAATCAAGATCCAGGGAAGTTACCTTTCTGCCTGCAAGAGTTACAACACACAGGCTAGCAACAACAACAACAAAATCTCTTATACCCCCCAGCATCGGCATGGTTACTGTGTGTGCTGCTTATAATGATTAGAGCCTTTCTTCAGGTTACCCTTCTCTGATTCCTGGTGTATGGGGAGGGAACTACCATTGCTCAGATAGGCACAGAAGCTTTTTGATCAACAACACGTCTTCAAAAATTTCCGTTTTAATTAATGCCTAAATTTAAAAAATTAATTATCTTAAGAGATTTCACATCATCTATTATGCACAAAAAATGTTTCCACTCAATGTATTGTCTTGTAACAACCAAAAAAAATTAATACTCAATTATTCCAACCATCAACATGTGCTATACACATACAGAATACAGTTAACTGTAGGAAAGTCATATTTCAAGGCAATTTTTTTATGTACTGAACGGTCTCATTATGCTTTAGACACTTTCTTCTGCTCTGTTCTATAAGAGAAGCATGTCAATCTCAGTTGCAGGTGTTGCCATCAAGAACAACCTGGCCATTGGTGCCATGAGATGACTTCAGGATAAGGCAGTCAACAATGACCCTGGATGTTGCCACATAGACAGTGTCACTATTACTCATGCATAGGAAGGATATTGTTTTTTCCTATCCAGGTCGCAGTTTTGATTTAGAATGACTAGTGACTTGCAGTTAGGATGGCGGCTGGGAGGTTTTTTTATGGGACAGGGATGAACTGGTGAAGCTTTGTGTCGAGTGCGGCCCACTCTTTGATGGGACAGGGATGAACTGGTGGAGCTTTGGGTCAAGTGAGGCCTAGTCTTTGATGGGACACGGATGAACTGGGTGGAGCTTTGTGTCGAGTGCGGCCCACTCTTTGATGGGACAGGGATGAACTGGTGGAGCTTTGGGTCAAGTGAGGCCTAGTCTTTGATGGGACAGGGATGAACTGGGTGGAGCTTTGTGTCGAGTGCGGCCCAGTCTTTGATGGGACAGGGATGAAATGGGTGGAGCTTTGGGTCAAGTGAGGCCCAGTCTTTGATGGGACAGGGATGAAGTGGGTGGAGCTTTGGGTCAAGTGAGGCCCAGTCTTTGATGGGACAGGAATGAACTGGTGGAGCTTTGGGTCAACCAGTCTTTGATGGGACAGGAATGAACTGGTGGAGCTTTGTGTTGAGTATGGCCCATTCTTTACACTGCATGTCCACCTGCCAGTTGGGTGTCAATCTCTTTATTGCTCTCTTTGTCACTATAATACTTCTAATGTAAAAATCACTTTTATTATATTCTTAGCAATGGCCTATGTGAGTTAGGCAAGGGCGGATCCAGGGGGTGGTCCTGGGGGTCACAGGAGCCCCCCCCCTCCCTTCCATCTTTTTTACTTATTCCTGAGCTACTTCTGGTGGTTTACACAACTGTTAACACTTCACTAGTGACACACATGACCACAAACTATATGCATTGCTTTTTAATGACAAGCGGGTTATACAATGATGTATTTTCATCAATATATTCCTCAAAGAATATTCTATTCCGCGTGGGTACTTCTCAGCAAATCTTTTCGATTAACATTTTTAGAACACCCGCCCCCACACACTCACATACACGCATCATTAGTTCCTAGATTTTAAACAGTACAGTATATATGATTTTCAATGTTGACTACCTCAATCAGGACCACCCCCTCCAATATTCCTGGACCCGCCCCTGACTGGTACCTTGTTTTAAAAAGGGTTTGGGAGAGTAACTTTGTGGTATTAATATTGGAGAGGTGGGAAGCACATTCATCATTCTCAACTTGTTCATTGGCTAGATCTTTCATCCTTTCCCTGGGCAACTGGGCTCCTCTGCTAGTATAGAAAGTCTGTCTGTCTGTCTGTCCCCCCATCCTTATAATGAATAGCGGCTTTCCATAAGTGCTGAGGTGAAATCTGTCTCGAGGCATTATTGTTTTTGTTGTTTATTCTGTTGCTGGGAACATAAGGGGAGGGGGGGGGACAGTTGCATTTTAAAAGCACTTGTGGTTACCACTTTATGCTTCCATAGATTCTGTAAACCTCATGGTATGAACTTGGTATGCACTTGATATATAGCTCAAAAAAGAGGTCTCTCGGTGTGCTCTCTCTTGATACTAAAATATTTTTCATATGTATATTTCATATGTATAACTATAGCCAAGTTACTGGAGCTAAAGTGGAGGGAACCTCAAAACCTGAATGCCCACATAAATATCTCCAGATTGCTAAGTGCTATATAGGCAGCTAGAAAGTCGCCAGTGGCTTGAGTCCAACTCTACACAATGAGTGTTTAGGTTTTTAAATACAAAGTCAAATACATCAACAAATACATCAAAGATTAAACATCTCCATCCACCTCTGCAGGGATGGGTGGATGGAAAAACAGTTCAGTTAATTAGTCTACACCATCTACCTCCGCCAAGGCGACGCTAAAACGGCGGTCAAGCGCGCGGTGGAAAATGAATTTCTTTAAAACTCATTCCATCCGCGCGCTTGACCGCGTACTTACGTTTTAGCGCCTAATGAAAACACTCATTGTGTAGAGTGGAGGGAGGGCTTCCTCTAGCCACTGGTGCTAATTTCAACTCTCTAGCACTAGAGATATTTATGCGGCAAAATTAGGCATTCAGGTTTTTGAGGTTCCCTCCACTTGTAGCTCCAGTAACTTGGTTACTTCGGGAGCGTGGAGCCACAATCTTCTCCAAGGTAGACTTGTCCGAGCTTTTAATCAGATTCCTGTGCACCAAGAGGACATCCCAAATACTGCCATTATAACACCATTTGGTCTCTATGAATATCTCATGATGCCTTATGGACTCCGAAATGCAGCACAGACTTTCCAGCGTTTTATGGATCGTCCTTTGTCTTTGTTTACATGGATGATATCCTGGTAGCCTGAAGAGCATGACCAAATTATAGGTATGAAAAATATTTTTGTATCAAGAAGAGCACACAGAGAGACCTATCTTTTGAGCTATATATCAAGTCCATGACCATGAAGTTTACAGTTAAAAAAAGGGGAGGGGGGGGGGGAATATATGGGCTAATCCTAAAATGCCATTGTTCCCCCGCTCAATCGACTGTGGTGAGGTCGCTAAGCTAACGGGCATGCGCTCGTCATCCCAATCGCGCATGTCCGTTTGACTAATGGACTGCTGTAGTGAAGACGACTGAAAGAGCCTGTGGCGCTCCCTATTGTGACTTGGAAAGCTGTTGTTAATAATTATCAATACAAGACCGAGGGAAGAAGTTGAATATTCTTTTTCAGAGAGTTCTTTGCTTAGCCTGCGGTGCAAGATGGAATGGTGAGTTTGTAAGATGATGTCAAGTTGGCTGCATATCAGACTAGCTGCATATTTATCTGTTTTTGTGTTTTGAGGGCGACTACTGTAAGCCTGAGCCTAGTGGAGTATAATATAAAACCCGTGTCTAATTTTGTTTATCCAAGAACTGTTGTAATGCAATGCTTAAATATGCCACTCTTGCCTTGATATCCCTTCCAGTTTTATTGTAAGCAGTCCTAAGAAGCTTGCAGAGTGCAAAATTACAGCGGTCAACCAGAACCAGGTGCAATCTTATGTAAGAGATGAAACTTACACTGCTCACTGGAATAGCTCTCACTCTAATGTCTACAGTCCACTCATGGATTCATGCCCACCAACCAAAGCGATATCTTTGCACAACCCTGTGAAGACTGGACGGTCAAAAAGGATATTCTCCAAACACGTACCACCCGTGACTAATATGGATTTGGAGGGAAATAACTTTGAATCTGATACTTCGTCCAGCATTGCCGAAGAAAACATTCCCCTACAGAATTATGAGATGCATGAACTTAAGAGTCAAGGACAAGATCACGTGATGGCATGTGAGAGTCAGGGTGAGGAGGATTATCGGAGGTACAGCTCACGTTCGAAAAAGAAGACAACTTTTTTTGGTGTGTCTGCTCTGGGCAAGAAGGAAATGGAAAAATATGTCTGCTGTCCAGGTCAACCGAGGAAGCAGCACACTAGAAGCAGGAGTGCTCTGAGGAAGCTGGATATTGCTGATTACCAGTTGGGCCATGACCACCAAAAGAACCATCGTCACATTGCAACTGGCATAGTTCCAAGTGTAGCTGAGATGGACAAAGGGAATACACTGCACCCTGATGCCAGCAACAAAAAAGTTGAAAAAGTGAGTTATATTTACGACGAGGTATACAAAGCGAGGTATATACAAAGCGAAAGATGTAAAATTTAGATTACCCTGAGGCTAGAGTTTGTGGGTGCTTAAAGATATTTAGTGTAGGTTGGTAGGTAGGGTGCTAAGTGACCAAAGCTCCTCCTCCTGGCCTGGCAGACCAGAATTGTGGTGAGGTAATTGCCATTGGGATGGCTTGGCCAGTTCACTTGTAAAAAAGTGAAGGGAATTGGGGGGAGGGGGGGGGGGGGGGGGGGGGGGGCGTTATGGTTGTGATTTATTATCTGAGGATGTTCTTGACACTAATGGATTCAGAAATGTTTGGTATGTGGATGAAATTGGGAAGGAAATGATTATTCAACACTAATATGAGCCAAGAGTATATATGAAGATGGAATGAACGTACTGTAATGCATTCTATGTATTATGCACAGCTTTTATCATTTGAGTAATCAGCTTTTATTGATTACAAACAGTAATCAATCACAGTCTAGCCAATAGCTATCAAATCACAGCTAATCACCACAGTAACCACGGTTTTAGCCATAGCTTGTGTGTAGACAGTACCAGTGCTGGACAGCAGTGTTGTTGGTATGCTGGCTCTCTGTCATACTGCATGTCTGCTATTGTGCTGATGGTGAAAAAACTTGAAGTAGTTAGCAGCTCAGGAGGACTTAGAGACATTATTGACGCTGATAAATCTATATTACATAGTTCAAGTATAAAATGTTCGATGCAAGTGTACAGATTATATTGCTTGGTAGAGTGTTATCACCGACGATGTTGCAACAGTTCCTGCTAGCAGCTTCGACCTAATAGAGTTCAAAGAAACATTTTGTATAAGTCGTTTGGTGTGGGGCAAACTCCCCCAGTATGCCTGGTGGCCTGGCTCCATTGTCAGCTATGGAGAGAAGACAGGAATTAAACGAGAAGCAGGTGACAAGCAGGCAAAGAGTCAAGAAGATGTCACTCAAGTCTGGATTAAATGGTTTGGAGAAAACCAACTATCTAAGGTCAGCTCAACTAATTCATTATAAGTTCAGGCAGTATTGAGGTCCAGCCACTAGTCCACAATTATATATACATATATTTATTTCATTGAAGGTTTCTTTTGATAAAGTGGCTCTCTTTGATGAGTTCGAGAAACACTATAGTCCTCTAAATATGAAGGGGCTCTATAAGAAAGCTATTCTAGAGATTCTGAAGGTATGTGACATGCGTTGTTTGTACATGTAGTGCTTACCAAAATTTTGTGTTGTGCATGTGAGGGCATGCACTGGGTCTACACCACACACTGGGTCAGATGAAAGTCACACTGGGTTGAGTAGGTTGGCAATAGCTCTATGGGGGCACACACTGGACCAACACCACACTGGGTAGAGGCAGGTTGTGAAGTATGTTGACAATAGCTCTATGGGGACACACACTGGACCAACACCACACTGGGTTGAGGCAGGTTGAAGTAGGTTGACAGTAGGTTGACAGTAGGTCTATGAGGACACATATTATATTAACATGATTTGACAGCCTGGTTGAATTAGGTTGACAATAGGAACAAGTCAGTACTGGGTGAGGAAGCCCTATAAGGATAGCTCTGTGTGGACAAATGAACATGTGGAATGATTTTGCTTAAAATTGTTCTACCATGGAAGCTCCAATCTTCTGTGTATATTCCCCTTGGCACTAGTGATTCCTTCACAGACAGATGTGTGACATGCACGTGCGAGTGATGCTGCTGTACAGAAAGAATTCTCTAAAGTTGTTTGCACTGGGCATTTGAAAAGCATTTGAAAAGGATGTTGGCATGCATCTGAGAGTTGCTCTATAAATAGAACAAGTATTGAAGCCCAGTTTACCAGTAAATAAGCAAGGTAGCCATGATGCCAACTCCGAAAACTTTCGCAAAGGCATCTTGGATGTTTATTGTTGCTGAAGTGCTGGCATGTGCTACGACAGCAGCCTTAGCCTCAAGACAAATCGAGCTATGATGAAACAGAGAAGGTATAGGAGAGTTGAAGTTGAGTCTTTAAAGATATATAGAGTTAGAAGTTGAGTAAGATAAAGTTTGAAGTTTGGTAAAGATATATTGATAGAGTTTTAAGGTTAGTCAAGATATATAGATAGAGTTTTGAAGCTGGGTAAAGATATATAGATGGAGTTTGAAGGTGAGTAAAGATATATAGATAGAGTTTGAAGGTTAGTCAAGATATATATATAGATAGAGTTTGAAGTTGAGTAAAGATATAGAAATAGAGTTAGAAACTTTTCTTTTTCTATGTGTTTGAAAAGTTGGGAGTGACTATTTTCCTGGGTAATTGGTGGGTATTTGAGTCTACATAAATGGATCCCACTAAGTGTTGAGAATAGTACCATCCCCACAGTGTGTTTTCCCTCCTGATAGTTCACAGCTTAACCAGCTCTCTTTTCTTGTGCCTCTATGCCCTCCAGACCCTTCCTCTGTGGTATCTCCTCTTGGCTCTTTCCTCTCCTCTCAGCCCTTCTTTGCTGCCATGTCATCCCCTCAGACCCTTCCTCTTGGAGACAATCACCTTCTCCTTATGCCTTCCACGGTGTCCTGCCCACCCAAGTTGCTTGTTTCAGCATTTGAAATGACTCTTTCAGTGATGACTTGGAGCACGCAGCCACTCATGCTCCATGTCATGACATGACGAGACCAACTGTTGATCTGATTCAGTGCCATAGAATTTAATTAAAAACATTTTTAATTATAGCTGGACATGAGTTTAATGGTATTCATGATTGGTTTAACTAAACAACCATAATTGACCACAACTTGGCCAAAATTGAAGGAGGGGAAAGGAAGCAAAAACCACCCAAAACCTGCGACAATCTATCAGCGGAAGAGTTAAATAGAACGAGCAGAAGAATAAAATCAACATAGATACTTTTACAAACTCTGCTAGACAGGTACATAGACGCTCCATAGAGAGACAAGTTGAAGTGAGGACATGCAAATAATGTTTCTTTCCCTCCTAGAGTGCTTTGCTGCAGTGGCAGAGGCCCTGCCTTAGAGCTGCTTGGGTATTATACCAGTAGACATGCTTGTATTAGTGTGTAAGCTATAGTGCTATGCATGCTGGTAGTGCCTGGGTCTGTGTTGCAACACCACCCACTGGAGCATGTGATATAGAGACATTCATGCACCATCTCAGGGAACTCAATCAAGTCATATGACTTTCACACTCCTTATTTGTCATTGCCACCAGGAAGCTGCTAAAAGGTGCAAGATGATGTTGATGTCTTTTCCAAATGATAAGAAGTCACCCAGGGAAGAGAAGCTACTCAGGGAAGAGAAGCTACCCAGGGAAGAGAAGGGAAATTCCTCACAAGTCTCCATCCCCGAGGAGAAGTCCAGCCACACCATTCTGAGTGGTACAATGGAGGAGGCAGAGGCTGTGAAAGGTGGAGGTGCCGGGAGTGGAAGTTGTGAGGGAAGTGTGATGGAAGAGAAGGAGGAGAGCAGCATGTGTGGAGCTAGCGGAAGTGCCAGAAAGAGTTCGGAGACTGGAAAAGATAAAGTGGCTGATGCCAAGCCCAGTAAGAAGGGGAGGAGCAAGGGAACGATAGTGCTCACCCCGGATGAGGAAAAGTTAGTGGAGTGGGCTCTGAAGGGGTTCCTCCCCATGGGCTCCGAGGGACTCCTGCCAACCCAAGCGGATCAGATGAGGGAGGTCAGCGTGGTGACTGTGGATGGAGGGGAGAGCGGAGAGGATGGAGATGGCCCCCCGAAGAAGAGAGCAAAGGTCATTTTGATGCCAGTCCGAAAGAAAGGTATATTTGGAATTGGTTTATGGGTGTACCTTACTAGTGAAGTTATGAACTAGATGGGCTATTGTGCAGGTCCTTATAATAATTGCTGGCCTGACCAGAGCTATGCCAATGCAGGTGACGTTGCATAGCAATGTGCTGAAGGCTGAGTCTTCAAGTGTGCACTCATTGCAGTACATGATCTATTGTTGTGTGTGTATTTCAGAGCTTTTCTTTTCCTCTCTCCTCTCCTTTATAAGCTCATTTCGAGTCTGTTCGGGAAGGAAAGTTCGAGTTGTCGAGCATATGCATTGGCTGCGGTAGCCTTGAGATCTCCAACATCCACCCTCTCTTCCACGGCGGATACTGCACCCCCTGCAAGGTGAGGATGTGAGTGTGAGGAGTGGAGGTGGTGAGATGTTTCAGTGTGTCGTGTGCTCCCTCAAACATAACTTGTCCTCCAATCTCCAGGACCTCTTCATGGAGTTCGTTTATCTCTTTGATGATGATGGCAGTCAAATGTACTGTACCATTTGCTCGGGAGGAGAGAAGGTGTTCATGTGCGATGCCGAGAACTGCTCCAAGTAAATGCCTGCAACTCCGATAGGTTATGAATATCATTCCAGAGCATGCCAGTGTTTCGTACAGAGGGGGGAAAGCCTGGATTATTGCCCCCCAACTCCATGTTCCCACTCTCCATTGAGATCCAGATTCCCCCACACCCTCCCAGAGTTCAAGTGCCGCCCGCTCCCTCCCAGAGTTCAAGTGTCGCCCACTCCCAAGATTTTTTTTGAAAATCACTCATGAATATTCAGCACCAATAAATGTAGTTCAAAATACTAAATGAATAATAACACAGCTTAGCTAGAGGCTATTCCTTCTGCTTGCTATAATACACTAAGAGCAGCTGGAAGCCTGAGCATTTGCCGTGCAGTGCCTTGAATTAGCACTGTCATAACACCAATTATTAACTGGTTGACACCATCAGCACTTACAGTGGGCCTTGAAACAGATTATTAACTGGTTGACTTACAGTGAGCCTTGAGATATTATTAACTGGTTGACTTACAGTGGGCCTTGAGATATTATTAACTGGTTGACTTACAGTGGGCCTTGAGATATTATTAACTGGTTGACTTACAGTGTGCCTTGAGATATTATTAACTGGTTGACTTACAGTGAGCCTTGAGATATTATTAACTGGTTGACTTACAGTGGGCCTTGAGATATTATTAACTGGTTGACTTACAGTGTGCCTTGAGATATTATTAACTGGTTGACTTACAGTGAGCCTTGAGATATTATTAACTGGTTGACTTACAGTGAGCCTTGAGATATTATTAACTGGTTGACTTACAGTGAGCCTTGAGATATTATTAACTGGTTGACTTACAGTGGGCCTTGAGATATTATTAACTGGTTGACTTACAGTGTGCCTTGAGATATTATTAACTGGTTGACTTACAGTGAGCCTTGAGATATTATTAACTGGTTGACTTACAGTGAGCCTTGAGATATTATTAACTGGTTGACTTACAGTGTGCCTTGAGATATTATTAACTGGTTGACTTACAGTGAGCCTTGAGATATTATTAACTGGTTGACTTACAGTGTGCCTTAAGATATTATTAACTGGTTGACTTACAGTGGGCCTTGAGATATTATTAACTGGTTGACTTACAGTGTGCCTTGAGATATTATTAACTGGTTGACTTACAGTGGGCCTTGAGATATTATTAACTGGTTGACTTACAGTGTGCCTTGAGATATTATTAACTGGTTGACTTACAGTGTGCCTTGAGATGTTATTAACTGGTTGACTTACAGTGTGCCTTGAGATATTATTAACTGGTTGACTTACAGTGAGCCTTGAGATATTATTAACTGGTTGACTTACAGTGGGCCTTGAGATATTATTAACTGGTTGACTTACAGTGTGCCTTGAGATATTATTAACTGGTTGACTTACAGTGGGCCTTGAGATATTATTAACTGGTTGACTTACAGTGAGCCTTGAGATATTATTAACTGGTTGACTTACAGTGGGCCTTGAGATATTATTAACTGGTTGACTTACAGTGGGCCTTGAGATATTATTAACTGGTTGACTTACAGTGAGCCTTGAGATATTATTAACTGGTTGACTTACAGTGTGCCTTGAGATATTATTAACTGGTTGACTTACAGTGAGCCTTGAGATATTATTAACTGGTTGACTTACAGTGAGCCTTGAGATATTATTAACTGGTTGACTTACCGTGAGCCTTGAGATATTATTAACTGGTTGACTTACAGTGTGCCTTGAGATATTATTAACTGGTTGACTTACAGTGTGCCTTGAGATATTATTAACTGGTTGACTTACAGTGAGCCTTGAGATATTATTAACTGGTTAACTTACAGTGGGCCTTGAGATATTATTAACTGGTTGGCTTACAGTGAGCCTTGAGATATTATTAACTGGTTGACTTACAGTGTGCCTTGAGATATTATTAACTGGTTGACTTACAGTGTGCCTTGAGATATTATTAACTGGTTGACTTACAGTGAGCCTTGAGATATTATTAACTGGTTGACTTACAGTGGGCCTTGAGATATTATTAACTGGTTGACTTACAGTGTGCCTTGAGATATTATTAACTGGTTGACTTACAGTGAGCCTTGAGATATTATTAACTGGTTTACTTACAGTGGGCCTTGAGATATTATTAACTGGTTGACTTACAGTGAGCCTTGAGATATTATTAACTGGTTGACTTACAGTGGGCCTTGAGATATTATTAACTGGTTGACTTACAGTGTGCCTTGAGATATTATTAACTGGTTGACTTACAGTGAGCCTTGAGATATTATTAACTGGTTTACTTGCAGTGGGCCTTGAGATATTATTAACTGGTTGACTTACAGTGAGCCTTGAGATATTATTAACTGGTTTTACTTACGGTGTGCCTTGAGATATTATTAACTGGTTGACTTACAGTGAGCCTTGAGATATTATTAACTGGTTGACTTACAGTGGGCCTTGAGATATTATTAACTGGTTGACTTACAGTGAGCCTTGAGATATTATTAACTGGTTGACTTACAGTGGGCCTTGAGATATTATTAACTGGTTGACTTACAGTGTGCCTTGAGATATTATTAACTGGTTGACTTACAGTGAGCCTTGAGATATTATTAACTGGTTGACTTACAGTGGACCTTGAGATATTATTAACTGGTTGACTTACAGTGAGCCTTGAGATATTATTAACTGGTTGACTTACAGTGTGCCTTGAGATATTATTAACTGGTTGACTTACAGTGTGCCTTGAGATATTATTAACTGGTTGACTTACAGTGTGCCTTGAGATATTATTAACTGGTTGACTTACAGTGAGCCTTGAGATATTATTAACTGGTTGACTTACAGTGGGCCTTGAGATATTATTAACTGGTTGACTTACAGTGGGCCTTGAGATATTATTAACTGGTTGACTTACAGTGGGCCTTGAGATATTATTAACTGGTTGACTTACAGTGAGCCTTGAGATATTATTAACTGGTTGACTTACAGTGAGCCTTGAGATATTATTAACTGGTTGACTTACAGTGAGCCTTGAGATATTATTAACTGGTTGACTTACAGTGAGCCTTGAGATATTATTAACTGGTTGACTTACAGTGAGCCTTGAGATATTATTAACTGGTTGACTTACAGTCGGCCTTGAGATATTATTAACTGGTTGACTTACAGTGTGCCTTGAGATATTATTAACTGGTTGACTTACAGTGAGCCTTGAGATATTATTAACTGGTTGACTTACAGTGGGCCTTGAGATATTATTAACTGGTTGACTTACAGTGAGCCTTGAGATATTATTAACTGGTTGACTTACAGTGGGCCTTGAGATATTATTAACTGGTTGACTTACAGTGAGCCTTGAGATATTATTAACTGGTTGACTTACAGTGGGCCTTGAGATATTATTAACTGGTTGACTTACAGTGGGCCTTGAGATATTATTAACTGGTTGACTTACAGTGGGCCTTGAGATATTATTAACTGGTTGACTTACAGTGGGCCTTGAGATATTATTAACTGGTTGACTTACAGTGAGCCTTGAGATATTATTAACTGGTTGACTTACAGTGTGCCTTGAAACAGATTATTAACTGATTAGCTTACAGTGTGAACTTCGTGATCATTCACAAATAGGATAACAAAAATGAACCATATGCAAATACCAGGTTTTATTTTTACCTGCACATGCCGAGTAAACTGCAGTACTGTTATAAAATATTTTGATTGGCTGGCATCATGACTGCTGTCATGAACAGCCTCTTCCTGGCCTTTACTGCTGTCTCTGGAAGCCATTCTGCAGAAGCAAGCTACACAGTCGCCAATGCTTCTGAATCCATTCAGTCTTGAGAGTGCATGCATTCTTGGGTGGATTTCTTTGCTATAAGTTGTCGTACATAGAGCTGGAGATCTTTTGTTTGCTTGCCTCTGCTTGGAACAAACTGCAGCTACATTCTAATGAAAGGGTTTGGTGAGCCTTGAAGGTTGTATAGCGAAATATTTGTTTATAAATAAAGTTGGTGGTCAATGGCTTAATTAAGTGTAGGCATGATCCTGCACTGTGCACAGCATACATACAACTTATATCACAGCTATGTAGCGTCTACCATAGGCTGGTGGCCGGCTCAGACTCCTGGTCAATTTACTACCTGCATTCATCTTGACAAGTTTAATTGCTACCTACCTGGGGGAGAACCCCCCCCCCCCCCCCCCCCCACCCAAACAAGTTCCTAAGCACTGGCAAATATTAGGTGAGCAAGCATTTGAACTTTGGACTTCCATAGATTTTACCAGATTTGGCCATGTCTCCACTGAACGTATTTCCCCTAGTAACATATCTACATGCACAGTTAGTGCTGCTGCAGGGCTGCTAGTTAGCCACTCGCATATGCCACTAGTTGCCATATCTACATGCACAGGTAGTTCTGCTGCAGGGCTGCTAGTTAGCCACTCACATATGCCACTAGTTCCCATATCTACATGCACAGGTAGTGCCACTGCAGGGCTGCTAGTTAGCCACTCACATATGCCACTAGTTGCCATATCTACATGCACAGCTAGTGCCACTGCAGGGCTGCTAGTTAGCCACACACGTATGCCACTAGTTGCCATATCTACATGCACAGGTAGTGCTGCTGCAGGGCTACTAGTTAGCCACTCACATATGCCACATATATGCAGCTGCTAGCCAGCCACTCAAGAGTTTGTAATGATCACCTGAACTTGAGAATGAACTTGAGAATGACATATGATATTTGGAATGAACTTGAGAATGACATATGATATTTGGTTATAGCGTAAATCTGGAATACTTTGTGTTGAAAATAATCCATTGCAGAACATTCATATTATGCTTCAATAAGAATGCGCCGTCTGCGAATAAATTCTTACTGAATCAGTAAGAAATTAGTGATGCGACTGACCGCGAGACAGTATGCAATTCACTTCTGAAGAGAAACATTCACCTAGGGAAGTGTCCAAGCTGTGTTCACTTCTCTGAACTGCTTAATATTTCCTGCGCATCTAGAGTCGAGCTCTTTTCTCCATGTCGCTTAGTAGCTAGTACAAAATTTAAAAAAAAATTTCGTGGATTAGTAAGACTATGAAAAATTATTATCCACCAACGAATAATTCCAGACATTGGTACACCTCATTTACTGTTATACCAACAAGCTGGGCCAGAGGGTGTGTTTCTATGTGGTGTGATCATGTGATTGTCACAGGGTCTACTGCGAACACTGCATCGACAAACTCTGTGGGCAAGAAGAAGTAGAAAAAGTAAGTTTTTGACTCAGACTGATTAACACGAGTCACATTGCACGATCCTATAATGGTATGTAACACAATGTAGCACTAGGCAAGTAACACAATGTAATACTTTGCATGTAGACTTGGTATGTAGCTTAATATAACACTTGACGTGTTATACTACTAGAGTGTAACATAGCCATGTAACATAATATTGGCTTAACTCAATGTAATGCAGGAATTCTCGAGTGTAAACTATCATATAATAATTGACTGTAGCACTTAACTTGTTATACTTACGTGTAACACAATGTAACAAATGCAAGCAACAATAAACATGGGCATGTAACACAAAATTAAAACACTGCAGCCGATGATTCGAAGGAAACACACACACACACTATATTCAATATGTTGTAGAAGAGCACGATGTGATGAATGGTTTTAGCACACATATTGTGTTACTTCATTGTCTTCTGTGAATCAGTTAGTCTTTCCTGTTTATAACTGACAGCATAAGTGACAGAGTGCACCACAGAACCTTCGCTAGTCGGAATTATTCTTGCTTGTTGTAGTCTTTCATAGCTAGCATTGCTTGAAGGGGTTTCTGCCATTAGTGATAGGATCTGAGGAAGGATGCTACTTGTACACTTCGTTCAAATTTATGGTGTGGAAATTAAAAATGACCTTCAGAATGGAACTTAAATCGGTTTAGATGCATCTAGCGCCACTTGGCGCAAACACGGACATCGTGGGGAATTTATGTTATGTGTTACACGTCCATTCTCCGTATGCACATGCCCAATAGACTGCTCTATTGAGTTATAAAACTTTACTTCCATTGGGCCGGGCGAGCGAGGCATGTGGTCTCATGCATGTGTCAGCACTCTTGCATGTGGCCTCATGGATGTGTCAGCACTCTTGCATGTGGCCTCATGTATGTGCCAGAACTCTTGCATGCGGCCTCATGGATGTGTCAGCACTCTTGCATGTGGCCTCATGTATGTGTCAGCACTCTTGCATGTGGCCTCATGTATGTGCCAGAACTCTTGCATGTGGCCTCATGGATGTGTCAGCACTCTTGCATGTGGCCTCATGTATGTGTCAGCATTCTTGCATGTGGCCTCATGTATGTGCCAGCACTCTTGCATGTGGCCTCATGTATGTGTCAGTACTCTTGCATGTGACCTCATGTATGTGCCAGCACTCTTGCATGTGGCCTCATGTATGTGCCAGCACTCTTGCATGTGGCCTCATGTATGTGTCAGTACTCTTGCATGTGACCTCATGTATGTGCCAGCACTCTTGCATGTGGCCTCATGTATGTGCCAGCACTCTTGCATGTGGCCTCATGTATGTGTCAGCATTCTTGCATGTGGCCTCATGTATGTGCCAGCACTCTTGCATGTGGCCTCATGGATGTGTCAGCACTCTTGCATGTGGCCTCATGTATGTGTCAGCATTCTTGCATGTGGCCTCATGTATGTGCCAGCACTCTTGCATGTGGCCTCATGGATGTGTCAGCACTCCTGCATGTGGCCTCATGGATGTGTCAGCACTCTTGCATGTGTCCTCATGTATGTGCCAGCACTCTTGCATGTGGCCTCATGTATGTGTCAGCACTCTTGCATGTGGCCTCATGGATGTGTCAGCATTCTTGCATGTGTCCTCATGGATGTGTCAGCACTCTTGCATGTGGCCACATGTATATGTCAGCACTCTTGCATGTGGCCGGAATCTCTATCATGCTGTCATGGTTGTCTATTGTGCAGGTAGATGCAGCCGATCACTGGCTATGCTACATGTGCTGCCCTTCCAAGGCTCACGTGGGCCTCCTCGCCAAGCGGGAGGACTGGGATATACGACTCTGCCAGCTCTTTTTGAACGACAACAAGTTGGAGTTTGTAAGTGCTGCTATCACTCAGTCACTGCTTTCATTCTGGAAATCCATTTCCTTGTCCCACTGGCCCTAAATTTAAATTTTTTTATTCAAGCAACCATTAAGAAATGGCTGTTCGAAAATACTACGGCAGGGTGGGTGTGGTTGCATTGTTATATTTGAGTGAGAGGAGATGAGCTGAATTATGAGTGACTTTTGATGTGTTTAGAGTGCACAGACGTGCTGCCTTGTTGGACCACATGAGGGACACACGGACATGCAGAAGGCATGCTTTTCTAGGGATGGATGGGGCATGCACTCCTCAGCACCCATTTCAAATTGAATGCTTAAAATGGTGTGATTGTCAGCATCCTAGGACAGCTTCATGGTCAATAAACGCATTGCTTCATGTTTGAGGTGCAGTTTACCATGGCTCTGAACGTAACAATCCCTGTATACCAAACCTTTCCGGCATATGTCATTTTCAGGATCTGATTATTCCACCAAGCCATGGATACTTCTTTGGACGTAGCAAATTAAATTTGGTTCTTGGTCCAGTCTTGGAACCTCTAATAGTTCATGCTTGCTACTAGTTTGTGCGTGCTCAGGACCACTAACATTTTGAAGGAGGTGGAGCATAAGTGAAGATTGCTAGCAGCTTGAGTGCATATGTCACACGCATTGCAATTAGGGGGAGGGGTGTGATGTTTGCCTCTACTAGCTAGCTACTAGCCAGGCTACAGAGGGAGACTTATCAGCATAAGCTTCTCCAATCCTTAGCTGACTAAAGTTGTACCAAAGCGATGCCAAATTCATGTAGTCTCTGGTAAGGCTGGTAAGGTTTTGGCCTTACGAGGAACCCATCTGGTAATGATCGTTAACAACAACCCCACCTGGTAATGATCGTCAAAACTGAGAGTAGCTGAGAGCATGCTGCTGTTGAGTTCTGCGGCGCCAGTGAGTTAACTTAGTAACTGACTTACAACTGACTTGCAACATGAAGAGCCTCGAGCATTTACACCCACTGTTATGGCCACTCACATAAATCTTGCTGTTAATGATGCCATTAAAGTATCAAAACCAGTTAAGTGTGCTTTGGAGACAACCTATGAGATAACCAAACTTATTAAATTTTCTTCCCCCGAAGAGAAGTAATTTTTAAAGGATTGAAGCGTGAATATGATCTCAAGAATGACACACATTCACCTGGAATGAGATTTCTGTGCCCAACAAGATGGACGGTACGTGCAGACTCCCTTGCAAGTGTGATTGATAATTATGAAGTTCTCATGACCACTTGGGAAGAGGCGGTAGATATTGTTAGAGATTCTGAAACTAAGGCTAGGATAAATGGAGTTTCATCCCAAATGAAGACATTTGATTTTGTTTTTAGTATACTGCTTGGAGAAATGGTCTTACGTCATGCAGACAACCTTAGTCTAACCCTTCAAGCAAAGGCAATATCAGCAGCTGAAGGTCAGCAAGTAGCTCGATTGGTAATTCAAACAATTAAGAGTCTTCGTGAAGAGGAAATGTATGATTTATTTTGGACGAGGACTGATGAATCATTGGATGTACAAGAACCCGAATTACCACGCCGACGAAGAAGACCAGCAAGATTGGAAGATGGTGATCCTTCTACTTACCACTATCATCACAGCCCTAAAGATTATTATCGGCAAATCTACTGTGAAGTTATAGACAATACTGCCCACTGTCTTGTTGATCGCTTTCAACCAGGTTATCGAAAGTATTGTCAATTGGAACAGCTACTAATTAAAGCATGTATCACCTTAGGAGGATTTTGAAGAAGAATTTCAAGGTGCATGCAGTTTCTACAAAGATGATTTTAATCCACCTGTTCTGAAGGCCCATCTCAGCTTTGCATTTCAGCAAAAAATTGGCAAGAAAGTTAATATATTTGACATTCAAATTCATTTCAAAAGTTTATCTTGTGCATAGAAAAGTCTCCTCAATGAAGTTGGAAGGTTATTACAATTAGTCCTGGTGATAATTAGTCCTGGTGATGCCAGCAACAAATGCCACATTGGAAAGGTCCTTCAGTGCTCTTCAGAGAGTCAAAACATACTTGAGAGGCACCATGAATCAAGCTAGGCTGAACTATTTACTCCTTATTCACACACACAAGGAACGTGGTGATTCACTTAAAAGAAATGGTTAATGACTTGACTTCAAATTGTGAACATAGACTGCGTATTTTTGGTACATTTTAATTATTTTTTTAATTATAATTTTTTCATCAAATTCAATGGGTGTTGTTGGTGGGTTTTTGGGTTTTTTTTGCCTTACCATTGCTGCAAGTGGAAGGTACGGGCCTGAATAACCTTGATGACTGAAAGCTCCATCCACTTCCACTAGAGTCTTCTTGATCCTTCTCAGAAGAGAGCTGTCGAGGTGTGCTTTAGGCAATGACGAAGGCTCCCTACGTACCCGAACCTTAAGGGAAGGGAGAGCTTTAAGTACGTCTCCCATTGGATGACATAGAACTCGTTACATGCAGGATTGTTCCAGGAAATAATTGTAGTGCTCGAAGGTCTCGACACTGCAAGACTCCCACATACTTATTGTTATTGAAGAGTATCTAGTTCCTTAGCTCATTATAGTTAAAACTCTGCTACTAATTAGAAGGCATGGTCTGAAGAAGTTTGTAATTCCAGATACATTTTATTTTTTTATTATGTTCCTTCTGCCATTTTCTCAGGACCCACCACAAATTCTTCCGCCCATCCCCCCGGAGTTGCGAAGATCCATGCGGGTCCTGGGTCTGTTTGATGGGATTGGGACGGGACTGCTGGTCCTGAAGGAGCTGGGAATTGAGGTGGAGCTCTACGTGTCCTCGGAAGTAGACAAAGATGCTGTTCATGTGACTCGTGTACGCCACATCAAGGCCATCCATGTCGGAGATATACGCACCATCACGGAAAAAGAGGTGTGTCTTTTCACGGTTGGTATCATGGTTTTGTGTTCGTTACAAATTGGATATACCTTGCCTCCTCGGTTAGAACACACTTCGCTTAATGAGCTGCCTACCTGCTTGTACTGTTCAAAGGTGAACTGATCAAGAGAGTGAGTGCTCTTTTATTGGAGCATGATTAACTCTTTCACCGCCAACTTTAGCCCAACACCTTTTTTTTAATTAAAAAAAAAAAAAAATTGAATTTCATAACTTTTTTTGTAACCATTAAATTTTGAAACAAAGCATATCATTCGATTGCAAATTGAAAGAGCTATAGCTTGGTATATGAATCAGCTCTATTGAAGCAGGCAAACAAAAGTTACGCATCTCTATGTCTACAACAGTAAAAAAAAAAAAAGTCGCTAACAACAGAGATCCATCCAGGAGCGACTTTTTTCCTCTACTCCGTAGGATTTTGATTGATAGCGAGTCTGCAGTAGATGGCTCTGCAGCTTTCCACTGAAGAAGAGCCTCCAGAAGCTATCGGGACGGTCACAGTCAAGTAAAGTCATCATTGTCAAAAATATATATTTTTTGTTGCAGTTCGGAATCACGTGCTACCTGGAATTTTTCTTTGGTTGTATTTTTAACGTTTAGAGCTATCTTCGCGCACCCCCTGGTAAAAAAAAATTAAATCTGTAGCTTGTTCACATAATTTTTAATTAATTTTTACGCGAGCAATGTCGAGTTTGTACCTGTAGGCGCTTATGGCGCTGAGAGTGTTAACAGGAATACACAAATAATTGCATTAAAGATCACCTGATCTCGAACAATTATGATGATAGCCGAGCATATCGATTGATAGCTAATGGTGGAGCTGAGCATATTGATGGTAAAGTGTTCATGCTCTAGCTATCATCCTATATTCCAGTTTTGTCATTTTTGCAGTCGGCTTTTTGTCTCCTGCGAAGGATCGTGTCCATCGGTCACTCCCATATCTTCTCTGTGGAATTTGGCCATCTTTCTGGCAATGTTTCCTGTGGCTTTTTCTGCTACTCCCCCAGCTTAGGTGAATGCTATCCTCATGTGACCATCAGTCTTGACTGAAATGCTGCAACTTTTGAAGGATTTGACTGTCACTTCAGTGGTGCCAATTGACACAGTTATCCACGCACTCCAGATGAAGAATTTTCTCTAGAGCTTTCATATTTTCTGCTTGTGGGATCTAATCGAGGGTACAGCTAATTGGGGGTACAGTCTAATCGAGGGTACAGTTAATTAAGGGCAGTCTAATCGAGGGTACAGCTAATTGGGGGTACAGTCTAATCGAGGGTACAGTTAATTAAGGGAAGTCTAATCGAGGGTACAGCTAATTGGGGGTACAGTCTAATCGCGGGTACAGTTAATTAAGGGCAGTGAGGGTACAGCTAATTGGGGATATAGTCTAATCGAGGGTACAGTTAATTAAGGGCAGTCTAATCGAGGGTACAGCTAATTGGGGGTACAGTCTAATCGAGGGTGCAGCTGATTAAGGCAACAGTCTAATCGAGGTACAGCTAATTAAGGGAACAGTCTAATCGAGGGTACAGCTAATTAAGGGAACAGTCTAATCGAGGGTACAGGAACAGTCTAATCGAGGGTGCAGCTGATTAAGGCAACAGTCTAATCGAGGTACAGCTAATTAAGGGAACAGTCTAATTGAGGGTACAGCTAATTAAGGGAACAGTCTAATCGAGGGTACAGGAACAGTCTAATCGAGGGTACAGTTAATTAAGGGAACAGTCTAATTGAGGGTACAGCTAATTAAGGGAACAGTCTAATCGAGGGTACAGCTAATTAAGGGAACAGTCTAATCGAGGGTACAGTTAATTAAGGGAACAGTCTAATCGAGGGTACAGCTAATTAAGGGAACAGCTAATTAAGGGAACAGTCAAATTAAAGGCACAGTCTAATTGAGGAAATACAGTGGCTTTGCAATATTGAGAACCACTTCAGTTACATTAACCCTTGGCTTTGCAATATTGAGATACTTCAGTTACATTAACCCTTGGCTTTGCAATATTGAGATACTTCAGTTACATTAACCCTTGGCTTTGCAATATTGAGATACTTCAGTTACATTAACCCTTGGCTTTACCCTTGGCTTTGCAATATTGAGATACCACTTCAGTTACATTAACCCTTGGCTTTGCATTTGAGATACCACTTCAGTTACATTAACCCTTGGCTTTGCAATATTGAGATACCACTTCAGTTACATTAACCCTTCTCTTCCTACACTGCACACATGTATGGTGTGTTTCCATGTGCACAAATGATGTCATCAGGTGAGGGCGTGGGGTCCATTTGACCTGGTGTTTGGAGGGAGCCCCTGCAATGATCTGTCCATCGTGAACCCAGCCAGGAAAGGTATCTATGGTGAGTCTTGTCCTGCAACATATGCTGAATACATGAATGATGGTAGTATTGTGGTTCTAACATCTGGCAACAGTGAACTTAGCTCCAATCAAGAGCATGCTTTAAGACTGGCTGGACTAGCTAGCAGGATAACAGAGAGTCAAACTGTTTTCAAGGCACAGCCTGGAGGGTATCTCGTGGATATCAGACGGTCTGTTCCCCAGAAAATGAACTTCTCGAGCCGGAGTAGACATGTCATGACATCCACTTATCACATGTACAGTGGAACTGTATATAATAGGCACTGACAATATCAACAAAATGGCAAAAAGTGTGTTATAACACGTAGCAAGTATGTGCATTTCGGGTTCCTGGGGGGAAATGCATGTAGTGAAATGCATGTAGTGACTCTAAATAATGCCAGTTTTCAGTGGTCATTTATAGGCTGACAAATTTGTTTTCCGCGTCAACTTACAATTCTAAAGGTCAGTTCTCAATGTGCTACTTGCCACTAGTAGCGCATCAATTTTGTGATATTGTGAACATGAAGACATCACGTCATGTTACTCCACTTGAATAGACTTCACTAGTTCTGGTTGCGATGCATTGTTGGTCGACGCATGCTGGTGTGCTTTATCTGTGTTTCGGGGGGGGGGGGGGGGGGGTTCTCTGATGTGGAAAGGTTGATAGAGCCAGTGAGGAACTTTCTTAGTAAATGGATGTATCGGATGTAATTTAGATTAATTAATTAATGGGTGGGGTTTTGTAATTGTGTTGAAAGTTAAATTTCAAGGTTTGAAGCGCGACCCAAACTGATGCGAAGGCCTCGTGACATATTGTGACCAGCTGAAGTCACTCGAGGTATTTATTAAGCCCTTTGCCCCTAGCTCACAAGATTAGCCATTATAAAACTCTTGTGGAGCTGATCAGTGCAACTGTGCATCACACCAAAGCTGACAAATTCCAGCAAGCCATGCAGTCACAACAGAGATATCATGTGATATTCATGTGATGCACTGTTGTATGCTATTAGATGGCACGGGACGTTTGTTCTTCGATTTCTACCGCATCCTCTCCGTTGTCAAGCCAACCCCGGATGAAGATCGACCATTCTTCTGGCTGTTTGAGAATGTAGTCACCATGCGTCCGCAAGACAAGGAAGTCATCTGCAGGTTCCTCCAGGTCAGGGTGTGGTTTATAATACATTGGGATGTGGTTTATAATACATTGAGGGTTGTTGAGATCTGGAGAGCAATGTGGAGAAAATGGCTGGGTTACAAGTGTGCCAGTATTAGCTAGTACAGTGTATATATATTACAAGAATCTTGAAAAAAATATGCTTGAAAATAACTTTGGGCAATAGTTCCTCTAGTGAAGCCTGCCTAGGAGTTTGTGTTCTCCAATTTAGCTCAATAAAATTGCCACTGATCATCTTCTAGAATACAATTTGCCTTTAATATTACAAGCTCAATGTAAGGACTGGACTGATTGGGATGGAGTCTGGAAGTTTGACAGTGAGCTGGCTCATAGCTAGTGCCTGCAAGAGATGGAGACATCATGGCTGATAGCTAGTGCCTGCAAGAGATGGAGACATCATGGCTCATAGCTAGTGTCTGCAAGAGATGGAGACATCATGGCTGATAGCTAGTACCTGCAAGAGATGGAGACATCATGGCTGATAGCTAGTGTCTGCAAGAGATGGAGACATCATGGCTCACAGCTAGTGTCTGCAAGAGATGGAGACATCATGGCTGACAGCTAGTGTCTGCAAGAGATGGAGACATCATGGCTCATAGCTAGTGCCTGCAAGAGATGGAGACATCATGGCTGATAGCTAGTGTCTGCAAGAGATGGAGACATTATGGCTGATAGCTAGTGCCTGCAAGAGATGGAGACATTATGGCTGATAGCTAGTGCCTGCAAGAGATGGAGACATTATGGCTGATAGCTAGTGCAAGAGATGGAGACATCATGGCTGATAGCTAGTGCCTGCAAGAGATGGAGACATCATGGCTGATAGCTAGTGTCTGCAAGAGATGGAGACATCATGGCTGATAGCTAGTGTCTGCAAGAGATGGAGACATTATGGCTGATAGCTAGTGCCTGCAAGAGATGGAGACATTATGGCTGATAGCTAGTGCCTGCAAGAGATGGAGACATGACTCACAGCTAATGTCTGCAAGAGATGGAGACATCATGGCTGACAGCTAGTGCCTGCAAGAGATGGAGACATCATGGCTGATAGCTAGTGTCTGCAAGAGATGGAGACATCATGGCTGATAGCTAGTGCCTGCAAGAGATGGAAACATCATGGCTGATAGCTAGCGCCTGCAAGAGATGGAGACATTATGGCTGATAGCTAGTGTCTGCAAGAGATGGAGACATTATGGCTGATAGCTAGTGCCTGCAAGAGATGGAGACATCATGGCTCATTGCCTGCAAGAGATGGAGACATCATGGCTGATAGCTAGCGCCTGCAAGAGATGGAGACATCATGGCTGATAGCTAGTGCCTGCAAGAGATGGAGACATCATGGCTGATAGCTAGTGTCTGCAAGAGATGGAGACACCATGGCTGATAGCTAGCGCCTGCAAGAGATGGAGACATCTACTTTATTTATCTGTTAAAGTGTTGACAAGTGTCTTCAAGTCCATAAAATTATAATTACAATATTTGTCTTGATGCAAGATAGTTAGTTGCCCACAAGTGACGATGAGAACAGTCTGAATGTCGGATTAATTGTGGCAGTCCAGATGCCTCTTCTCTCCTTGATCAGATATGTTTGGTATTGATGCTACTACTCTATGTAATCCTTTGCTTTCTCCCATTCCCCAATGTAGTGCAACCCTGTGGTGGTGGATGCCAAGGAAGTTTCTCCAGCTCACAGGGCTCGCTATTTCTGGGGCAACCTCCCAGGGATGAATAGACCCTTGACCCCACTGCCAAGCGATCGTCTCACTCTCCAAGACTGTCTGGAGACCAACTGTTTCCGTGTGGCACAGTTTACAAAGCTGCGGACGATTACTACCAAGATGAACTCCATCAAGCAGTGCAGGGGTGTGGTATTCCCGGTCAAGGTTGAAGCGCAGGAGGAGGTCGGGGATGTGTTGTGGTGCACTGAGATGGAAAGGTCAGTTTCTTTTTAAGATTTGACAACATTTACTACAAATAAATAGCCTTTTGATTATGTGTAGATTATGTGTACAGTGTATACTTGGTAAAGTAAATAGTTTGAAGTGGAAATCTTTTGAGGTTTATGAGGACCAAGCCCTAACCATGATTTTTTTAAATCTGCATAACCACATCACTCTGCCCGTAGCCTAGCACCACTGCTCGTAGCCTCCCTGCTTGTAGCCTAGCACCCGAGATCCACTAAAGAAGAAGGCATGACAATGTATCTCAAGGCAAGAGAGTGTATCTCAGTAACCTGACACGTCCATGGTTAGCCATGATACACTGGACAGATCTAATTAGTAGTGCTACAAGAGAAAATCTACCTGATTCGAAATGTTTTCCAGAGAAATGAAATTTTCTCCTCAATCTTCAAATTATTGTTAGCTTGAGCTATTTAAAATGAAGGAGGGAGTTGAATAATTCCATTACAGTGCCAATCATTGTCAGCAATAATGCCTTTTATCACCATTTCATTTGCAGGCTGTTTGGTTTTCCTGATCACTATACTGATGTGGGAAACCTCGGACGCAGTGGGCGGCAACGGTTGTTAGGCAAGGCCTGGAGTGTGCCCGTGATTCGCCACCTCCTTGCTCCCCTGAAGGACTACTTCAAGTCCAACAAAAACACAAATGGCGACAAAAAGACAACCACAACGGACAAGAACTGAAGATCAACTAATATCTTCGCACAGAAATCCGTCTGAGGTCGACTAGAACTTTATTAGGTCTTTACAATTTTGTTTTGTTACTACTTTTCTAACTTTTCTCTTCCTCTTTATCCGTTTTATTTATCATGTACTTCCTGCACGTATGGCACGTATGTAGGTTGCTAATGCTCGCTACTCACACGTCACAATCATCCATCCCATCAAAATTTTCAAATTCAAAACAATAAAATCCAAGAAGTCAAATAAGATTGGGGCAGGGATAACACGCATGCACCATCACTGCTGCTGCTTAGCCTTGTTGGAACATGGTAGTGGATTTCTCCTGTCAGATTTACCCCGAGATTCCTGAACATTACTTCCAATTGTTTTCTTGGGAGGCCTTTTTGGAAAGACGAAGATTGTCCACCGCTCTTTTTAAAACGCGCACTGCAAGCAGAAAAGTGACTCCATTAGCTGCACTGGTGCAAGGGTCAAGCTTATTGTCTGAAGTTTAGCATTTATTGTCGCAAGAAGTGAGAACAGAAATAATTTTGGGACAATTTTAGGGATTATTACTTTATTAATATTTTCTGATTATGTCGAGTTCCTTTCTGAGCTGATAGTGTGTTATTAATGAAGATTGGGAGTTGGTGCGGCTCGAGGCTGCGTTCCTCTACTAATACCTACAAGAATTTTTTTTTATTACCTGAAATGACAACGATCATGTGTTGTGCCGACTGCAACATCTTCTTGGAAGTCTTGTGAATCTCTCAGAAATGTTCTGTTAGTTTAGCATGCAGTAAAACACTACACAGTCTTGGCCTGTGGTATGCAGTCCTAGATCTTAATCATTCACATACTCAGATTTTTACTGTGCTGTATACAGCCGAGTTTGTTTTCTAGGGATGCGCAAAGACTCTACTTCAGCGGTTGTTTTGCTCATGGTTGTCCAGGTGCAGTGTTTTGCCAGCTGCTGTAAATGGGTCGTCTAATATGACTTATCAGTGAGTTGAAGGTATATATGTGTGAGAGAAATTGATGTGATGATGCAAGTGTATATGACTGTTCTTGAGTTTCACAGCCCAGACATATTTTATGCAATAGGAAGGAGGGAGTATGTGTGCCTGGTGTAAATGGAGGTTATACCTTCCTATATAATCTCCTTAGTCTCAAAGACCACACCATCAACTTTTTGTAACACCAGATGCATTGCATCTCCGGCATGTTGAGAAGGGTCAAGGAATGCGACATGATTATGCATTTTCTAGAAAAGTAACTGATAGCCAAGTTACATCTGACATGTTCGACAAACTTGAATAAAGCTTTGAAAGGTAATCTTGCTCCACATGCACTGTATTAAGCCAAATTTGGGAGTGAGAGGGAGGTAAGGAAAAATGAGTATCCAGGGGGTAATTTCCATCTGAAAGTTGGGGTGGGGGGGGGCAAAAGCAGCAGTAATGCTGGTCACTGCCTTTGTAATTTTTGAAAAATGGGTTTCAATTTCTCTGACTTTTAAACTGAAAATCGTTATAATTATGACATGATCAGATGTGACTATCATAAAGACCTAAATAGATGGAGTGAGTCGGGGAGACCTAGAGTAGAGAGGCCTTTATCCACATCTATTACTGCTATATATGTGGAAGTGAAGGTGCTTGTAACTGCAATTTCACAGCAGCTCGAGTGATCTTGGTCCAATGGAGGCTTGCATCTGTCTGATCGTATACTACGAAGAGCAGTGACAGAAACCTTGGCATTCTCTTGAGCATCCACTGCACACAGCTCTGCCCTGTGAAGGCTGCTACTGAGGTTATCTTGAGCATCCACTGCACACAGCTCTGCCCTGTGAAGGCTAGGACTGAGGTTATCTTGAGCATCCACTGCACACAGCTCTGCCCTGTGAAGGCTAGACTGAGGTTATCTTGAGCATCCACTGCACACAGCTCTGCCCTGTGAAGGCTAGGACTGAGGTTATCTTGAGCATCCACTGCACACAGCTCTGCTCTGTGAAGGCTAGTACTGATTGAGCATCCGCTGTACACAGCTCTGCCCTGTGAAGGCTAGGACTGAGGTTATCTTGAGCATCCACTGCACACAGCTCTGCTCTGTGAAGGCTAGTACTGATTGAGCATCCGCTGTACACAGCTCTGCCCTGTGAAGGCTAGTACTGAGGTTATCTTGAGCATTCACTGCACACAGCTCTGCCCTGTGAAGGCTATATAGTACTGAGGTTATCTTGAGCATCCGCTGTACACAGCTCTGCCCTGTGAAGGCTAGTACTGAGGTTATCTTGAGCATTCACTGCACACAACTCTGCCCTGTGAAGGCTAGGACTGAGGTTATTTTGAGCATCCGCTGTACACAGCTCTGCCCTGTGAAGGCTGGTACTGAGGTTATGATGCAAAAGTACTACAATGGCAAGATGAAGGCCATAGAAAGCCTTTTAGCATACACTCCAATTATTCCTGCCTTCATGTCAGAGTCACTGACATGGTCTTGTACTCAATCCCATAGCTTCATCAAAGTTCCATAGTTTTTCAGAATAGCATACTCGGTGTTGCAGCTCGGACAGTCCACCTTGTTGGGCAGAGGATTTTCAGAGTTGGTGAGTCAATATTGTATGCATGGAGATCATTCCATTTGTTTCAGAATGTCTGCTTGTTTTCTGGAGCCTCTCTTTTAGAACTCTTCTTTATGATTTCATAAGCAATATCAAGTGTGTCTTTCAGGGGAATATTTTTATTGTATCCCTGACAGCAAGGTTAAGTGAGCCGTGTGTCGGCAGACATTTTTCATTCAGTTTCTTGAAATGTGCAGCAACCCCATTTTTGGTTCCAGTTATGGTCGAAGATCCATCATAGCACTGCCCACTGTCCACCCAACATACGCAAGTGACAAGTTGTTGAATGTTGTTCGCATCAGTACTCTCATCGGCCATGACACTGTAGCATCCAGATTCAGCTGTGTCAATTGCTATACGACGCATCACTTTTAGAGCCATGATTCATTCTGAACACCCAGGCTCATATATGCTTGTCAAGAATTTTCAATCCACTTTTGAAGAATTTCTTTGTCTTCAGCTCGGAGAAGGAGGAGCTACATGAAATTTGACTCCTCTTGCTTGCCCTTATGAAGGGGCAAGCAATGCCTTGGAGGGTGAGACAGGATATACTTTGGATGTCCTTCAACTTCTCACCAATAAAAAAAAAATTGAGAGCTCAATGTTGACGTGATGGATCATGGCATGCATGTTCAGACTCGTAGGCTATCTTCAACCTGTGAATCGGGTTGGCAATCAGAGTCATCTGATTCTTGGTCTTGATCTGCATCATCAGCCTTCTCCTCAGACTCCCTTTGTCTCTTGTGTGTACTTTGACAAAAGCTAAACAAGGAGGCTTGTCTATTAGCCACGATTCACTCTGAACTTCTTCCAAGTGCATGTAGCCTGGAACAAAGTCATGTATTCAAGTGCATGTAGCCTGGAACAAAGTCATGTATTCAAGTGCATGTAGCCTGGAACAAAGTCATGTATTCAAGTGCATGTAGCCTGGAACAAAGTCATGTATTCAAGTACATGTAGCCTGGAACAAAGTCATGTATTCAAGTGCATGTAGCCTGGAACAAATTCATGTATTCAAGTGCATGTAGCCTGGAACAAAGTCATGTATTCAAGTGCATGTAGCTGGAACAAAGTCATGTATTCAAGTGCATGTAGCCTGGAACAAAGTCATGTATTCAAGTGCATGTAGCCTGGAACTAAGTCATGTATTCAAATGTGGCCTAGAATATTCTAGAACAATTTGCACTCGCCAGTTATGACAGTATTGTACTAGCTGGCAATTTTCACACTAATTAACTATGAATGTCATTACACTATGCTCTTCAGCATCAGTTCTGATGGTGGGGTGTGAAAGTCCTTTGGAAAAATGAAGTTGTTTGTCAAAAGTAGTGGGAGCCCAGGAATTAACCCCTCCCCCCCTCCCTCGGTATCTTGGCTTCAGTACTGCTTCAAGAAGAGCCAGTCTTCAAGCCCGAGTGGCATGTCAGGCCAGGCATGTGAGGTGATGTCAGACCAGGCATGTAAAGTGGTGGCCATACTTGTAAAATTATTCCTTCAATATCAGTTATATGACAACTTGGACTGACTGTAGCCCTAACCTACATGAGCCTATGTTGCTAGCCCTGACTGTAGCCCTAACCTACCTTAGCCTGTGTTGCCCTGACTGTAGCCCTAACCTACCTTAGCTCTGTGTTGCTAGTTTAGCCCTGACTGTAGCCCTAACCTTACCTTAGCCTGTGTTGCTAGTTTAGCCCTGACTGTAGCCCTAACCTTACCTTAGCCTGTGTTGCTAGTTTAGCCCTGACTGTAGCCCTAACCTACCTTAGCCTGTGTTGCTAGTTTAGCCCTGACTGTAGCCCTAATCTATCTTGTCTTGTGTTACTAGTTCAGTTCTAGCTGTAGCCATACCCTATCATAGTGTTATACTCCTATATAGTGTAATCCCAACTCTGGCTTTATCCCAATCTCTACCTCTGACCCTAGCATATCTTGAAGGACCTGTACTAAACAGATGCATATTAATGGAGAAATCAGTGCATTTGTTGCATCCAGCGCACAAAAAATATATATCACGCTATGAGACTATCATATACATGTGCTGCTGTAGTCGAGATCGAGTTTGTTACTAGCATCCTTTTCTTGTTGACCTGTATTGGCAGGAAACATTTGCTGTAGATAAGAAAGGAGAGCTGAGGGAAGGTGTACTAACGAAAGTGGCAAGGTTGCGACTGCACGAGCTTCGGTTGTTCAGACACGGGGAGTTATAAAAGTAGCAACAGACTAAGTAGCTCATCTAACTAGCTAGTTTGGCCTCTATTCATAGTATATTGCTAGCTTTAATATATAAAGCTAATACAAAGTTGATAAGTGTCCTAGTCTCCTCTAAGGTCCAACCTGCAGCTTCGCTAAGGTGCGAGTTCTTTAACACTCACTCGCCTATTTGCACTCGGACCACCATCGAGGTTGACCAGTTTTCAAGGTTCAAGATTTCATGCAAGGGCCCTCTTAGGGATTACAAATTATGGTTAATAAACAAGGGACATGTGTGATATATATATGTATATATATTATATGACAAGTAAAGAATAAGTTCATAAGGGAAGGTTTTTAACTAGATGAAAGAATTCACTCCCTCCTTTCTAAAATGGAGGGAAGGATACAGAGTCAAAGTCAATGTGTGGAGCAGAGGTGCTCCATATGTCACATTTGGAATGCTATATTTACACAGGTTGCTGTGATGAATCGTTGCCATGGTTTCAAAGGTAACGGAATGTATCTCCAATTGTTATTATATACAGTAGCAATGAAGACAGAATACAACTCAGTTGGACAGACTCAGAGCTAACTAAGGATGGAGATAACAGGCCCCAACTAACATGAGTACAGCTTTTTTATCGATGCAGCTAACACAGCAATGCAGAATCCTGCACAACTACAAACACACTTCAAAGGGTGCAGGATTAATCCTGCAGCAGCAGGTTTGTGCAAGTTTGTAAAGATCCTGCAGGCTGCTGATAAGCCTGACCACAAACTACGGCTATGCTAACCACAAGGAACACACATTATACTTGCTCATAAACAAGTACACACACAATGTCAATCCATCACAGTTGCATAGACGACCCACAAAGACTAGGTCTGGTGAGACATCTGAAAAATAACTGAGAAAGTTTAGCCCCCCGAAGTCCGAGAGCCTGGCCCCACATATGGCACCAACTAGATACAATGGAAGTTGAAGTGACATGCTTCGGTGATATATGAGAACTTGCCTTTGACAATGAAAGCAATCTGAATCAGTTATCTGTTTATGAAAAGACTTGGTGATTGATCTTGCACAACAGTCAGCTCATTATCAGTGGCTGAAGCAACATGTGCTTCATGTTCAAGCCACCAAATCTGCTGCACCAAACTGATGTTTTCAATATCTCCAGCAGCCAGGGTTCTGTATATACAAGCACTCACTTTATGGCAATCGGACACTAGAAGGGAGGAGAGGAAGGTTCGTGTTTTTGCCAACGCTAACCCCTGGAAAAGTCCGGACTTTTCCAGGGTTTAGTGTCGGCATGTTTTGTTGGTGTTGGGTATTAACTGGAGTGGACAAACCCTACTTTGCTTCGGTAAGTTGTATCTTATTTTTTAAAAAATCTACAAAATATTTGATTTTTGTGAATATTGAAGCTACTGGCCTCAGGGCCAACTTTCATGCCGATATTATCTCTTCCTTATTCTGGTCTACGTACTAAGAGCTCATATAAGATCTGTTGATATTATATTGATCGATCCCAGCACTTTCAAGTAGCTAGTTGAGATGACAAGCAAGTGTTTCTCGGGATATTTGTGATTAACATGGCCTTAGTAGAGATCATGGGTTTGGGAGTGGTTTAGTTTCTGTAAACATTGTGGAGAGAGTTTTTTGATTTGTTGGCATGTGAACTTGTTTGGCATGCACAGCAGTTGTTTGGCACCTTATTTGGCGCCTTATTCTTATTTCAGGTGTGAGCCATGGAGGAGGAAGAACCTCGTTGATGTGCTCTAGCCTTTGTCAGGAATAATCAGATGATGTCATCATGATGATGTAATGCTAGGATTCTAAATCCTGCCAAGTTCTCGTTCTTGTTTGTAGTTATTGTTTTGTTGTTGTTTTCTGTTTTCTTTGTTTTACATTGCAACACATGGAAAACTAACCAGCAATAAACCAAGGAGCAGGGATGAAAGACTCCATTTATCTTCACTCGAGACAGACAACATACTAAGCCATCTTTTCATTGAGTCATCGAGCTATCAGCCACAGCCTCCTTCAAAGACTTGGCAGCACAGGAGATCTCCAGAACCAAGAAAACATATATAGCAGATGTTATTCTATACCATGTTTATTGCTAGCATACACGCATGCACTTTTCGATAGAAGAATATTCATCAGTAATCACCTGACCACTCACTCCTCAAATTCGGCCACACAGAGAATAACATAGCTCGAGTCATGTTTTGAAAAGATGACTATCATTAATCCATTTGTGAATCTAAAGGAGCTATCTTGTTGGTGGACACCACCCACATCAGCACATGCCATGGCTTGTTCCTATTATTGCCTGTACCTATGTACACCACGTTGTCCACTACCATGTTTTGTTGCTACTAGTAACCAGTAATTGTAGCCATCCAGGTGAGTCTCAGCCTCCTCCTTCAAGGAGGTATAAGCTACACATGAGAACTTCATGAAACAGAAAGCTGATATTTTGGTAGAGGAATAGAACACATGCACAGGTGCGAGAACTGCACAAACAAAACAGCAAAACTGAGCACGAGTTATTCCTGGCACTGGTATTTGTCTGATTAGGTCATCGATGAAAATATCCTCAAGCTGGCCACAGACTTTATCCAAAACGTGGTGGTGGTGGTGGTGGGCATGCATAGAAACTTTTGGGATCTTTCCCAGGTACTCAAGTTTTTATAAATAGACCTATTGTATGCATTTTGTGTGGGGACTTTTGTTTGTATGAACAGACCAACTGTATGCATCTTATGTGAACTTGTTTGGCATGCACAGCAGTTGTTTGGCACCTTATTTGGCGCCTTATTCTTATTTCAGGTGTGAGCCATGGAGGAGGAAGAACCTCGTTGATGTGCTCTAGCCTTTGTCAGGAATAATCAGATGATGTCATCATGATGATGTAATGCTAGGATTCTAAATCCTGCCAAGTTCTCGTTCTTGTTTGTAGTTATTGTTTTGTTGTTGTTTTCTGTTTTCTTTTTTTTTTACATTGCAACACATGGAAAACTAACCAGCAATAAACCAAGGAGCAGGGATGAAAGACTCCATTTATCTTCACTCGAGACGGACAACATACTAAGCCATCTTTTCATTGAGTCATCGAGCTATCAGCCACAGCCTCCTTCAAGGACTTGGCAGCACAGGAGATCTCCAGAACCAAGAAAACATATATAGCAGATGTTATTCTATACCATGTTTATTGCTAGCATACACGCATGCACTTTTCGATAGAAGAATATTCATCAGTAATCACCTGACCACTCACTCCTCAAATTCGGCCACACAGAGAATAACATAGCTCGAGTCATGTTTTGAAAAGATGACTATCATTAATCCATTTGTGAATCTAAAGGAGCTATCTTGTTGGTGGACACCACCCACATCAGCACATGCCATGGCTTGTTCCTATTATTGCCTGTACCTATGTACACCACGTTGTCCACTACCATGTTTTGTTGCTACTAGTAACCAGTAATTGTAGCCATCCAGGTGAGTCTCAGCCTCCTCCTTCAAGGAGGTATAAGCTACACATGAGAACTTCATGAAACAGAAAGCTGATATTTTGGTAGAGGAATAGAACACATGCACAGGTGCGAGAACTGCACAAACAAAACAGCAAAACTGAGCACGAGTTATTCCTGGCACTGGTATTTGTCTGATTAGGTCATCGATGAAAATATCCTCAAGCTGGCCACAGACTTTATCCAAAACGTGGTGGTGGTGGGCATGCATAGAAACTTTTGGGATCTTTCCCAGGTACTCAAGTTTTTATAAATAGACCTATTGTATGCATTTTGTGTGGGGACTTTTGTTTGTATGAACAGACCAACTGTATGCATCTTATGTGATCGAGAGAAAAAAGAGATCGATCATACATGGATTTTTTAAATCATACTTTCTGGTTTGCCAGGTTTGTTACCTTTGCAAAGTATTCAAGGCAAGTTGAAGATCAGCTAAAACAACCATTGAGCTGCTAAAAAGATGTCGGTATGAGTTTTAGCTTAATATACTCTTTTGGAGTGGGGGCTTGCTCTCTGCAATTTAGAGAGTGACATCAAACCTGCTGGAAGATTTGGAGCTAATATCTTCTTATATCTTAACTGAAATGTATTTTATTTATTTTATGGTGGGGTTGGAGGGAAAGGATTTGTCACCTGCCATTAAAAAAAAAAAGTGGGTCAAACCAATAGAGGGAGTATATACTAGCGTACTATGATAATAAGAACAGTGTTACTAATTATTCCAATCCAACCTACCTGTGGTCAATATTGGAAAGGAGGTTACAATTGTACTGTAGATAGTGTCCAACTTGCCCATGATTGCAAACCACCAATCACAACTGCCACCTATCTTCAAGGCCTTCTTTATGACCAAAGCTACATGAACACTACCAGCCCTGTCACTTTTGAGAAAGGAATAGCAGTCCTGGTGGATTTCATTGCTTCATTGCTCTTGTTCTATATATACCTAGTTCAACATAACCTTTATTTGCATAGTTCAGAGCTGATTCTACAAAACTTCATCTCAATTTGAATTCTTGTGAAAAAATGTTTTAGCACTGGTCTATGTACAAATTCATGTCCCAGAAGGAGGTGCAGTTACTTAGTGTCTTTGCATTTCAACATGCCTCACTTTATTGACAGATTATTCATAAAATTCTAATTCTAGTCATAGATGAATTTGAATTATAATTCCTATGTTACTTAAATGGAGCTTTTAGAGGATATCTGCCTGGACCAATTGGTATTATAAAGTTATAATTCAACAAACAACACAAATAATGAATAAAAGCAAGGCTTAAAAATATCACTTTACTTGCTAGTTTGTTTTCAATTAGCTATTGTTTTCCTTTGATACCTAGAATTGCTTGATTTATTCATTCCAGATTTTCTAGTTCCATAGTTTCCCACAAAGCCTCTTTAGCACCTCCTTCCAGGTTTCATGGGTATGTACAGTTACATAGCCATTTCCATGTACATAAGTGGATTTCTATGTGCACGTGAGCATGAAGGTTGGATTGGGTGTGACTTTAGTCCTTCCTGATATAGAGAGTGCTGCCATTTTCTTTCATGATAATTCAACACTAAAATCACATGCATGATGGTTGGGGGAAGAATTGAATGCAGTATTTTTCCAGACCATCCCTACACTAGCTCCATTGCTCAGGTGAGTGTTATTTGAAACAGCTATGGGATTGAAGCAGTTTACTAGGAATATTGGCCCACAAACTCTGACTTAGCACACACACAGGAAACTCTGATTTAGCTATATCACACACACAGCAAACTCTGATTTAGCTATATCACACACTTGGAAGCTTATGTATACAAAAAATATGTGTCACAGAGAACCAAGTCTAAAAAAAACCCAGAAAAGGCACAATATAGATGACAGAAACACATTGAGTAAGAGGATTATAAATGTGTGTGTATAGCTACATCTAAATGCTATATATCACTTAATGACCACCAACTTTATTTGTATAAGCATTAGAACATGATCATTGCCCCGTTAAAGAGGACTTCTTAGCAAGGGTGGGCCGACCATTAGATATCTGTGAGGCAGAGACCAACTGGGGGAATAAAAAGCAGAATAAAAAAGCACAAATCATTTATGTCCATGTAGGAACGAGGCCTGTTTACTTCCCTTGCAAACGACATTTTTTTGAAACATTTCATTGCATCCTCTTTTGAATCCTATTTTCTTTTTCAATCTTGCCTTTTTGGCGCCTCCTAGCTTTTCCTTTTTCTTCACAAATTAAAAAAATCTTGCCCCCCCCTAGCCTAGCGAGCGATTACGTAACAAAATAGCCGTCAAATGGGTGGAAAGACCTATGGGGTTCGATATTCAATAACAGTGTGCAACTTATCAGTTTTTGCTTGGTCAAGGCGCATCCACCATTATTTTAGGCACTAGACCCCCAGTCCTGCCTCTAGGTATCTTAGTATATAGGTGTCTACAGAAGAGTCTCAGGGTGCGCTTAAACCAGCATGTTCATACAATACTTCACATAAAAAGGTTTTGGAAGATATATATACAAGGAGGTGGAATTACCGGACTCCTCCATCACTCTTGCAAAATGTCCAAGTAAGTCTGGACAGTATTTTTCAAAGGATGCCAACCCAATACTACTTCAATTTCAATGGATTTTTGCTTGATAGCCTAGATGTGAACTATCAGATTACCTCCTCCCTCATGCAGTAACTTTTGATGTGACTGATTGCAAAGATGTACTTGTTATCTTATCGTTTGCTTCAAAGACCATCTGAAACACAGTGTCTTAAAAACACTACAACTTTATAATCCAGTGAATCACGATCAGCTACTTGTTAGTGATAGGGCTAGAGAATCTAGCCGAACGTGAAGCGAGTAAATTTAAGTTATTAATCGAGAAAGTCATTCTAACTTGTTGGTTGCATCAAGTTGCATGTGGCTACTTGTAAGATGACTGGCAACGTTCGTATCAACTTGCAACGGGATAAATGTCCTAGACAAATTCCAGTACTTCCCTAGGAAACCCGAGTGTTGTGTGATGAATGAAATTTGTAAGCCATCAGTTTCGCTTAGTCCAGAGGTTCATCAGGAAGCTCAAGCCCTTTGGCCCTCTTACACGCAGTTTAATAGAGTTTGAGGTTCCAGGTGATCATTTTGCCAACTTCTGTTGTTGCCAAATTCATCATACATGAGGTCATTTTACTTCGGCACCCTGTACAGGCAAAACGGAATTCAGATTTTGGAAATATCTGCAGGCCATCCTACACACACACACACACACACAATTCCACATGTTTTGTGTATACACATTTAGACAAGTGATTGAGACTGATATTTATTGCAGCACAATCAGCCATATTATCTTTACGTGCATCCTAATAAATCCTAATAAGCAATTCTGTAATGGTAGTTGAAAAGCAATATCAGGAAGTACTACAACTAGACAAACAAACAAACATGCATAATGATAGTTCTACTACTATATGTCATCTTCTTATCTGCCACTATGAAGTTCTCATCTGCTAAAATGACTTCCAACAACTTTAAACCTTTCCATCACAAAACTATATAGCATACATGAAGGTGTAAAATTCATCATCAAGGATCATCTCAGATTATATATGACGGCTTGTTTTGTTATCAGGCATGTCCTTGCATGTCCATATTTTTAAGCTATTTTATATATTTTTTATATTTTTTATTAGTAATTGTATTATTTTCTTTGTTTTAATTTTCCAATATCAGGTTCACGTGCTGGACGCGTGTGCTTAACAAGCTCACGCGAGTCGACTCACAAGCACTGGTTTAGCATTATTCCGATAGGTGGTTTGATGCGAATCAGAGCAACAAAGATAACTACGCGAGTGTGTCTTCTATATACGGGTGTACTGAACTTTGGAGCTAGCTGTATACCATTTTTTTTGCGTTGGCCAAACTAGCTAGCTGGACCAACTACATAACTGGTGAACTGTTACTATGTTTATACGCCCGGCATCTGAATTTCTGAAGTTCGTGCAGACGCAACCTTCGTTTTGGTTCAGCCTTTCCCTCAGCTCTCTCCTCTTTCTTCCCTGCAGAAAATGTTTTCTGCGCATCTGTAGGAAGCTAATCAGCAAGAAATGGATGCAAAAACAAACTCCATCGCTACTGGATATGGATAGTGGTAGGTTTTTGCTCATGCTCAGTGTGGACGCGACGAACGGGCGATCCGACCCATCGCGCATTAATGCAGTGTGGGCAGGCCTTTATTAGTGTTTCTTAGTACATGCAATACATTTGTCAGGCTTGTGGATGAAAGTGGTGCAGACGAGAAAGAAACTGTTGTATGGCGAGCAGATGAATGGTAGTTAGTTCTCCCCCCTCCTTGAATAATTAAGTAGTTGTTAGTGTTAGTTACCAGCATCTAGTTTCACATTGTGCTGTAATACATGTGGTGGTCTTAACAGTATATATAAGAAACAACAGCTAGCTATATGGTTATCTAGTTATCATGCATTTATTCTGTTCAATTCTATCTTGACTATCACTATGGTTCCATTTTTGTATCCGAGTTCAATATTTGCACATTTGATCAAACACATAATTTGTAGTAATGGTTCTTTTTTTCTTTTTTAAATTTATATAACTTCAACGAACCCTCTGTAACATACAAGGACTCTCTTGAAATTATTGAGAAAGTGTTCTGATGCAAACATCAAAGCAACAAGCATACATACCAATAGCATTAGAAAGCAAAAGAAAAAAAAGCTTATAGCAGCTACTTGGAGTCAAGAGATTCAGTGGTTGCCCAAGCAAAGGTGGTTAGGACAAAGGTGGTTAGGAGCTGCCCAGAAGAATTTTTTGTTTTGTTTTGATTGCTCATTCCATCAAACCAAGTTTGCTCATTTAATATAATTATACATGTAATTATACATGTTCTATATATAATAATTCTGGAATCTATTTTTGTATAAAAACTTTTCAAATGTCGTTTCTTTACTTTCCAGCCAGTATACAGTGAGTATATAACTATAAATACAATATTTTCACAATTCTATTTGCATTCATCAATAAGAATATGTACACCATGATAAAATATATTGTATTGCTGTGAGCTGCATTTGGGAGGTCAAGGTGTTCAGGAATAGATCTGTTCCTATGAAGGGGGAAAAAACACCAGTGTGTTTCTTCTATACATGGATGGTAACAGGTTTTCGATTATCCTACATGCAAAAGGATGTTAACCATTGTCAACCTACAAGGTAGTGAGAACCTCCATTTAAGAATACACACAATTCAGCCACAAACCAAGTTCTCCAATCATATAACCTTTACCCCCACCTGTATATATTAGCAGCCAGTGGGTGGAGTTTCTAGTCACAGACCATACACGTCTAAGTAAACAAAAGCTAATTTAAATGTTTCAGCAATTCCCCCACAACAGGCTAATAGAGGTGTACTTCTAAGTAGCACAATCTATACCAATTTTTTTAAATATACACAATTGGTATATAGTCTTTGAGAAAGCACTCAATATATATGCAATATATGCAGGGGTTGTGACACATCAAATAATGGGATCCATTGGTGGTGGAAATGCATGTCTGGTCCATTGTGCGCGACAGCTAATAAGAAATAAAACCAGCATAAGACGTGTGGTTCAAGGATAGGATGAAAACTGTTAACTAGCTCTAGGATATCTCCTCTGTATTTCTTTTGTTTTATAGGACGAGGATGGAGACCATGGCAGGGTGTGTAGACCAGCCTCATGTGGGACGAGGTATGTGTAGACCAGCCTCATGTGGGACGAGGTGTGTGTAGACCAGCCTCATGTGGGACGAGGTGTGTGTAGACCAGCCTCATGTGGGACGAGGTGTGTGTAGACCAGCCTCATGTGGGACGAGGTGTGTGTAGACCAGCCTCATGTGGGACGAGGTGTGTGTAGACCAGCCTCATGTGAGACGAAGTGTGTGTAGACCAGCCTCATGTGGGACGAGGTGTGTGTAGACCAGCCTCATGTGGGACGAGGTGTGTGTAGACCAGCCTCATGTGGGACGAGGTGTGTGTAGACCAGCATCATGTGGGACGAGGTGCGTGTAGACCAGCCTCATGTGGGACGAGGTGTGTGTAGACCAGCCTCATGTGGGACGAGACCAACCTCATGTGGGACGAGGTGTGTGTAGACCAGCCTCATGTGGGACGAGGTGTGTGTAGACCAGCCTCATGTGGGACGAGGTGTGTGTAGACCAGCCTCATGTGGGACGAGGTGCGTGTAGACCAGCCTCATGTGGGACGAGGTGTGTAGACCAGACTTGCGAGATGAGGATGTTGACATTGGAGGTATGTTTATGGTTGGTGAAGTTCTTTGCATCATCTGACTACTGATGTGGCAGCATCCAACTGGTCTCTAACTGGCGAGGAAGGATGGTCATCTTTGTCCCGAGGTTGGCAAGGATGGATGAACTGGATGTGAAAGGTGTCACCCCAATGGCCTGCTTATCATTGCCATAGCATTGTATCATTTAGGTGGTTTGTGCTAAGAGTTGACTCAGCATGGCCTTGATGTAGGTGGGCATTCGCTGCTTCAAAGTGGACTGCAAGTTTCTCCAAAGATGTCGCATGATTGATAGCAGGAAGAGAATTGAAAAGGGAATTGGAAGGTTGATCCAGCGACGGATGTCGTTTGATGGATATTTGTGAGATTCACCAAGCAAGAGATGTCATGTGATGGATAATACAGAGATGTCATGTGATGGATAATACAGAGATGTCATGTGCTGGATAATACAGAGATATCATGTGATTAGAGAGATATCATGTGATGGATAATACAGAGATGTCATGGATAGTAGAGAGATGTCATGTGAGTAATAGTAGGAAAAGAAGTGTTGGTAAAAAGTCAGTCTTGGAATAGATATCACACCAAGCTGAATGAATCCCACCAAATTCTTCGCTTCACCGTCAACTTATTTACTATGACAAAGAACAAAAGACAACAACGAACATCATGTGAATAGGTCTGTAAACATATATGCATTACGATCAGTCCCTTGGGTACATTTAAAATATGCAACTCTTTCTATATAGTTCAACAAGGAAAAAATATTTCCATTAATTTCACCTTCCTAGTTTTACCCAGGCCAGATCGCTATGTATATATTCATAATTCCTAGCTCTCCAAAAAATTTGTATACTGCTACAGCAAGCCCTACTATATTTACCACATCTTCCAAGCTGTCTTGTCCATGGATTAGGGCAGGGTTGTGGGTGGCATCAGACCATGTCCTGGTAAGATGCAAGAAATAAGTGCTGGTTTCAGATATCAGTGTCACCTCTTCATAGTCCAGCTGATAGTGGTTCTGTGTGGGCCCACCAAGGCCCACACTATGAGTGGGTCTAGGAGTAGGAAGTACATCCTTACTTAACACACTTGGTTTAGATTTCCACTCTCACTCTGGATGTTCTACCAAGACTGACAGGAGGACAGCAGTTGCTTCAGCAGTGACATGCTAATAAAGAAGATGGTTATATTTACCATCTGTGCCTCATAAATGCAACTTCAAGCCACTAGTCTCAGTCTTGCTCCATGAGGTAGCTCCAAAGTCCATCTTTTTGGCATCAGTGATGTCATCGTGTACACAGGGTTCAGAGAGTTGAACACGTCAACGTTTACTTGGGTTCAAAGCTTTCCAACACTGACCTTAAAAAAGTTGGTAACCATGTAACTGAAGCAACACATATTGAACAGAGCACACTTACATTGTTGGAGTGGTACTAGTGACAGTTACCTGAGTTAGGTGACAGATAACCATGTGCTTAGTCCAGCACTGACCTGGAATACAGGTCATTGACATCTTAAGAAACCAACACCACGTATAGTGAATCAGTTGAACCTACGAAACATAAAGAGGACCAATTGAACAAGGAGCAAGATTACACTGGTTGTAGTAATGTCCAGGCATAAGGGAGAGCAGTGACGTACAGACATTGAAACAGAGTGAGAGTTATACTCCAGAGTTCAGCCTCTCCTCTTCTTCCTCACGAGTTAGAAAGTGACCACACATACATACATACATACATACATACATATACAAAGAGGACAAGACTTCACTGATGGGATTGTCGATCCACACGAGCAGTCCTCTGGAGATATGGCACAAACTAGTAAAGATTTATCTACTAATATAATATATAATACTCACTCTCTCCTCTTCTCCTCTACTTGATCAGATGCCATCCATTATATACCGCTTTGTGCCACCCATACCATAAAATCTCAGACCAATTCCTCCATTTCCATACCTCAGACCACAAATCACATACCAATCCTCTCTGCTGTGGATCAAGTCTCTTGGCCACATTTTAAATTAGAAAATAGAAATTCAACTGCTAAGTTTGTTTGCTTGTAGCTGGTCATGAAGCTAGCAAGCTTCATAGGTCCTTCATGTCAACTATAAACATGTGGTTGTGTATCATGAGCTCACACACCCAATATAGTACAAGGCACTGAAGCCACAACCACCACCTGTGTCCCTATGGGTGTGACAAACTAACTTTAACACACGACATCAAACACTCTAAAATTTAATACCTCTGGAGTCATGCAGAATACTGGCTGGAGAAAAATTCCCTTACAATGCTCGTACGGTAATAGGTCCTTCCATTCCAAAACAAGCAAGAGCAGCAAGAACCGGACATTGAAACACGACCAGTCATTACTTCTCCAGTTTTTGGCTGTCTTGCTACAAATAAAAGGTGGCACCATCTTTCCACTATGGGAACAGCGTAAGGTTGCTCGAGTGGAATAAAAGGTGGCACCATCCTCTGTTGTGGAACCTATAACACAGAAAGCCTCCACAAGCACTACGCCCACGAAGCTACGAGCGCAATACCACAGTCACACTCTGAGCTGCAAGAACAGAAATATGACTGTAGACCAGATCAAAGGATGGACCCAAGATGAACCCATGAGATCATCTGGATCTCATGACTAACACAATTTCTGAACCCTCAATTTATACATGTACTGTAGATCATGCATTGATGATGTAATAGCTAAATTTATTAACAAATGTGGCATGCTCCGGGAGCCTATTTAAGGGCCCCACGTGCAGGTCACAGGGGACTTGTTTTTGTGAATGCATAGACTTGTGTTCTATCAATTCTTATTAATATTTTAACTGATATGGAGTCTGGTGCATGGTAGCGTAAGCTTGAGCTTTAGATATTACAACACTGGTGTCAGCGAAAGTGACTAACCTACGAGTATCTATAGTAGCGTAGCTATAGCATCGATTTGATTGACCTGTGGGTATCTGAGTAGTACTTAACATCGTTTTGCCTTCAAACCGATTCGATTACTCAAGGAAGTACTCCCATTTACATTATCCTCCAACTTTCCTCAACTCGTTTCTCGCCAGAACAAACATGTCCACCAGACGTCAAACAAACAAAGTCCAGCCTCCAGGCGAGAGCGCTCAGGAGAGTTGAACAAGACACCAACGTTGCTGACCAAGAGGTGGTTGACTTGGACAAGATCATGAAGATGATGGCCCAGCAATTTAAGATGGATGCCCTGCACCGAGCTCATCAAAGAGAGCAGGATAAATCAGCGGCAGAGCGACAAGAGCTGGAACGGGCAGAACGAACCCGAGAGATAATTGAGAGGGAGGAGAAGGCAGCTAGAGAGAGAGCTGAGAGAGAGGAACAGAGAGCCATAGATAAGGCTGAGAGAGAGCAGCAGAGAGCTGAACGAGAGGAGCTCGAGGCCAACCGTTGCAAACAAACAAAGTCCAGCCTCCAGGCGAGAGCGCTCAGGAGAGTTGAACAAGACACCAACGTTGCTGACCAAGAGGTGGTTGACTTGGACAAGATCATGAAGATGATGGCCCAGCAATTTAAGATGGATGCCCTGCACCGAGCTCATCAAAGAGAGCAGGATAAATCAGCGGCAGAGCGACAAGAGCTGGAACGGGCAGAACGAACCCGAGAGATAATTGAGAGGGAGGAGAAGGCAGCTAGAGAGAGAGCTGAGAGAGAGGAACAGAGAGCCATAGATAAGGCTGAGAGAGAGCAGCAGAGAGCTGAACGAGAGGAGCTCGAGGCCAACCGTTGGAAACAACTCCAACAACAAGCACAGTTAGACAGAGAGGAGAGACGACGGCTAGAGGATGAACGTCGAGACCGAGCTACCCTGGCAGAGGAACTCAGGGACGAGCAGCAGAAACAACATATGGCCATGATTAAGTGGATGGAGGAACAGCAACTTACCCAAGCGAAGAAAGCTGAGAGTGACAGTGAGCTACGCAGACAAATGGGGAAGGACCTACCGACCATGGCTCCTTTAAAAAAAACCCAAGGAAATAAAAAAACTACCTCAACCCTTTGAAAGGCCAGATGCTAAGGTATGACATCCCCAGAAGACAATGGACTACCCTGCTGAGGCCACTCCTGGATGATGAGTCCATGACCTATATGACCACTCTACCTGTGGATATTCAGGACGACTTCTAACGACTGTCAGAGGAACTCGCCACCTTCGGTGTCACAAAGGATTTCCATCGTAAAGAGTGGACCAAATTTGCTGCACTAAAGGATGAAGACCCTGTGCAGATGGGTATCAGAGCAGAGGCTCTGATTGAGGCCTGGACAGCTGAAGCCACCACAATGAAAGAGCTAAGATCACACTTTGCTACCGAACTACTCCTTGGAGCGCTAGACCCAGATGTTGCAGCCTGGACCAGAAACCAACACTATAATGATACCCATGAGGCATCCAAGATTGCTAGTGTATTCAAGGCCAGCTTACCACCCTTACCACCCAAGAAACAAGAGTTCACCAGAAGTTTCAAACCCAGACAGTCCTCAGATTTTGAGAGAACTCAGCCAGGAGGAGGGAAATCTGTAAAGACTGAATCAAGAATGACCTGGGACAAGGTAAAGGGTCCAAGATGTTTTAACTGCCAGGTGTTCGGACACACAGCAGCCCACTGTCCTGACAAGAAGGCTGAACCCACTCCAGCAGCTATATCAATGCACACATCTGTGGAAGGACCGGCCAATCAACACCTGTACAGGGGATCTATGAACAAACGCCCAGTAGAAAGAATGCTAAGAGATACTGGTTCTACCATGTCCCTGGTACACCCTAGAATAGTGGGAACGATTCAAGAATGAAGGACCCATCATGTTAAAGGGTCTCTACATGGCAAAAACCCAACCATCCACCACAGTAACACTCAAGGTCAATGGCTCTAAGTGTAGGGTCCGTATGGTGGTCACTGATCACATCGACCACGATGTGGTCCTGGGTAATGACATCTCCCATATTGACGAATTATTGGGAGCTCAACCGACCAGACAACAGCCCAAGCGAAGGAGCATTCGACCAATCAACTATAGAGAGCCATCGGATTCGTCTTCACCAGACAGTAGCAACTCAGACTCTCATTCCGACTCAGCAGAGAATGCTTCAGGAGCAGAGTCAGACCACAACACAGACTCTGAGAGTTGGCAAGCGACACCCATCCACATTGAGAACATAGTGACTGACGAAGCAGCCTCTACCGACCCAGTTTCTGATGAGGACCAAACTCCTAAGAACCATCAGACTAGGACCAAACAAAGCAGAGAGAGACAGAGGCAGGCCAACCGCTGGGGCGAGCCAGTTCCCCTGGATGGGGGGATAAAACAGCTACAGCAAGCCCAACAAACAGACCAGTCCCTGGCAGCATCGAGGAGGACGGCTGGACTGACCAAGTCACCATTTTACTACAACCCGGAGGGAGTTCTCTGTCGACAGGGCATGTTGTCCAAGAACCACCCCAGACTGGAGCAGATAGTGCTGCCACACATCTACAGGGAGAAGACACTCAGGATGGCTCACATTGCCCCGCTAGCAGGACACTTTGGGACACCCAGAACCCTATCACGAATTCAGAGTCATTTTTTCTGGCCAGGACTGACCCAAGACGTCAAGGACATGTGCGGACGTTGCCAGATCTGCCAAAAGGCAGCCCCATAGCTAATCTTGAGAATGGGGTCCTGATGATGGGAAGGGGCACTAGCCCTGCTAGTGCCCCTTCCCATCATCAGGACCCCATTCTCAAGATTAGCTATGGATATGGTAGGACCCCTGCCACCAATGTTGGAGGGGCATCGTTACATACTGACCATTTGTGACTATGGTACGAGATACCCGGAGGCTTTTGCTCTCAAGTCGACCACCAGCCGAGGAGATGTTCTCCAGGACTGGCATACCAGAAGAGATCCTCACTGACAGAGGCTCAAATTTCTGCAGCAACCTGATCAAGGAATTCTACACCATGATGGGAATCAAATCAATCAAGACCTCAGCCTACCATCCCCAAACTGATGGGATGGTTGGGAGATTCAACGCGACACTCAAGGCAGGCCTGAGGAAATACATTGAGCAGTTTGGAGGACAATGGAATAAGGCACTGCCCTATATTCTGTTTGCCTACAGAGAGACACCACACACCACCACAGGTCTTTCACCATTTAAACTCACCTTTGGACGTCCTAAAAAGACAGTGGACTGGCCCTGACTCTTCAGGGGAGGATGTAGTAACCTTCCTGACCCAAACATATGCACGTCTCGAGAAGGCCACAGAGTTGGCCACCATGCTAGAGTCACTGGCAAAAGAGACGATGAAAGAATATTACGACAAAGGAGCCAGGACGACTTCCTACGAGATTGGAGATCAAGTTCTTGTCCTCAAACCCTCAACAAAGGTGAAGCTGCTGGGTAGTTGGCAGGGACCTTTCACCATCGTCACGAAACTCTCTGACACAACCTACCAAGTGCAGAAGACGAGGTCCAACCCTAAGCTGAGGACCTATCATGTGAACTTTCTGCAACGATGGCAGTCACCCTCAGCAGTGTGTCTCCTCTCAACAGCCTCAGAGGACATAGATGACCTTCCCAGCTGGGAACCCACTCCTGGCCTTGACAGCATCGACATCAACCAGGAACTGAGCCCAGAGCAGTACGACCAGATGACCACCCTCCTGCAGCAGAACAAAGACGTTTTCAGCAATGCTCCTGGTACCACGCCAGAAACATCCATCTCCATTGAGACAGGTGATGCCAGACCAGTGTGTTCACCCCCGTACAGGTTAGCACACTCACAGATCCCAGCAGTCAAGCAAGAAGTCCAGCAGAATGGTGGTCTATATAACAGCATGTGGTGCACTACCTTACTGCTTGGTGGTCTATATAACAGCATGTGGTGCACTACCTTACTGCTTGATGGTCTATATAACAGCATGTGGTGCACTACCTTACTGCTTGGTGGTCTATATAACAGCATGTGGTGCACTACCTTACTGCTTGGTGGTCTATATAACAGCATGTGTTGCACTACCTTACTGCTTGGTGGTCTATATAACAGCATGTGGGGCACTACCTTACTGCTTGGTGGTCTATATAACAGCATGTGGTGCACTACCTTACTGCTTGGTGGTCTATATAACAGCATGTGGTGCACTACCTTATTGCTTGGTGGTCTATATAACAGCATGTGGTGCACTACCTTACTGCTTGGTGGTCTATATAACAGCATGTGGTGCACTACCTTACTGCTTGGTGGTCTATATAACAGCATGTGGTGCACTACCTTACTGCTTGGCGGTCTATATAACAGCATGTGGGGCACTACCTTACTGCTTGGTGGTCTATATAATGCCTGATGGTCTATATTTCCTGTGCAAGGCACTTGCTTGTTTCTACCCACTAGAGCAAGGTGGCCTATGAGGGCAAAGAGCAGAGAGCAGTTGATGAGGGAAGAGAACATGCAGTAGGTGATCATTGTTTGAATCAGGACAGAGTGAGTGGAGATGAAGAGGAAGGAGAGGGTGAGGAGGAGCACAGGGCCTGCCATGGGGTGGAGCTCCCAATGCACCATGAACCTGGACTTATTGCAGCCCATATAAACTAACTTTTACCCATTGGGGAACTCTTCACTGTGTTTGTGCAAAGATTCATTACATAATAATTTATTCCAGCCCCTATACTTACACTATTCAGGGGCGTATCTAGGAATTTAAAGGGGGGGGGGGGGGGGTTCCATCTCATGCATGTGAAGCTTGTAAAAAAAATCACCTGGCCAACCACTTTTATCTGACTGTGCCATTATTACAGAAATGATAAGCGTTAATGACTCAAAATGTCCTGGAGTAACATTCTTCGAAGGTGTTGACGAGCAAAAATGTTAAGAATAGCATCTAGGTTTAAGCCATAGTGCTGCCCCATGCAAGTAGGTTTTGAGTCTTCTAAGTAGACTGACACTATGTTCACATTCACAGCTGGTACGGGTAGAGTAAATCCAAAAGTTCCTTTATCAAATTAGACTCACTCTGAGTGACTGCATTGGCCATGAATACAGATGGAACTATGCTCAAAGCTCGTACTGCTTTCTTTTGTGTTTCAGAAAAACGAGTGTGAATATGTGATATCATCTCATCCAGAAATGGAACAGAAATAGATCTTCTGTAATAATCTTCAGCAGAGTCGGCAGGTACATTGCTTCTACTTGTTTGCCTTGCACATCGACATGGAAGAGATGGCTGTGATGCATTGATTTTTTGTGTGACTGCAGAATCAAACCATTTCTTGTGATGAGAATCAATGCTGTCACAAACTTCATGTAAAGTAGTCTCTACTAAATTTACCTCAGTATAAGCATTGCAAATATCTTGCAAACAGCTCTGTAGAGACACTGTTAAGCCTTTTATGTAGCCTAGGCCATGCTACACCACCTCAAATGCTTCAAACCGAGTTGTAGCTGTTAAAACCGATGCAGCTTTCTGAGCAGACTCTCTGTTTGATCCATCTTCATACTGAATCAGTGATTGTCTCCAAGGTACTAATAACAGCTGGTACCATCTTCGAAAATACTTCATAGGCCTCTATTCTAGCTACCTAACAGGTCTTGCAATGGCTTACCAGTTTCTGTCTGTTAGTTGTTCCCAGTGGAAGTTCACTGATCCGTTTTTCTAGTTCTGCTTCCCTCTTGGGAGAAAACCTAAAGAAAAGGCTTAGAGTTCCTTGCATATTTCGAATAGCTTGGATGTTGCATGCTGCCCCACAACACAAAGATTCAGTGTATGAGCCGCACAGTGAACATAGACTGCTTTTGGATATTGTTTCTCGATTAGAGAAGCAACCCCATGATACTTGCCAGCCATGTTGCTGGCACCATATAGCCCTGCCCACGTAAATTAAATTTGGGTGTAAAGGCATAATATTATATTGCATTTAGGATGGTTTTAGAAACAGCTACTCCGGTGCTGCCATCTTTGCAAAGAATAAATTCGTACTTATTGTAGTAACTTGGTTAGTTACCACTACGAGTCAGTGTACTCTCAAGTTCAAGTTATAAATCTTTAACTCTTGCAAGACAACTCAGATACAATACAGAGACTGACTGAACATCATTACATTACAATGCACTATATAAGAACAGACAAAAGCGCTAGAGCGGTGCTAGCCGGCTCAGTCAGGTCATACACAACCACAAGTATGCATATAATTAATATACTATACTACACTCCTCCCCAACTAAATTCAAGTACCACAACAATAACATGAACCCAATGTTCACTGTCCAACATGATACCGTAAAAGGTCCGGCGGATGTCTAGTATGAGATGGATATCGACGAACAACTGGAGTGGTAGGAGAAGACGCAGTTGTCAAATCAGAAGTTGGTGTTGGTAGTACCATCGGTGGAGTGATTGGAGTTGCTCCAGTTTCGATCACAGTGGGAGTAGGTATTCCAATTGGGGCAGCAACAGCTACAGATGTGTCAGTAGTGTCAGGAGCAGGAACAAAGACATCAGCCTTGTCTGCATCTTGAGGTGCAGCACTTTCAGGCTCTGGCAGGCCATGAACTTTAAGATGATCCACATGACGCTTCCAGGCTCTTCCCTCTCCCACATCGACCAAATAGGAGACAGGACCCAGCTGTTTAATGACGACTCCCGGAATCCAGTTATCCCCAGGACGTAAATTTCGAACCATAACGGGTTGTCCCACATCGAAGTCACGACCACAAGCGTGCTGGTCATGCTGACTCTTTTGAACAGCTTGCTTCCCTGCCACTCGGTTAGACACCTCTGGATGCAGCAGGTCAAGGCGAGTACGTACATGTCGACCCAGGAAGAGTGAACTAGGTGATTGCTGTGTAGTTGTAGTCCGATACTTGAAAAGAAAATTATCTAACGTGTGTGAGACAGGAAGTCCATCATGTGCTCCAGCCTTCATAGCCTCCTAAAGGTGAGTGATTTGGCGTTCTTTTCAGCTGTTCAGAGCCTTGAGCCAATGATAGAGCTTTTGCTAGCGTGAGGTCGGCCTCAGCCAGCAGCTTCTTCTGAGTAGACTGGCTCAACAAGCCACACACAAGTCGATCTCGCAGTGCCTGGTCCAGATAATCACCAAATTCGCAGTGCATACTGAGACTCCTTAGCTCAGCCATATACTCTGCAACAGATTCGCTAGTGTTCTGAGCACAGGCGATGAAAGTGGAAGCGTTCAGCTATAATTAGCGGCTTGGGTGAGTAGTGTTTCCTGAGAGTCTCGACCAATTCTTCGTAAGTCCGTGACTTTGGAAGCGCTGGGGCCAAAAGACTTCGCAAAACTACGTATGCTGTACTGCCTATAATGCTAAGCAGAGCTGACACCTTCCGAGCGATAGGAAAATTATTAGCGTCCAAGTATAGCTCTACTCGCTCGAGATATGGTTCAATTCTCTCTGACTCTGGCTGAAATGCAGCGATGAGACCGACAGCAACAACTTGTGACTCTCCTTCTGCCATCCTCGTCGCCAGATGTAGTAACTTGGTTAGTTACCACTACGAGTCAGTGTACTCTCAAGTTTAAGTTATAAATCTTTAACTCTTGCAAGACAACTCAGATACAATACAGAGACTGACTGAACATCATTACATTACAATGCACTATATAAAAACAGCTAGAGCGGCGCTAGCCAGGTCATACACAACCACAAGTATGCATATAATTAATATACTATACTACACTTATGAATGATCAGGTTTATATTACTCTGTGTATTACTGTGTGGGAATGATGTTTATAATGTTTATAGAAGACTTGAGGCAGAATTATCAAGACTCGCCCCTTTCTATCTTCATTAAAATAACAATTCTCTCTTAGGCACAATTCAAAGCTAAATGAACAGATCACTTCCCATATCCTTGGTAACCAACATGGACTGTCCACCAGCAGCTGATGCTGGCCCAGTAGGCTTGGAATTTTGATCGTCAGTGTCAAGCGATGCTTGTGGAAGGTGTTAATGCTTTTGGGTGGTTAGTGGTCAAGCTACAGGGCTCTCTCAAAAGAGCCTTCCCTATTCAGAGTTGGAAGTGACCTAGTGACATGTGTGAGGGACCACACCTACCTGCCCTGCCTGACCAAGCCTAGGCCCTAATAAGCTTCACGTCACCTCATCAACCAACACCTGTTCCTAATAGTTCCTGTTCTCATGTTAGTATGTGGTTATGGAAATGGCAGTAGTTCTATATAGCCATCTTGGAGGTAAGCTCGAGTGCTAATGATATGTTTTAGGACAATATACCTTAAGGCCGGAAATGTTGACAGCTCATTGGAGGTGAAAGTCCATAGCCACCAATATCAAGCACAGCCACCAATATCAAGCACGCCCACCAACTGCTCAGGCATGACATCATCATTTCCAGGTTTTATCATGTCAAATGTCATTCAATGTCAGAACAGTCAATTTTTGACCAGCAACATTTGTGACTATATAGCAAGCGTAGCAACTAGGAGATGAACACTCCCACACCTTCAAGCTTACCACACCCTCCCCAATCACTCTGCACTCTCACACATGCAAAAGGTTGTCCACCATTTTTGAAATCTAGGCAATGAAGTGTTAAGTTCCTGTTGTACAAATCTTAATGCTCGAGACAGCACGTCCTTTTCTTACCAAACCCCAAAGAAAGCAAGGGGTGACTTAGACCAGGACCAGCAATAATAGAACAAGAATTTATGCAATCAGTGAGTTTGGAAATATAATTAACAGTTGACAATGTAAAGTTAACACATCACAACTAACTACTAACTACAATAATAACAATAAAAATTAAACAATAAAAATTAAACAATAAAAATTAAAAAAATTAAAATGCTACAAACAAGTCCAACTACTACAAACAGAAACACGTAATCTACATTACATTTACAGATATGTAAAACTTTTGCTGGCATGAGCGTGTTACACAGTGTAAGCTTCTTTCACACCGGCTGCTGAACTTCAACCAGACGAATTCTTGCTGGCTTGGCTGATGCCCAACGCATTCTCTGCAGATGGTAAAATGAAGTTTTCAAGCATTTCTAAGTTGTAGTCAAACAATATCTCAAACTTTCCCATTTCACTCCCAGCAAGAACTACAACACGAGTGGCACACCAACAACTGCATGTCCAGCAAGAACTACAACACGAGTGGCACACCAACAACTGCATGTCCAGCAAGAACTACAACACGAGTGGGACACCAACAACTGCATGTCCAGCAAGAACTACAACACGAGTGGGACACCAACAACTGCATGTCCAGAAAACTATAGCAACTGTCACATGCCTTATAAGTTTGTGGGAAGGGCATTTCCCTATGAATACACTTGATCTTCCTGTAGATAGAGTCATTTGTGTGGGTGGAGTTTTCCCTCCTGAATGTGTGATGCTTGTATATGTACTGGCTGATGGGAAGTGATCTCCACCTAATACATGTATTATATATACACACACACAGGCTGGGTATTGATGAGGACCAAAGTGATTCAGATGACGAGGATGACAGTGAAGGTGAACACACAGGTATGCACTGCATGACATCATCTATACCATCAATACTGGACACACAGGTGTGCACTGCATGACATCATCTATACCATCAATACTGGACACACAGGTGTGCACTGCATGACATCATCTACTACCATCAATACTGGACACACAGGTGTGCACTGCATGATATCATCTATACCATCAATACTGGACACACAGGTATGCACTGCATGACATCATCTACTACCATCAATACTGGACACACAGGTGTGCACTGCATGACATCATCTACTACCATCAATACTGGACACACAGGTGGGCACTGCATGACATCATCTACTAACTTCAATACTGGACACACAGGTATGCACTGCATGACATCATCTATACCATCAATACTGGACACACAGGTGTGCACTGCATGACATCATCTACTACCATCAATACTGGACACACAGGTGGGCACTGCATGACATCATCTACTAACTTCAATACTGGACAGTGAGAGTTGAACTTTGTAGACATGCATGTAGTCCAACAGTGAGAGTTGAACTTTGTAGACATGCATGTAGTCCAACAGTGAGAGTTGAACTTTGTAGGCATGCATGTAGTCCAACAGTGAGAGTTGAACTTTGTAGACATGCATGTAGTCCAACAGTGGAGTTGAACTTTGTAGACATGCATGTAGTCCAACAGTGAGAGTTGAACTTTGTAGACATGCATGTAGTCCAACAGTGGAGTTGAACTTTGTAGACATGCATGTAGTCCAACAGTGAGAGTTGAACTTTGTAGGCACGCATGTAGTCCAACAGTGAGAGTTGAACTTTGTAGACATGCATGTAGTCCAACAGTCAGAGTTGAACTTTGTAGGCATGCATGTAGTCCAAAAGTGAGAGTTGAACTTTCTAGGCATGCATGTAGTCCAACAGTGAGAGTTGAACTTTGTAGACATGCATGTAGTCCAACAGTGAGAGTTGAACTTTGTAGACATGCATGTAGTCCAACAGTGAGAGTTGAACTTTGTAGGCATGCATGTAGTTCAACAGTGAGAGTTGAACTTTGTAGACATGCATGTAGTCCAACAGTGAGAGTTGAACTTTGTAGGCATGCATGTAGTCCAACAGTGAGAGTTGAACTTTGTAGGCATGCATGTAGTCCAGCAGTGAGAGTTGAACTTTGTAGGCATGCATGTAGTCCAACAGTGAGAATTGAACTTTGTAGACATGCATGTAGTCCAACAGTGAGAGTTGAACTTTGTAGACATGCATGTAGTCCAACAGTAAGAGTTGAACTTTGTAGACATGCATGTAGTCCAACAGTGAGAGATGAACTTTGTAGGCATGCATGTAGTCCAACAGTGAGAGTTGAACTTTGTAGGCATGCATGTAGTCCAACAGTGAGAGTTGAACTTTGTAGACATGCATGTAGTTCAACAGTGAGAGTTGAACTTTGTAGACATGCATGTAGTCCAACAGTGAGAGTTGAACTTTGTAGACATGCATGTAGTCCAACAGTGAGAGAGTTGAACTTTGTAGACATGCATGTAGTCCAACATGTAGGCATGCATGTACATTGCTAACTGATAATGTTCTGTGGTTAGCTAACTAATTAATGATGTCAGTGTAAGTGCATGGTTTACTAATGAAATGTCTGAGCAATGAATGAAGGTTAGGTTTGTCTCCTATAGCATCCAGAACTGTTGCTCAGGGACAGCTCTCCCAAGGTTTCCAAGATCAGGACACTGCCCAATTGTTCTTTCCAGCGATGTTAAGATTTCAATTTCTAGCCTCTTTAAGTAGAGATGGAACTTCAGGAAAGCTAACTGGCCTAAGTTCACCAGCAGGCTGACAACTCTTCCTCTTGACCCCTCGTCAAACATGACAGAGGCATTGTCAGACTTCTGCTCGATGATTCCATCACGCTGCAAAGCACTCCATCTCTAGAGGCAGGGGAAGCCCTTACATCCCTTGTTGGTACAAAGGGTGTGGTGAACTCTACAAGGAGAGAGATGAGAAAGGAGACCAACTTCTTGAGGTACTTGATCAAAAGAGGCGCTTAAAATGGAAAGAACAAGTAAGCAAATAAACTCCACCCACTCCAGCCGCAAAAATTGGACCACCATAAATTGTTTCACAGGCAGAAGCGGTCCAGCTAAATCATGTCCAGTCTCACCCAATCACCTCAGTTATTGCCAGCAATGGAAAGTGGAAAGATGACCCTGAGGCAAAAGCTCACACCCACCAGGTCAACGGCGAGATACAGGAACTAACATCATCGCTTCCTCAAACCAGCGACCTCTCTCAACCCTTCTCCCTTGAAGAAGTTGTAACTAACATCAAAGCCTTGAAGAAAGGCAAAGCATCTGGAAACATCCACATCCACACTGAGGTCCTGAAGAACTTAAGTACTGAAGCCATGCAGTGGCTGCGTACCTTCCTCCTGAACTGCCTCACGACACTCACAATACTACCCAGATGGAGGCAAGCCAGTCATTGCCTTCCTCAAGCCTAAAGGCTGGTTCACAATATGTCGCTCGATGTCGCACCGTGTCGCAAGACGTTGCTTGTTCACAATTGAGCGACAACTGAGCGACCGCTAGCACTTTACCGCGTTGTACACCGCACCCATTTACTAAATTCAATATAACGCACACTAACCTTGCGCGCTATCCTCGCTATGGACAGTTCTGAAGAAGAAGATTTGCCGTCTGCTCTGCTGTTGGGGTTAATTCTGAGGAGGAGAAGGCGTAGAAGAAGGAGGAGGAAGTATAGAAGAATGTGGGTACGACCAATCCTGAGGATGAGGTACCAGCAGGGGGAGTACCACAACCTCCTACAAGAAATGAGACTGCATGACCCACACAGCCACTTTTCCTACCTCAGGATGTCAAAAGAAACATTTGACAAACTTTTGCAGAAGGTAAAAATAAATATAAGTTTAGCTAAACTGAAATAGTCTATGCACTATTATAGGTCAGTCCACTCCTCTGTCACCGGGGTTATTTCAGCAGTGTGAGAGCAGAGGTTTCAGCTGCTGAAAGACTTGCTCTTACAATCCGATATTTAGCCACTGGAAACTCACAAGTAATGTTTTATTGGTGTCAGAAATGTTGATACTTGTGTAATAATATTTTCCAGGTCTCTCTGTCTTTCAATTTTCGATTGGGCAGATCTACTGTCTGCTCAATCTTAAGGGAGACTTGTGAGGTTCTATGGAATGTGTTGGGGAGTGAATATGTGAAGGCACCATCATCTGTGGCAGAGTGGAAAGGGATCAGCTGTGATTTTTGGATGAAATGGAACTTTCCTAATTGCATTGGTATGTTTCAAACAATTTTATCAAATCAATCAATTGAATTGTTGTTGTATTTTGCGCTACTAGGAGCCATTGATGGGAAGCATATTGTAATACAGGCACCTAAAAACAGTGGTCCATGTACTACAACTATAAGGGCACATTCTCCTTGGTTTTGCTTGCTGTTTGCGATGCACATTACAGGTAAGCCAAAACTTTAATTACGTTCGTCTTTTTTAATCTTTATTGTTTTTTAATTTGCTTGTTTTTTTAAGGTTCATCTTAATTGACTTGGGAGAGGTTGGACGGCGTAGTGATGGAGGTGTTTTTTTAAACTCAAGTTTTGGAAGCGCTCTTGAAGATGGCTCGCTGGTGCTGCCCGACCCTTCCCCTTTGCCTGGAACATCAGGACCACAAATGCCATTTGTTTTTGTTGGAGATGAAGCATTTCCACTCGGTAATTACCTTTTGCGTCCATACCCTGGTCGTAATCTTCCTGGTACTCTAATAATAATATATAGATAGATAGCTAGTACATGTGACTTTTATTCTTTTCTTTTCAGAACACCAAGCTGTTTAATTATCGGCTCAGCAGAGCTAGGAGGATAATTGAGAACAGTTTTGGAATACTGGCTGCAAGGTATATATATATCATCTTGTATTAATTATCATATGGCATCAATTATAGACTTGATTTGGGTTTGTTTAGGTGGAGACTATTCAGGAGACCCATCATTGCAAAGACAGAGAATGTGGTGATTTTTACTAAGGCCTCAATTGCTCTCCACAATTTTTTAAGAACAACAGAATCATTGTTGTATTGTCCACCTGGGTATATTGACGGGGAGGATGGGGAAGGAAACTTGATAAGAGGAGGATGGAGGGCGGACGAGGAAGCATCCACAAGTATGCCGTCTGTTTCAAGAACTGGCAGCAACAGGTAATCAGGTTTACCATGCACATTGCCATGCAAATACAATTATTTTACCCTTATCTGTCTTTTCAACAGGTATTCGAGATCTGCCGCAGATGTAAGAAACCAGTTCAAGGATTACTTGACAAGTGTGGGAGAAGTTTCTTGGCAGTACAATCATGTACACAGATTAAACTAAAACTTTTATTGCAAGCTAGAGCTATACATATTCTCATATCTTGTTCATTAAAAAAATTCCATACGCAACGTGTATATATAAAGACAAGGGCACACTGTTCAAAATTCAGTCCCATAATAAGAATGATGGGAGGGGGGATTTTCTGGTTCAAATTCGATGTCAAAGAGTACCTGTTCTATCCTTATTTTGGCAAGACCATTTTGCCGAGGGGTGAGCCTTTTTAACCGCCCAGCCACTTCAAGTCCGAAATTAAAGTCCATATCATTTTTGTTGGCTAGCCTATTGCGAGCACTCTCCTGTATTTCTTTTAAGGACTGTATAAGTGCCTCATCACCATCTTCATCCCTGGTTGTCACTCGTTTCCTCTTGTTCCGCCCCCGAGTGCTGGCTGGTGAGTGTACCAAAGGAGATGATGCACGCGAAGTGGCTGGCTGTGGAGTGTGGGAAGTACGAGAGGGAGGGGAGAATCACACATCACTGATGCAGGCCTATCATCCTCCAGCACCAACAAGCTAAAAATAATAACGTGAACACAACATGATGAGATATGAACATATATTCTGTCTCCCCCCCCCCCCCCCCCCCCACTACTCAAATCTTGCCTATTGTCCATCACTTCCTCCGATTCCGTTTCATCAACGGGTTCCGCTTGTCCAAAATTTGAGAATGTTCTAGAAAGAAAAAAATAATGGTAGTCAAAAGTTATATAATGTAGCTAAAATTTCACGGACTCCCTGTGTCGAACAGTATCCAACAAAAATAGCAGGATGTTGAAATAGGGCCATCTCGATGTATAGCTGGGGCCCTTGTCTCCACTCTTCTGTTTCTTTTTTCCCCTCGATTCCCTCACAAATGCATCCCTGAGGTTTTTCCATTTTTTAATGCAATCTTGCACAGTCACCTCTCCAACCTGTGAATGAACATGCTCTTCACTTTAAGCTAACCATTTCACCCAACCATTACAAACCATTACCTCGGTCGCAACATTCTTCCAGGCATTTTCCTTCGCCCTTATGTCCTTAAAAGACTTGGAAGATACTTCCCACAAGCACGAATACTTCCTCACAGCTTCTATCAACTTCTCTTCGTTCATCTCTTCCTCGCGAACAGTCCTGCGCAACCGTTTAGCTCTAAACAGTGCCCACTCCACGCCCGCTATGAGATCGAAAAAGGTGTGAAAAACCACACGACTGTCGCAGGAATAGAACTCGAGTCTATTCTAGCGACAAGCCGCGACACCGTGTCGCTGACTAAAATAAGTGTCGCAACGTGTCGCATCGCTCGTGTCGCAGGACCCAGCGACATATTGTGAACCAGCCTTAAGAAACCAGCCAGCGACCCCAAGAACTTCCACCAAATCTCACTCTTGTCTCACATCTACAAGCTGCTGGAGACACTGATCCTCAGCAGAATGACCGACATTGTCGAGGCTAGCCTCCTGCACACCCAAGCATGCTTCCACAAGACCGCTCTCAGACTAAGTAGTGCTCCTAGTCAACGACATTGAATATGCTTTCCAGAGAAACGATAAGTTTGGCGCCGTCTTCATTGATCTGACACCTGCCTACAACACTGTGTGGCACAGGGGACTTGACCTCAAGCATCTGAAGACCTTACCAGACATCAGACTCGTGAAGTTTATTATGCAGCCCACCAAGGTCACTCACAACATCTAATGGGCTGCAGCAGAAAGTGAAAACGGTCTCCCCCCCCCTGTCCGCCCCCCGAAGGCTCAGAACTCACTCCTGTGCTCCTTAACACCTGCACTACTTGCGGTGACAGTAGTTCGAAGTACACTTACAAGGATGACTCAACCCTAGGTGTCGCTGACAAGGCTTTCTAAGTTACCGAGTCCAAACTCCAGAAAGATCTTGCCACCCTGAGCTGACCGCAAACTCAGCTCGTCTAAAGGCTGGTTCACAACACAACGTTCCACCCACCACGTCGTGTTTATTATTATTGTCAATTGACCTTTGAACCGCGCTCAACAAAGCTGGACAGCAGTGACAGTGCAGCGAATACCTTGCTGTTGGCTAGCAGGAGGCTAAGAAAGCAGTAGAGCAAGGATGTGGGTAAGCCCAATATTCACTCACCTCGACAGCTTGGAGACTATAACAATCTCCTACAAGAGATGAGGCTGTCTGACCCAGAGAGTCATTTCAGATATTTGAGGATGTCTAAGGAGAGGTTTGAATCTCTTTTAGCTGAGGTATGCTTTGTATATGCCATAGTCTAAGTTACAGTCCATACGTGACCCATCAGAGTCATGACAGCTCTGTCAGAGCTGATATCTCCCCAGGTGAAAGGTTGGCACTCGCTCTGAGATTTCTTGCTACAGACAACTCACAAGTTTAGTGCTAAAAAAATTAATTTGTTAGGTCTCTCTGTCATGAAGTATCCTCTATGATTTTTCAGACTTCTCTGCCCTTCAACTTTCGTATGCGACGATAAACAGTTTGTACCATCGACGAGGAGCCATGTACTGGAATGGAGTCCCTATATATCACATAATGGAAGCAGCAGCCCCCCCCCCCCCATTTGTTCCTTGTTCATTATATAAAGTCCCATTTATCTTTAGGTATTCACGATCCACTGCTTCCACGAGAGATGCCTTCAGGGACTATATACTTCTCAAGCACAACTGGAGAAGTCCCCTGGCAATACAACTATGTTTTGGCATATATAAACACACAATGCTAATAATAGTAAATATTTTCAACATATCAGTACATAAAATTGGCTTAAATATTTTACATAAATTCATGTTCATGATAATTGGTATATAGGTGGTGGGGAATAGGGTTCTTGGGGAGTTCAATGTTCACAAATTAAAAATGATGACAGAAAACAGTGGCCAGCATGAAATAACCATGGGCCTGCATCACACTCTTGGGCCTCTTCTTCTTCAGTTCCCTTACATACCGATCCCTTTATGCAACAGTGTTCTGAGGTTGCTCCTTCTCCAACCTATCATATCAATATGTGGTAATTGTAGTCACTCTATAGAAATTATTCTATATCTAGGCCATTCTTACCTGACTTGCCACTGACTTCGAGTCACCTGCCACAAACAGGGGAAGCTCCTGACAGCAACTTTTCTTCTTCAATAGACATCTTTGATACTGGCTAAATTGCAGGTCAGCGGCACATGATAGATTATAGCATTCTGATTGGTCCGACGCTGCGTTTCAGATGCTGGATTTCTAATTGAGAATACAGCTCTGTCACATTGCGCTCCATTGCATTTGAGGTTCACAACACAATGCAACGTCATGCTAGGACGCAATGCAACGCTCCGCTCAGCCAGCGTTGTGTTGTAAACCAGCCTTAAGACCATCTGCTCCTGTTCCACCAAGCAGGTCGCTCTGCCAACCACGATGCTGAACATCTCCCTCAAAGGGGAGAGGCTCAATTTCGACCCTCCCCCACAAACACCTTGGTATAACTTTGGACCGCAGCCTAACCTTCTCCCATTAAGCTAAAACTATTGCGTCCATGATTAAAGTCCATGTTAACCTGCTGGAAAGACTAGCTGGCACGGGTTGATGTGCCTCTTCCATACACACCTCGACCTTTGCTTGGGCATACTCAACTGCAGAATATGCTGCAGCTGCCTGGAGACACAGTACACACATCAAGATCATTGATGTTGTCCTCAACTCGACAATGAGACTTGTCAGTGGCTTACTGGCAGCCACCCTTCTTGACAACCTGCTCATCCAATCATCAATATCAGCTTGGAGCATTATTTGTAGAACAGCATGCATTGGGTCCCGATTGTGCATGTGTTATAAATGAGATATGTTTCAGGTTAACACCATCTGGCACAATACTGAATAATAAGTCCTCCAGTTCTGAACAACTCCAGGCAGGGCTGTAGGCATCTCCAGAAAAGATATTTCTCAAGTGAATGAGACGTGCATGGTGGATTGATCTAGGAGGTCGCAATGATCTCCTACTTGTTTAATTCCTTAATAAGGACTATTTAAAAAATATATATTAAATTTGTTAAGATTCATAGATATCAACTTTACAGGACAATACTCAAAAGATAGTTCTCTCTGTGCGCTCTCTCTTGATGCTAATAAGTGTAGCACAGGTATATATAACTATGCCAAGTTGCATGCAGCCAAAGTGGCAGCTTCTGAGAGGAAAGAGCTAAACAATTGGGGCAAGAGGAAGTTCTGCTCACAGGATGAGTGTTTTCATTAGGGCTAACACATGCCTAGGTTGCCAAGCTACCCATACTTTAGCTGCAGGTAACTTTGGCATGTTTTTACAAATGCTATACTTTTTAGTATCGAAATAAAGCACTCTGGGATTTTGAGCTCAATATCAAGGTTATACAGTGAAGTGTACAGAATCTATATCTAAAGTCGTAACAAACCACAATTATTTTCAAGTCTTATTTTTTTTTTGGGGGGGGGGGTTTAGTCTTAGTCCCAACTTATTAAACCCCATCAATTCCAGTAAACTAGTTCATTTGTACATGTAGTTCAGGTATACATTCTATAGCACTGGCTACATTTAATCTACTCTACAATGTAAAAACAACAGTAGCTCTAGCAAAACTCAGACCTCCTTTATGTAGCTGCACCTGAATGGCTTCCGGATCTTCTTTTTTCTCTATATAAAATAACACAAATTTCTCCTGTAACAATTTGTAATGTAATTGCAATGTACATGATGCAGACAGAGTTTTGAAGGTTGTAATATTTACATCAAAGCAAAAAACAAACTTCAGAATAAATTATAAAAGTATAAAACTTGCAATGAAAATATATGTAGACTCTAAAGTGGAGGTACCTCAAAAACCTGCATCCCAAAAACTGCATCCAGAATAACTCCAGATTGCTAAGTGCAAAAAAATATGAAATTGGTACGAGTGGCTCGAGGAAGCCCTAGAGCATGCAATGACCTTTTTCATTAGGCGTTAAAATGTAAGTACGTGGTCAAGCGCGCGGGTGGAAAATTGATTACGTTGAAAATCAACGCCCTCAATTTTCCACCCGCGTGCTTGACCATGTACTAAAATTTATTTATCTCCTCAGATCATCGCTCTAATATTTTTGCTAAGTATTGATCTAACTTTTCATAGTGATTTTCATAGTAATCTGCTTAATAACATGATAATCTATGCATCTTTTGCTTGTCATCTGTCAAAAAAAAATTCTGACGACACCTGCAGTGGTAGGAGGCTAAAACGTGGTATGTTTGTAATCACATTATATAAGGCCAGGCAAACTAGATTCATTGTTTCTCATCACCACCCGCCTCACTTTGAAGCCACCAATTCAACCTACATTATTGGTTAAATTTGTGGACACACCCATTATAATTATACCACAACCATCTCATTCCCAATGGTATGAAGAAGCCATGTGACTATTATTTCTTTTGTGACCAATGCAGGTATTTCTCTTTCAAGCTGGTTTGTTGGATATTGGTGTTTTTTAAAAGCACTGTTTTGTTGGTGGACAGTCGTTGTTGTTTTTGGCGATTGTTTTGACTAAAAAGAAATTCACAATAATGACCTCCCTCCCTCACCAATATTTAAAAAATGGGTGATGAGAAACAGTTACCTGGCTAGGGCTACATAGGTATTTAAAATCCACTGTCTGTACTATCATTGGAATATAAATGAGTGCACAGGTATTTCCTGCTGAAGATTTGATGCATGCTGCTAAATGTTAACTACATCCGGATATAAACACACCCACTTCCTGTCACACCCACTTCCTGACCCGACCAATAAAAATTTCCTTGCTACGGCCCTGCTGTACCTGGAAGCTGCAGCCTTGTGGTATGGTGACCGGTCTGAAGGCGTGGTGATGTCTATATATGGCTATATGCACATCAGTACTAATTTAGAGTGGCACAGCAGCGCTAGCTCAGCATGTGTGGCTGCCACCTACAACTGCCCAAATCACAAACATGACCTCAACTTTGAGCTACTACCTACAGCCAAATATGACTCATTGACAAAGTCTGTACATATATCATAAGACATGCAAAGTTTTCTTCCAAAAGGATACTGACTATATAGCTGTATGTACCATTCCAGCTGGCACCTGTGGGACATGTTGTTGTGTAGCTCATGGAATGCTCACAGAAAGCATGCTGGCACATCGGCCACTATTTGTGTGGGACTGCTCTCTGCCAAGCCAGAAACGCACATAAGACTCCAACTACAAACCTTTAATTTTATATTAGGTGTGCTCTATTTTGTGTGCAGTCGTTTGAGGACTGATGGCAGTAGTTGAGCTTCACTAAGAAGAAACCCTGTGCATGGCCACCCAACAAGAGATCACCCAGGCAACACTCCATACCTAGTAGTAGTTGAGCTTCACTAAGAAGAAACCCTGTGCATGGCCACCCAACAAGAGATCACTCTGGCAACACTCCATACCTAGTAGTAGTTGAGCTTCACTAAGAAGAAACCCTGTGCATGGCCACCCAACAAGAGATCACTCCAGATGGCAACACTCCATACCTAGTAGTAGTTGAGCTTCACTAAGAAGAAACCCTGTGCATGGCCACCCAACAAGAGATCACTCTGGCAACACTCCATACCTAGTAGTAGTTGAGCTTCACTAAGAAGAAACCCTGTGCATGGCCACCCAACAAGAGATCACTCTGGCAACACTCCATACCTAGTAGTAGTTGAGCTTCACTAAGAAGAAACCCTGTGCATGGCCACCCAACAAGAGATCACTCTGGCAACACTCCATACCTACATAGTTGTAGTTGAGCTTCACTAAGAAGAAACCCTGTGCATGGCCACCCAACAAGAGATCACTCTGGCAACACTCCATACCTACATAGTTGTGGTTGAGCTTCACTAAGAAGAAACCCTGTGCATGGCCACCCAACAAGAGATCACCCAGGCAACACTCCATACCTAGTAGTAGTTGAGCTTCACTAAGAAGAAACCCTGTGCATGGCCACCCAACAAGAGATCACTCTGGCAACACTCCATACCTAGTAGTAGTTGAGCTTCACTAAGAAGAAACCCTGTGCATGGCCACCCAACAAGAGATCACTCTGGCAACACTCCATACCTAGTAGTAGTTGAGCTTCACTAAGAAGAAACCCTGTGCATGGCCACCCAACAAGAGATCACTCTGGCAACACTCCATACCTACATAGTTGTAGTTGAGCTTCACTAAGAAGAAACCCTGTGCATGGCCACCCAACAAGAGATCACCCAGGCAACACTCCATACCTAGTAGTAGTTGAGCTTCACTAAGAAGAAACTCTGTGCATGGCCGCCCAACAAGAGATCACTCTGGCAACACTCCATACCTAGTAGTAGTTGAGCTTCACTAAGAAGAAACCCTGTGCATGGCCACCCAACAAGAGATCACTCTGGCAACACTCCATACCTACATAGTTGTAGTTGAGCTTCACTAAGAAGAAACCCTGTGCATGGCCACCCAACAAGAGATCACCCAGGCAACACTCCATACCTAGTAGTAGTTGAGCTTCACTAAGAAGAAACCCTGTGCATGGCCACCCACCAAGAGATCACTCTGGCAACACTCCATACCTAGTAGTAGTTGAGCTTCACTAAGAAGAAACCCTGTGCATGGCCACCCAACAAGAGATCACTCTGGCAACATTCCATACCTAGTAGTAGTTGAGCTTCACTAAGAAGAAACCCTGTGCATGGCCACCCAACAAGAGATCACTCTGGCAACATTCCATACCTAGTAGTAGTTGAGCTTCACTAAGAAGAAACCCTGTGCGTGGCCACCCAACAAGAGATCACTCTGGCAACACTCCATACCTAGTAGTAGTCTAGAGATTTATGTTTCTAATTTCACTGCACTAGACCACACCTCCTAGAATAGTCCACGTGCCAACTATTCATTCAACAGCTAGAACTGGCTGCACTATACGAGCGCAGGAGATTGAGGTGCGGCCTATTTCACTGACTACCTGTAGAGTGAAAAGGGTACACACGTCCTCACTCAGACCCAATAGCATGTGCACACTTGATTGGGTATTAATCATCAAATAAGGATTAATGCACAGCCAATTTGAAGGCGTAAGCTATTTCACAGAAGACTGGAGCTTGGGAGCGAGCTATTCGAGGGTGCAAAGTGATCAAGGGTGTGAAGACGTCAAGGGAATTTGATAAGTCATAAAGTAGGCGGGTCAGAATGTTTGTCACATCTGTATGCCCAAACTCTGTACTGCATGTAGACTGCACATTTGGTGAAATGTTCTCTTCATGAAGAATGGAAACAAGTTGTGTTGGCATTCACCACCAGCCCGGTTGGCCAGTGTTGGCAAAGGTCGCCATTGTTTGGGAGACACACACAAACCTTGATGTTGTTAAACAGGAAACAGATAGTGGACACATTTGCATATACATTTTCTCGTTCTGGTCGATAATGATGTACATGTATCCTCCAAACTCCAAAATACACAACTTAGTAACCAAAAACTACACCAGAACTCACACAGTGAGATCTGTTCACTAGCAAGGCTGCACCTTGACCTGCACTCATACAACAATAATATAGTTGCTGAAATGGTGAAGTTTACAGTGGCAAACTTCATTAGCTTCAAATTAAATATAAATAAACAACAACAACAACAACAACAATAATAATAAAATAAAATAAAGTGAGTATTATTTATAAAACTGAAGGCAGGAAATGACAAGCTAGAAGTATTCTAAGTGCCTTGTTTAGATTTATTGCTGCTAGGCTAGCCAGCATTATCAACTGTGGTTACCTCAAGCGATAAAGAAGGCATCCTTGTCTCTTGTCGTGTGTGAACAGGCCTGCTATATTTGATGCACATGGCTATGTGTGGTAAATGATTGGGAGGCCAGCTACGACTAAGCTGCCTCAGTACCTGAGAATCCTCGGGCATAAAGTGATGGTGACAGGCAGGTGTTCACTGGAGGCATATGCTCCCCAGCATAGGGGGGGTGACAGGCAGGTGTTCACTGGAGGCGTATGCTCCCCAGCATAGGGGGGAGGTGGCTAGGGTGACAGGCAGGTGTTCACTGGAGGCGTATGCTCCCCAGCATAGGGAGGAGGTGGCTAGGGTGACAGGCAGATGTTCACTGGAGGCGTATGCTCCCCAGCATAGGGGGGAGGTGGCTAGGGTGACAGGCAGGTGTTCACTGGAGGCGTATGCTCCCCAGCATAGGGGGGAGGTGGCTAGGGTGACAGGCAGGTGTTCACTGGAGGCATATGCTCCCCAGCATAGGGGGGAGGTGGCTAGGGTGACAGGCAGGTGTTCACTGGAGGCGTATGCTCCCCAGCATAGGGGGGAGGTAGCTAGGGTGACAGGCAGGTGTTCACTGGAGGCATATGCTCCCCAGCATAGGGGGGAGGTGGCTAGGGTGACAGGCAGGTGTTCACTGGAGGCGTATGCTCCCCAGCATAGGGGGGAGGTGGCTAGGGTGACAGGCAGGTGTTCACTGGAGGCATATGCTCCCCAGCATAGGGGGGAGGTGGCTAGGGTGACAGGCAGGTGTTCACTGGAGGCGTATGCTCCCCAGCATAGGGGGGAGGTGGCTAGGGTGACAGGCAGGTGTTCACTGGAGGCGTATGCTCCCCAGCATAGGGGGGAGGTGGCTAGGGTGACAGGCAGGTGTTCACTGGAGGCATATGCTCCCCAGCATAGGGGGGAGGTGGCTAGGGTGACAGGCAGGTGTTCACTGGAGGCATATGCTCCCCAGCATAGGGGGGAGGTGGCTAGGGTGACAGGCAGGTGTTCACTGGAGGCGTATGCTCCCCAGCATAGGGGGGAGGTGGCTAGGGTGACAGGCAGGTGTTCACTGGAGGCGTATGCTCCCCAGCATAGGTGGGAGGTGGCTAGTGGGACTACTGGCGAGAGACAATCAATGACAAGAAGCAATAGCCTTGCAGGCCCAGGAGAAGCTTACCGAGGACCAGCACCAAGTCCACACCTACTTAATGAAGCTGGTAGTAGTGAGAGGATGCCAACGACAACCAAAGAGGAGGCAAGAATTCCACAAAGAGGTGACATTGTTTTAAAGTAGTACAAATAGTGTCTCTTATCAGACATCACATTCTACAGGATGTTCAGGGTAGCTCAGACATGATCTATTTGAACAACCCTGGCCAGAGTCATACAGGTACAGCCAGCTACAGCATCAAGCATGGAACAACCCTGGCCAGAGTCATACAGGTACAGCCAGCTACAGCATCAAGCATGGAACAACCTTGGCCAGAGGCATACAGGTACAGCAAGCTACAGCATCAAGCATGGAACAGCCCTGGCCAGAGTCATACAGGTACAGCCAGCTACAGCATCAAGCATGGAACAGCCCTGGCCAGTCATACAGGTACAGCCAGCTACAGCATCAAGCATGGAACAACCCTGGCCAGAGTCATACAGGTACAGCCAGCTACAGCATCAAGCATTGAACAACCCTGGCCAGAGTCATACAGGTACAGCCAGCTACAGCATCAAGCATGGAACAGCTCTGGCCAGTGTCATACAAGTACAGCCAACTACAGCATCAAGCATGGAACAACCCTGGCCAGAGTCATATAACTCTGAGAGGATGCTGCTTCCTCAGTGTGGAGGAGGTGCTGATGCTGCACCACTGTGCCTACAAGCCATCAGCCAAATGCTACAAGTCATGAAGGACGTCAACAGGCACTAAACTGCACTGCTGTGTGGAGATCAGGCAGCCATGGACAAGAATGGCTGTGTACACTGTTCACTGTCACTTAAGCTTGATAACACTCACACATCTGGAGTGTGGATACCTCAATATAAAACCACAGTGTTGTCTTGCCCTCCCATAATCTGCTATGTCCTAGGTCCTTCAATGTCCATGTGATCACACACCCTCACACGCAGTATGTGGCACTGCTATATTATACACGTGCTAATTTGCCGAGGTTTTATGGTAACTTAATGTGTACAAGAGTGCCCAGGAACAGGGCAGGACTACTTGGAGTGTGTATTAAATGTGGTGTTGTTAGATGTAACTGCGGGTTGGTTATATAAGAAAGGATGACTTTACTGAGGCCTGGCTATAACACATTCACTCATATTGAGAATGTATCACTAATCATAATTTGTGCTTATTGTTGCATCTGTACACAATATCTTCAGGGTGTGCTGTATTTAGAGCTTAATTTTACTTGCTACATGGGTTGATGCATTTAGGTTCTGTTATTAGCTATTTGGTTTGTGCAGTCAGTATGCACATAAACATATCTAGACTGCTAGCATGCTTTGTGGCATAAGATAGGTCCTTGAAGATTGATATCAAGGATTTAAAAATATGTTTATGTTTGTCCTAGACATTAGTGAAGCAGAGCATGTGGAGGTAGAGGTGGTAGCAGCATTTAGGCAGCTAAAACTCTTTAAAATTAATAAGAAAATAAAATAAGTAAACACCGATTTCCTCGATCAGAACACGCATGTTCCATTCACTTCATGAGCTGCCTAGTTGTGCATACTATTCCAGCTCGCATCAATTATTGAACATGACTAATAGACATGCGAATAATTGTTGCACAACATCACAAACAGGTGACAATTATTGATACTAGCAGTGCTCGTGCTAGCCTTCTTCATCTTCTTTGTAGTCAGTTTGGTTGCTTGTCAAGGGATTATCACTGTCATCAGTCTCTCTCACCTTTTCTGTGGAGCTTGGGTGTCCCACTGGCAATGTTTGCTGCAGCACTGTCTGCTACTTGCCCGGGCTGGAATGCTATTATCATGTGACCATCTGCCTCAACTAAAATGCTGCAAGTTTTGAAGGATTTGATTATCGCTTCAGTGGTGACCGACTGCCAAGCTTTCCCTCCCACTCCAGACAGCATTTTCTCTGGAACTTTCTAGATGACTTGCTGGGGGAGGGGGGAGGAGGGATATTCGTGGGTTGTGTAGAGCAAGCCCACAACATGCCTTATTGCTCTAAGTACTTCTTCGATTGGATGGTAGCCATGCACACTGTGACCTCCTTGAAAACACTCTCTCTAAGGATGTTGGGTCTTGTGCTCATGCATTGAACTTTATTTATAATACAAAATGGAATATGGCAGCAAACTCATACATTGTTATAATAATAGGACAAGTGCCAGGAAGGTGTGGTTTCATAACTTGTGGTTAAGATTTTAGAGCTCCATAGATTCTTCACACTTTACCTTTTTTAATATCAAAAGAGAGCACCCAGAGAGATCTATCATATAGCAAGTTCATAGAGTGAAGTGTGCAGAATATATGGAGCTCTAAAATCTTAACCACAAGTTATGAAACCACATCTTCCTGGCACTTGTCCCCCCACCCCCTGCTATGGTACAGTAGAGGTCATTTATATGCCCTCTATGCAGTGTAGCACATGAAGTGACACGACATTGTAAGAGAGTTCAATGATCACACACACACACACCTCACTTACCAAATAATAGAGCTGCATGTATGTAGCGACGAGGAAAATTATCAGCAGTAGTGAGTTGATAAATATTAATGCCAGGAACAGCAAGAATCCAGTCAAAGTGGATGATACTACAAAGAGATGGAGATGGAGTGATAAATCTATCAACAATACTTAGACCTGACAAAACCACTCGAGAGAGAGAGAGAGAGAGAGAGAGAGAGAGAGAGAGAGAGAGAGAGAGAGAGAGAGACTTCATTATTAAAGAAGCTTCTTTAGCAGTCACTATGTATTATTAACACATGAGCAGGAGTACTCTAGTGTTACCCACACACACGCACACAAAAAGTGATGCAAGTATTGTCACAGTAGATTTCACAATGCAAAATCCAGTCAGGTATATCTTACTTAAGATGGCAGAAATGCAATCAAACAATATAAAATGAGCAATTTCCTCCATTCTCCAAACCCAAAAACCACCTATCTTTATAAAGGTACCTCATATCTGGTGTATCTAGGTTAAAAAATTAGGGAATTCCAACCTACAAGACAGCCAAAATGCTGTAAAAAGGTCCAAAACGAGCATTTTCTCCATTGCAAAACACAAATCAAGAAAATGGCTGTCTTAAACACACAAAGTTTTGTCCTGATTGGCCAATGATGTTTCTATACACCCGGCACTGCCTAGACATAAAAGGTAATAATGCAAGTATTGAACACACACTGTTGTTAAAGCTAGTCTTTCTGGATGCCACAGCAGCTTGAGAACACAATAGCCGGGGCACCCGGTGCTTCCCAGAGACAGAAGGAAGAAATGACACAGTATTGACTACAGCTGCATTCCAAAATTCAAAATCCTACCTCATAGGTAACTGGCATGAGTTTGGCTCCCCATAAAGCAGGGCATAGGCAGCTAGTAGCTGGGCTCCCATAAAGCAGGGCATAGGCAGCTAGTAGCTGGGCTCCCCATGAAGCAGGGCATAGGCAGCTAGTAGCTGGGCTCCCATAAAGCAGGGCATAGGCAGCTAGTAGCTGGGCTCCCCATGAAGCAGGGCATAGGCAGCAGCTGGGCTTCCCATAAAGTAGGACCTAGCACCCAGTAGCAGTGTGCATAGTAAAATTCTTCTTTTCTTCTCCCCTGGCTGTGTGCAGCTTCTCCTGATCGCCACCCTAGGTTGCTGCTCTAGTATTTTGTAGCTGGACATTACTCAGCGAGGTTCTCCCGATGAAGAAGGTTCCTGCTTCTTCTTTTCTTCTCCTCTTGCTGCGACCAGCTTCTCTTGAGCACTGCCCTAGGTTGCTGCCTTATCTATTCCTTGTCTAGTCGTCGAGCATGACAGCTAAACAATTTTTGTTTTCATTTGGTCGTACATAATTAGTAATTGATGGAAAATTGTGCACTTAAATTTTGCATTAGGCGAGGCGATCTTTAGTTTTGGTTGCGTTGGTGATTTCAGGATAATTCTTTTACACCATTGACAATGCATGCACAGGGGATTTCCCTACACAAAATGGCCATTAACGACAACTAATAGCATGAAAAGATCTTTCTTCATTTCACACCAAAAAAAAACGTTTTTTTTTTTGCTTAACCCTTTCACTGCTGCAGGTAAATACCCCCCCTGTGCTGGGCCTTTTTTTTAGGAAAAAAGGTGATTTTGAAATCAATGCCAAAAAAATACTAAAAAAGGTTATTTTGAAATTCTCTTTTTGTGTGTTTGGGTGGGCAAGAGGTTGGCCTATGGGGGAAAAATTTGAAATTTAGTATTTTGCATAATTAGGTGGTCATGTGATCTCATGGCAGCCATATTGAATTTCCCTTTTTTCATCAAATCTGTGATAAAAACTACTTTTTCTCCAAGAAATCCTTATGGGATGCTGTTTTTTTCACTGGATAAGGATGAAGATACATAAAAAGAATAAAAACAGAATTATTTTCATCATTTTATTCAAAAACAGACAAAAATCAACGTTTGTCAGCAGAATCGTCAGAATCGTGAAAAAACATAAATTTTCAAAAAACCACTGTAACACGTGTTTTCCCCAACAACTAGTCATTTATACTCCAAACAACCTTCTGGGATGATGCAATGTAGATATTTGAAGTTCAGATGCATATATTCAAATGTGTTTTGAACATTTATCTGGCCCTTAGCAGCCATGTATTTTGGTCACATTGATGTCGTTTCGTTGGAAAATGCAATCAATTTTTCACCATTTTAGTTCGAAAAACCTTTGTTGTTGTAACATAATGATGATATTGTTCTTTTTTCTGAAGCCTACTACCTTTATACCTACTACCTTTATAATGAAAAGAAACAGCCAAACTTGGCATATTTTAGAATTGAATGGTAAGAAAACTCTACTCGAGTGAATACCGACCACTTTCTGGCCCCCGTTACACGAAAACTATGATTTTCTGTCCACAACCTGATTTAGTTTTTCGAATTAATTTTCTAAAAAACTGTAACGATAATTTCATGAAATAAAACTGCTTGACTGCAAACACTGTTCCTTCATTTCAGAACCTCAACTTCCATCAGATGTATCTCCATCATCCTCTCCGTCAGGACCTCTGGAGTAGTCTAATTTTGTGTGATAGGTCCTGAAACAATCTTTGTCTGCATGGAGACCTGGCTTACTTGGACAGTCAGGGCAAATCCACACTGTCCTGATTTCTCTACCAGCTCTGGTGCGGAATCCACGCGCCCAGCACACACGACACATTTTGTCTTTCTTGTGCCTTGTGTGGCCAGCCTTCTCCTCTCTTTTCTCAGGGAAGTGCCTCCCTGTTAGCATGTACTGGTTCTCACCCTGCTACATCTTTGTTCAGTTTAGGGCTGGAACATACAAGTACTGTCAGGAGGTCCTTGAAGTCAGCTAGGAAAACTTTGGTAGATGGGGTGAATTTGCGGTGAAGTTTGGGGGCACACTGCTGCATGAACAACCTCAAAGCAATCTTTTTGTACTATTTGTACGTTTTCCTGACCACACTCACACTATGGAGCTGCTGATCTACCATATCTACTCCGCCCATTTTGTGATTATATGCAATGATGCATGCTGGCTTGAGTATAGGATTTTTATCCTTGTCTTGTTTTCCAGTAGGAATCATAGCAGCCCTTCCCTCCATGGTCAACATACATACCTCCTTGGGTTTATTATTCGACTTGTTCTTTAGTGACTGCCTGCATGTTCCCAGTTTGTGACTTCATGAAACATGATGTCCCCTTCTCAAGTCTTGTAATCCGAAGATCACCAGGGTAATTCGCACGCTTTGGGTTGATAGTCCCACAGAGGTATGTATCATGATCAAGGAGGTAGGTAGCCAAAGCTGGGGATGTATAGTAGTTATCAAGCTACAATGTGTGGCCTAGGCCAAGATAAGGCTGCATCAGGTTCAGAGGTATACGCTCAGTTACAAGCATTTGGGGTTCTGGGTCTTGATGATCCCTGAACGTGTTGTCAGCTGAATAGACAATAAAATCAAGACAGATGTCCTCGGATATACAAAGCTCATAAAATTTGATACCAAAACGAGCACGTTTTGTTCGAATGCACTGCTTGAAAAGCAGCCTCCCCCTGAACAAAAGGGATTCGTCCACGCAAAGATCTTTCTCGGGGGCATAGACACGCTGCATGCGATCTTATCTTGTACAGCCTGTCCTTATCAGGATCTCTGGGGTCATGGGCAGGGTCCTCATTATTTGGAAAATGTAGGAATTTCAGGTGGAGAAAGAACCTATCCCTTCTCATTATTTGCCCGAATATAGGGGTTTCTATCAGATTGTCCGTGGACCAATACATGTCCAGCCTTGGCTTGTGAATAACATCCATCAGTCCAAGTAAACCGAAGAATGTCTTCATTTCATCAACGATAGTGTCCACCAAGTCATGAACCCTGGAGAAATCCTTCAGCTTTTCACGGTTTGCCTCGATGAACTGCTGAGAATATCGGTTGGTCTCCTCTACAATATGCCTGAAGATATCTTTAGTGAAGTACTGGGCGAAGAACTCATCAATAGTTGCATTGGCACCAAGCCTAACTTTGAGTCGCTCGCCACCAACGAATGGAATTTGCTTTGGCTCATAACTGTCATTCGGGTCAATGTCCCAATTTATCCTGGGGTTCTGAGCCCTTGCAGGCCTCCATCCCTGTCCTCTAGCACGAGGCTGGCCCATCTGACCTCTTACAGGACCCCCTCTGCTACCGCCTAGGCCACCACGAACCTGCATGCTGCGGCCACGAATCCCACCACCATGAACACGTGGACCACGTTTGGCCTGTTTGGCCTGCACTGGCTTGTCTTCTGCATCACTTTCATTACCTGATAGCTCACTATAATCAGTAAGAACAGCTTCCTCATCAACTGACTTACGATCAGGACTAGGGGACTGCCTTCGTCTAGGGTGCCTTGGCAAATCACCCGCATCATCATCAGATTCACTGCCAGAATCTACAGACATAGCATTGCCCTGTGCAGGGCCCCCTAAGTCGAGTAAATCATCGGCCTCGTCCATGGAATACTCCCAATTACTGTCGGTATTATCAGAGTCAACTATTGGAAACGAATTACCTGTACCATCCAAATCAAAATTGTCCTCGCTATCCGTATCAGCAAAGATCTGGTCTACAACTTCGTTGACAGTGTAGTGCCTGCTGTGAGGCCATTCTCTCTACATTTTGCTGCCTACCTCTGTGAAACACGACTTTCCAAGTGGAAATCACCTCTAGTTCATAGAAAAAACAATAGATGGCGTGTGCATTACACGCGCAATTTAAAATGATTATTTTCACATACCAGGTACTACCGGGTACGCGCAATTCAAAGACATTTTTTTCTACCCGGTACTACCGGGTATGCGCAGTGAAAGGGTTAAAGGGGTAGAGCTTCTGAACATGTGCTTCTATTATCAAGTATTATTATCAAGTATTTGCACATATTCATGGTCCAGATTTACATAAAAATGTAGCCCCTTCAATATGCCTTCATGGTATTTTTGTTTTGATATACTTTTATCTTTTGGAACTGCAGGTTGGAATATGAAGTGAGATCACCTCTCAAACTCCTCGAGACTTGCCAGCATCAAGTCTCGAGTTGCTATAACAACTGTTATTGTTAGAGCAATATATTCAGTACGACCATTTTGATATATTTCATAAGTACTTATGTTCACATGAAGGGGGGGGGGGATAAATTATAAACTAACAAAACCTGTGGTTACGACTTTGGAGCTCCATAGGTTATGCACACTTCACTGTATGAACTTAATATATAGCTCAAAAGATAGAGCTCTCTGTGATGGGAGAGGTGAGAGCCCAGGATTACCTACTACAACCCCACCAAGGATGGGAGAGGTGAGAGCCCAGGCTTACCTAGTACAATCCCACCAAGGATGGGAGAGGTGAGAGCCTAGGCTTACCCACCAAGGATGGGAGAGGTGAGAGCGCAGGCTTACCTAGTACAACCCCAGCAAGGATGGGAGAGCTGAGAGCCCAGGCTTACCTACTACAACACCACCAAGGATGGGAGAGGTGAGAGCGCAGGCTTACCTAGTACAACCCCAGCAAGGATGGGAGAGGTGAGAGCCCATTACCTAGTACAACCCCACCAAGGGATGGGAGAGATGAGAGCCCAGGCTTACCTACTACAACACCACCAAGGATGGGAGAGGTGAGAGCGCAGGCTTACCTAGTACAACCCCACCAAGGATGGGAGAGATGAGAGCCCAGGCTTACCTACTACAACCCCACCAAGGATGGGAGAGGTGAGAGCCCAGGCTTACCTACTACAACACCACCAAGGATGAGAGAGGTGAGAGCGCAGGCTTACCTAGTACAACCCCACCAAGGATGAGAGAGGTGAGAGCCCAGGTACAACACCACCAAGGATGAGAGAGGTGAAAGCCCCAGGCTTACCTACTACAAGCCCACCAAGGATGGGAGAGGTGAGAGCCCAGGCTTACCTACTACAAAGCCTCTCTGTGGCCATGCAGAGAGGGAATACTATCTCTGTTCTTGGATCAGTTGGGGATGATTCTTGTCATTTTTTGTGTGTAATGTTATTTTTTATTTTCATTTATTTTTTGTTATGTATTTACATAAAATAATAATGACTATTTATTTTTATCATGATTTATTACGTATTTACTGATGACTTATGGACAATTGATTTCTTTGTTGTTAATATTATCATTATTATTGTCTGTTGTTGTTATTATATCATTTTATTAATTTTATTACAATAATTAAGTCTATTACTAGTTAACTGCTTGTATTGATTCAATTTGTTGATTTGTCTGCATTTGAAAATAATAATAAATAAACAGCAACAATAATAGAGAAATAAAAAATTAAAATAGATTTTTTTCCTTCCCATTATGCTATATAGAATAATGCTAGAGAATACGTGTCAGTTCAACATCCCTGCTATAGTAATTCAATCAAGCTTAATCCTTTCACTGGCAGAGTTACGGAGGACTTTTTACAAAAATTGACGTAATTTCACTTTTTTTAAAAATAGAGGACCATATGAAGAGAAGTACCCAACAACTATACATCAGGTGATAGCTGATGCATGAAGGGACGTTATGGTAAATTTTAGTTGCTTAGCAACAAACCACAGAAATGTGAATTGTTATAAGAGACAGGAAGTAAAATAAAAGGGTTTATATCGGGTTTATATCATCTCAATTTCATATTACACATGATGTTAGCTGGTCAACTTTTGGTCAACTGTTTGTCAACAACAATTTTTTGGTAGATTATAACAAACCACAAAGACGTGAATATCATTATAAGTTAAAAAAAGGCTATTTCAGCTTGGTTTCATACACATGAAATCAGCAATGTTAGCTAGTCAACTTTTGGTCAACAACAACTATTTGTCAACAACACAATTTTTGGTCAATTATTATTTTTTTAACCCACAAAGATGTGAATATCATTATAACAAAGAGGAAGTAACGGCTGGGGCCCATAGTACTGAAAAATAAATAAAAGTATGTGCAAAGTGTGCATAACATATCTCACAATGCTAAATTATAAATAAATATAGAAGGGCAATGCTTGGCACTGTGAAGGTCTGCATGTTCAGCATAACTCATACAAATACATAGTGCTACATTATAAAAATATATATAAATAATAACCTCTCATTCTCCTCCCCTATCTTCTCCTCCTCTGCTGCTTCCTCATCCTCCTCCTCATCCTCCTCCAGGTCCATGAGTGAAACTACCTTCCCAGGAAAAATAGTTCTTATTATTATGCTACATGTAGTTACTAGGCCTTACTAGGCCTTACATGTACTTTACAACTCTTATCTATTCTTACCTTGGGGGAAGTCTTCATGATCATCGCTATCTTCTTAAGCTTCGCTTGGCAGAGTAGGGTGACTTATACTTCGAAAACTTGCTTCGTGGTCGGTGCCAACAGCTTTTGTTATAGCTGCCATAGCATCACCGTCAACTACGCCACTTCCCAGGTAAGCACAGGCACTTTCTTCCTCTTCTTCACTAACATCAATCTCGGACAGGCCGAAGTCATCCGCAAATAGAAAGTCTAAAACTTCGTCTCTACTAAAGCGGACCGCCATTTCTTCTTCGAGACCGGGAATGAACCGGAAGTGATGTTTGCTGGCACGTTTACTTCCCTTTCCTCATTCCGTATTTTCCAGATATTCAGGGGTATAGTAGAGGTATGCTTTAGGCATACTCGTGCAATTTTTAAAGTTTATAACACGAACGGTTATTTTTTAACGAATTTTTTCGTCACAGTTAACCAGTTTTCGCGACTTATGTCGCTTATGCTAGTGAGAGGGTTAATTGTATATAGAGAATAGGTGTCGGTTCAACATCCCTGCTATAGTAATTATATAGAATAATACTAAAGAATAGGCATCAGTTCAATATCACTGCTTCTATAGTAATTCAAAGCTTAATTATATAGAGAATAGACCCAGTTCAACATCCCTGCTATAGTAATTCAACTAAGCTTAAATGAACTTTGGTTCATATTCTATGTACAGTAGAACCTCAATTATACGGACCTCAGTTATCCGGAAACTTGGATTATCCACAAGACTAATTGTATGTGCAGGTAAAGGGCGTATGTCCACTCAATTGTCGAGTGTGTCCGTCCCTTTTTTGATTACCAATCTGGAAGAGAGTGGGAAAAAGCATAAAAGAGAGCTGCTGAAGGAGTTGAGTATGGCTGCAGCTAGTGGCAGCCACTAGAGGAACCTTAGAGAAGAAAGTAGAAGCATTGTTCATGCTGAAATGTCAGAGTGCTTCGCAGCTGTCCAGGGAGAATGTGGGAATTTCTAGCTACTGTTTGTGACCTCAATAAAGACAAGATTTGTTTTGCTTTGCCTCAATGAGGGCATAGATATTTCACAATATTTTAATTATGTACAGTTTACATCGACGTGTTCTAATTAAATCCATGGTCTAGCTAATGAATATTATAACAAACCAAGTTATCTATATGTTCAGTTATTCACAAGATGGCCAATCTCTAGCCTTTTAAAGATAACTGAGGTCCTAGTGTGTTTAAATTGACGCATGTTAAACATCAAGTCCTATTATCGAGTACCTTAAATAAATTATATAAAATAAACCCGGACAAAAACAACAACCACACTCTCCACCCACCCACCCACCCACAAACCAAACCAACACCACCGCATCCTGGACATGCTGGCATATACCACGTATTCAAATACTAATTCCCTTATTAACATGAGCACACCAGAGAACACAGCTTCTGTGGAGTAGTTAACTGATTAACAGTTCATCAATTTTTTAATTATTATTATAATGCATGGGACAGAGTTATTTTTAAATGACCGCCTGGTTCAGTACAAGAGGGGGAGAAACACCTGAAGCTTGGACTAGAATTTCAACAGCTTCAACTATTATTTGTCCTAAGGCAGAGCGGTGTTTTGACACCCAGATTATGACTACAATCTAGTCTGCCACACTTTAGTGACCGTTTGGAGTTAGTGCTTCTCGATCTCAAAGAATATCTTCGATGTTGAGGTTGAGGCAATGTTTAGCTAACAATCAACTTTTGTGATGCTCCTTCTCCTATAGAAATATGCACAGAGAGTGTAGAAGCTTTACCTGAGCAGAAACTCCTTGATGGTGGATAATGCAAAGTACTAGCAGAAGGTAGGAAAAAGCCAACTATAATTTTGTGCAGGAATAATTTTCAATGAGTAGCTAGCTAACTTATCTTGTTAGACAATGAGTGGCTAGCTAACTTATCTTGTTGGATAATGAGTGGCTAGCTAACTTATCTTGTTAGATAATGAGTGGCTAGCTAACTTATCTTGTTAGATAATGAGTGGATAGCTAACTTATCTTGCTAGATAATGAGTGGCTAGCTAACTTATCTTGTTAGATAATGAGTGGCTAGCTAACTTATCCTGTTAGATAATGAGTGGCTAGCTAACTTATCTTGTTAGATAATGAGTGGCTAGCTAACTTATCTTGTTAGATAATGAGTGGCTAGCTAACTTATCTTGCTAGATAATGAGTGGCTAGCTAACTTATCTTGTTAGATAATGAGTGGCTAGCTAACTTATCCTGTTAGATAATGAGTGGCTAGCTAACTTATCTTGTTAGATAATGAGTGGCTAGCTAACTTATCCTGTTAGATAATGAGTGGCTAGCTAACTTATCTTGTTAGATAATGAGTGGCTAGCTAACTTATCTTGTTAGATAATGAGTGGCTAGCTAACTTATCTTGTTAGATAGAGCTATATAGGACTTAGGCATGCCAGTAATAAGTAGCGTCCTATTTTCTAGAAGTGCAATACTGCCACATGAACAAGTTTAAAACCAATTGCTATTCTTTTAGTGGATTAGTCCGCACTAAAATTGCTATTGGTGCCAATTGGTGTCAACACCGTTCAAAGCCTGCATGCGTGTGATGCCAAATTACACGCGTATCAGACGCCTACTTCAAGCCAATTTTGCTATTAGGTTATTTTGGGGGGTCTTTAAAAAATGAAAATGACAAAACATGACCTGCTAGCACACTGCACAAACTGACTGCTAAAGCAGCTAACAGATTTATTGTAAGCAGATTACTTCCAGTTTGGAGCTGATATTGAAAGTACTGAAGCCTTAAATTTAGTGATGCAGCCAGTTAGCAGTAGCTCTCTGTGAGCTTCCAACACACTTGACTCATATGTGTACTTGGAAGTTCCAATGAATGTGCATCATCTATTATGAAGAGCACAGTGAAGAGAGACAGCATGGTCCAATGCAGGACTACCAACTGCACCAGATACTCTTCCAGTTGTTCCATTTTAGACTTAAATACGCTGCTGGCCTCTTTGATCGTGAACGTTCACTGAAACCACACCTTTTATTTCTAGCATATGCTCTTGTCCACAACTTCTCCACATGCAGTCTGCAGTAAAGCAGCAACACTAAACATTGGGACACCAGCAATAAATGCAAGGCAAGGCCCCCTTCATGCATACAGGGTGTGCATGTATAAATGTTACCCAACTTCTCCTTCCCCCCTTCCTGCATGGTAAGCATCTAATGTTGTAAATACCTTGGCATTGAGATGTAGAAGGTGTAGGTGCTGCACCTGCAGCAACTCTATCGGTCGTATTAGAACATCGAAAAATTCCTGTTAATATTATGGTCACTTCTGTCTTGATGAACGCAGTAAGAACAGAAGTATTCATACTGTTGTTGAACATTTCCGTTTCACACGTGTCGTTTTCACAGGACAGCATGTACCCCATGGCATCAGGACTTCTATTCCACTCCACTGATAATAGACGTTTCCAAAGTATGAAGAGGGTAGAGGCCATAAACTTCAAGTTTAAAGGTGGAATAGTTGGAAGATCTAAAAGTAACAAGTGCATATATTTGGCATTATAATATTAACTTGCTCTACAAAAAAAAAAAAAAAAGCAAAACAAATTAGCTCAACTGAACTCCAGCAAAGTTTAGAAATAACAAGAAAAAAGACCTCAGCAGTGAGTATGCTGTAATGTTCTCGTGCTTCTATGCAGAGGGCGTTTTTTAAAATTGGTGCTAATTTTCAAAAAATTCAAATAAATATTTACTGAAAGAAAAAGAGCAATCAAGGACACGAGCAGTAAATATGAAATATGTAGACAATGAACATTCAAGGAGAAAGAGCGGGAAAGCCAGAGCAGTTGTGTGTGTGGTGTCCATGTGCTGATGTTATTGAGCATCAATCCTTCACATGTGTATGCTATGTAGTGTGTAGACTTGCATAAATTCATGACTCCCATAAATTCTTCTTTTTGATCACATCTACAGTATGTGCTTTAAAAACACATCAAACTATTAGGGATTGGGTCAGTGCAACGCAAACAAGTTGAGATTTGGGAGCAAAAGTTTGCTCAATTGTACCTGAACAATAGACCTCGAACCTCTCATGAGTTACACATATACATAGCTGATGCAATACAAGTCATCATGTGCAGCAAGTTTTGATCAATGGTTGACAACTTGACAATTCTGGTAAGAAACATAAAGACTGAGCTGAGAATGTGCAGCTATATACTGTAGATGCACAAGAAATATCTACAAGTGGAAAACGATTAAAGAGTCTGTGCCTACCTATAAAAATATATAATAATATATAATAAATAATTAGTACAATATTTCCTCGAATGGAATTTGCATAGTCTCTGTCAGAGATGGCGCCCCCTCTGACTGTTGCTGAGCGGGAGCCAGTGGGCAAGAGTGAGAACGTGTTGACAGGATGTGCAATGGGTGTGTCGCCAGAGAGTGCACTCGTGAGTGCACAGAGGCCTTTTGAGGGCGAGGTCAAGAAGGTTCTAGAAGAACTTGTGCCCTCGTCTGATTGGTTGACGGAAGGAATGGTGAACGTGACAGCAGGACCTAATAAGGAATAATAGAAGGACTGTGGTGAAAGAGGATCGAACAGCTCGTAAAGAGAACGACTTGTAGATATAGAAGTTAGTTACGGCAGTTTGTGTATATTGAGTATTGCGTATTGCGTGTTATTGTTGTAGTGTGGGACGGTGCACCCGCTTTGCACCACTGTGTTTACTCTTGTTATAATAGCCTAACTCAATTGATCAGTGATCAGGGATACAGCAGCCTAGTAAGAGGTTGGCTGATTTTGGGTCGTCTAAGTAACAGGTGGATAGACTGTTAAAGGACTTCCGTCGTGGAGATTGCTGATACTGCCTGGCGGAGCAACGTGTAGTTGTAGCAGGAGTACCAGGATCCCTCACATTGGTGGCAGCGGTGGACAAAGATTCGGACCTTGTGATCCCCTACCAAGTGAAGTTGGCCAGAGAGGTGAACTCCTAGTGAGAGGAGGTTCACAGTAGGCTGAAGATTTTATTTTTTCCCCGAAGTCACACAAGCAGGTGTGATTTCTTGAACGTTGCTGGGTTTTGATTGGATTGTGTTCACCATTGCAAGGTGTATCACGTAAGAACAACGCTCAGAAACAATCTAGTTTATGTCAGCGACCGAGAAGCACGAAGCAAGGTTGAGGACACTGAGAAGTAGAACGGAAGAACACTTACCTTCAACCAAGAGACAGCTAAGTATCATGGATCAATTCCTCGAGCAGATGTCTATTCTAGAGCGGAACAGAGTAGAAAGGGAATATGCCCTTCAAGAGAGGGAAGCTACCTTCAGAGAGAAGGAGGCCAGTGCTCAGAAGAAAGAAAGAGCCCGAGTGCAAGAACAAAGAGAGCTGGAGCTGCAAAATATGAAAGATCAACAAGAACGATTCGAGAGGATGATGGAACAGGCACAAGGGGTTAGGCCAAGAACGCCACCCCCTCCACCTCCACCCAGACTATCGTTGCACAAATTTGTCGAGGGTACAGACAACATGGCTGCATTCCTCGACACTTTCGAGGCAACAGCTACGGTCAGCGAGTGGCCAGTGCACCAGTGGTCCATTCATCTGAGAGGCTCCTTGTCTGGTGCAGGTCTACAAGCGGTGTCAGCCCTCCCAGCAGCTGAGCAAATAGACTATGACAAGGTGAAGCAAGTGCTCCGATCAGTGTACAAGATCTCCACTGAGACCTACAGAAAGAGAGTCTTCGGGCAGACCTTCAACCAAAGCAATCCAGAACAGTGGTTGCGGGAGTACCAGCAGAGCTACAATCAGTGGCTGGACTCCAAACCAGAATTGGGTACCCGAGAGATGGTGCTCATGGAGCTTGTGTTGGCGAGGCTCCCCAACTGGCTCGAAGTTCAGATTAGGAATCTGAATTGTTCGTCGTACGACATGCTGTGTGAAGCAGCCATCCGTCACCTGGGGAATCAAACGCCTAGAGGTGAGCGGTATGGAAGAAGCTACCCCTCAACACAGCATGGTGCGTCAACCACCCCAGGAGAAAGGGAACGATTCCCTGAAAAAAAGGAGAGAAAGAGTGATACCAACAGCGCCAGCAATGGACCGCCTCCCTACTCCAAAGACCATTTTGAAAAACAGAAGTGTTTCAAGTGTGGGAAGCATGGACACTTCCAACGGGACTGTCGGGTCAAGGTACCGCTCCCCAAGACCGAGCGCGCCGAGTTTGGCAAGGTAGCCTCATTCTCGAGACAGACACTCCCTGACTGGACCAAGACCTTGAAAGTGAATGGAAGACAAGTGCGTGCACTGCTGGATACTGGCTGTACCAAGTCGTTGGTGCATCCCAGGTGTGTGGGAAAGGATGACTATCTTGGGTGGAAGATTCCCTACCATACAGCGTCCGACCGGAACAAGTGGTTCCCAGCTGCCAGTGTGACCCTGGAGTTGGATGGCAAGGAGATAACCATACCGGTGGGAGTGTCCGAGCACCTAAGTGAAGACATGCTGATGGGACGAGATGTTCCGCACTTCCGAAGGTACTTAAAGAGGGTACTGGAAGAAGACCGACCAGAGCCAGAACCAACCACTCCATCTACGACTCCGACCACCGAAGCAGGCATGATAGTCACCCGTGCCCAGCAGAAACAAAAAGATTCGCTCGAAAAAGCAGAACATCTGCAAGAGCAGCTGGACGGAGCTATCATGTCGGCTTCTCCACCGGTGGAAGAAGACAGCGATGAGAGCAGCAACTCTGAAACTGATCAGACTGACCAGACTGAGGTTGTGGATACCTCCGGTTCGGAAGAGCTTCAGACTGACCAGACTGAGGTTGTGGATACCTCCGGTTCGGAAGAGCTTCAGACCGACCAGCCGGACATCATTTCTCCAGAAGAACTGGGCAAAGCCCAAAGGTCTGACCCAACCCTTAAATATATAAGAGAGAAAGTGGGCAAAGAGAACAGTCCATATTTTTGGGAAAAGAGCTTACTTAAAAGAAAACCCTATACAAGCATGGGAAAAACCCTAGTTATTCTGCCCCAAGTAGTGCGAGTGAGAGCCTTGAGAATGGCACATAACTCACCAGTCGCAGGTCACTTCGGTAGAGAGAGAACTATGAAAGCCCTAAGGGAGAGAGTTGATTGGCCAGGGATGAATACAGATGTCAACAAGATGTGTGCGTCGTGTGCAGTGTGCCAAAAGAGTAAACCGGCTTTATTATCCAAAGCCCCTCTCCACCCTTTACCCATCATAAGAGAACCCTTTACCAGAATTGCCATGGACGTATTTGGCCCCTTACCAAGAACGAAGGCAGGTAATAAGTACATATTGGTCGTAATGGACTACTCTTCTAAATGGCCTGAGGCCTATGCAATGAGAAATACCACAAGTGAGACAGTTGTAAAATGCTTAATTGACCTAACATCAAGGGTGGGAATCCCGGAAGAGTTACTTACAGACAACGGGTCGAATTTTGTATCGAAGACCATGAAGAGTTATTGCAAAGCCATGGGTATCAAACAAATAAAGATCTCCCCTTACCACCCTCAGACCGACGGCATGGTCGAAAGGTTTAATGCTACCCTAAAGGCCTTACTGAGGAAGCTAACACAGAGTCCTGGAGTGGAATGGGATATGTGTCTTCCCTACTTGTTGTATGCTTACCGTGGCACAGTACACAAGACCACAGGTTTCTCACCTTACCAGATGCTGTTTAGGAGGGTGATGAGGATGCCTTTAGATACCATGGTTCGGTTTTGGAAGGGAAAGGAAGAGAAGGGAGAGAACACATCAGTAGAGTTTGTGCAAGCTCTCAAGAGCAACATCGAGATTGTGAGAGAGTTGGCTCTAGAGAGAGAGACCAAAGAAAAGAAGGCACAGAAACATCATTACGACAAGAAGGCGGTAGTGCGTGAGTTTGAGGTGGGAGACTATGTGCTGGTGTTTAGGCCCATAAAAATGGCTAAACTCCTCAACCAGTGGCAGGGACCCTACCTCATCTCCAAGAAGATCACTGATGTGACGTACCAGGTGGACCTGGGTACGATGGGGAAAAGGTTCCGGACCTTCCATGTCAACAGCATTAGAAGGTGGACATCCCCAGCTCCTGCTGCATTCATGACTTTGGATGAAGAGGAAGTGAATGAGCAGGAGGAGCCACCAGAAGAGACAAACAACCTAACCAACCAACAGAAAGAAGAACTACAAGAGTTACAAGAGAGTTTTCGAGATGTCATTCAGGATGTGCCAGGGAAGACTGATCTAGTGGAACATGCCATCCCTACAAAGGATGCACTTCCAATCAGACTTCCTCCATACCGGCTGGCACATCATTCCAAAGAGTTCCTCAGGGAGGAGATTGCTATACTTTTGGAACAAGATATCATCGAACCTTCTAGAAGTCCGTGGGCGGCCCCAATAGTGCTGGTAGCCAAGAAAGATGGTGGCAAGAGAATGTGTGTGGATTACCGCAAGTTGAATGCTATCACTGTTGGTGACCCCTACCCACTTCCCCACATTGATGAGCTGATTGATGGCATCGGGTCTTCTCAATACATAACGACCCTGGACCTCACCAAGGGATATTACCAAGTCCCAGTAGCTCCAGAAGACATTGAGAAGACAGCGTTTGTCACACCATTCGGCAAATACCAGTTCAAGACAATGCCATTTGGCCTTGTATCAGCTCCATCAACCTTCCAGCGTCTTATGGATCAGGTGCTGGAAGGACTTCACAATTACTCAGTCGCTTATCTCGACGACATACTGGTGCATAGTGCGTCTTGGGAAGAGCACATATGGCATCTCAACCAGGTATTCGAAAGATTGAGAAGGGCTGGATTAAAGATCAAGAAGAAGAAGTGCCACTTCGCCGCCAACACATGTGTTTATCTGGGCCATGTAGTGGGAGGTGGTGCTGTGAAACCCATGCAGAACAAAGTAGCAGCGGTACGTGACTTTGTTCAACCCAAGACAAAGAAACAGATGAGGTCTTTCTTGGGCCTCTGTGGGTACTACAGGAAATTTGTGCCACAGTTTTCAACCATAGCAAGCCGATTGTCGGACTTAACGAAGAAGGATAGACCTAATATCATACTGTGGTCACCAAAGTGCCAGGAGGCATTCCAGAAGTTGAAGAAAACATTATCAAGAGCACCAGTTTTAGTAACCCCAGACTGGACAAAACCATTTGTTTTACAAACCGACGCATCTGGCACAGGCTTGGGGTTTGTACTAAGTCAGATAAATGAAGAGGGTGAAGAGCATCCATTAGCATTTGGATCAAGAAAACTACTTCCCAGGGAGATCAACTACTCGGCTATTGAGCGAGAAGCTCTTGCCATAGTCAAGGGAATACAACACTTCCGAATCTACTTGGAAGGTGCTCATTTTACCGTGGAAACTGACCACAACCCCCTCACACATCTGGCTACATTGAAAGATAGCCATGGCAGGTTGGCACGTTGGGCATTGGCACTACAGCCATATGACTTTAAAGTAATTCATCGTAATGGCTATGCAAATGCTAACGCTGATGGACTGTCCAGAGATCAGGGATCTCCAGTTAAGGGGGGAGGGATGTCAGAGATGGCGCCCCCTCTGACTGTTGCTGAGCGGGAGCCAGTGGGCAAGAGTGAGAACGTGTTGACAGGATGTGCAATGGGTGTGTCGCCAGAGAGTGCACTCGTGAGTGCACAGAGGCCTTTTGAGGGCGAGGTCAAGAAGGTTCTAGAAGAACTTGTGCCCTCGTCTGATTGGTTGACGGAAGGAATGGTGAACGTGACAGCAGGACCTAATAAGGAATAATAGAAGGACTGTGGTGAAAGAGGATCGAACAGCTCGTAAAGAGAACGACTTGTAGATATAGAAGTTAGTTACGGCAGTTGTGTATATTGAGTATTGCGTATTGCGTGTTATTGTTGTAGTGTGGGACGGTGCACCCGCTTTGCACCACTGTGTTTACTCTTGTTATAATAGCCTAACTCAATTGATCAGTGATCAGGGATACAGCAGCCTAGTAAGAGGTTGGCTGATTTTGGGTCGTCTAAGTAACAGGTGGATAGACTGTTAAAGGACTTCCGTCGTGGAGATTGCTGATACTGCCTGGCGGAGCAACGTGTAGTTGTAGCAGGAGTACCAGGATCCCTCACAGTCTCCACCCGTGAATAGTGGTCGCCATCATGAAGTCTGAACAGTCTAGTATTCTCCCGCAAATAGTATTCACAATGTGCGCTCATTTCGTGCATGTGCACATACATTTTAATTCCAAGCTGGGAAGTTGAGAACATCAGGATTCTGGCAAACCCTTATTCAGGCCTTGACGACAATGATGAAGAACTGAAACACTAGTTGATGACTGAGGACTAGCAAACTTTGGCCAGGCCCTAGCCCTTATTTTATCTCACTATATTCAATTTCTTTGTGCTAGTGTTGTTGGCTCGAGCTCAGCAATGGCTGGGAGGAGCCGTTTGTGATGCCACATGAGCCTGTACATGCCTATAGCCTGGGTTTGAGATCAACAATTTTGGACCTCCTCGAATTGTATTCATCCTCGATTAATATTCGCTGGGTTAAGGTGCCTGAAACTATTTCAACCCAGGGTATCCATTCAAGTAAATATAGTATACTTTCCTTCTTGCCTGCTAATCCTTTAATTCAGAGAGATCTACCTTTGGCACTGCAAGGGGGAAGAGGGCAGATTACACTTATGGGGCCTGGAACTTGGGCATGTGCAAATGCAAAAATATAATTAATTTATGAAGACCAAAGCATTCAGTTGACAACACCAAGAAAAGGAAAAAAGAAAGAAAGGGAAAAAACTAACTGGAAGAGAAGTCTAAATTGTATTTAATGAAATTAAAGTTTGTACTTAAAATGTTTGTACTTAAAATGTTACACAATGTTATGATACACAATGTTATGATTGCATTAAAGCAGCTCTTGATTAGTAGGCCTTTTTTAATCATAGAGAACTAGGTTCTCTTTTTCCTGTGCAACAGAAACTGTACTAGTGAGAATCACCACGCGGTATGCTTATATACATTGATCATTACTGCAGCATACATATAGAGGCATACATTTCTGCACTAACTTATGTAGCGATGCAAGCTATCTGATTGAGGAAGGATGCCGTGACATCACCGTACAATGGCTAAATGATCATTCAATCAGATACTGCTAGGTCTACCGTTGTATAAGCCTAGGGTTCCCAACCTCTGGGTCACGACCCCAGCTGGGGTCGCGAAGCACTTTTCGTGGGGTCGCAGACTCGTCTGAAAACTTCTATATTTTGTTAAGAGAAATGGTCGGCGCCTCGTGCCAATGACAAATTCATTGAGCTAGGTTTCTATTATGTGACAGATCGTGGAGTCCAGAAACCTCAGTGCTACAAACTACTTTTGAGTGAATCCATGAAACAGAACAAGTTAACAGAACAAGTTACAATGGCATCCATCATCAAAACATGTAGCGTACCAAGATAGAGATCACTCATTTTTCGAATAGAAGTTAACCGCCCTTAGAAATACCTGCTTGGATAAACAAGTTAAATGTCATCAGACCAATGAACGTGCTCTGGAAGCTTCCTATTGTGTTTCATTGCACATCGCAAAAGCTAAAAAGCCAACATACCATCGATGAGGAACTTAATGTCATGTGTCAAGGAAATGGTTTCTCTCATGATCAGACAAGACATGGTTAGTGAACTCTCGATCCTGCTCTCGAATCATCATGTAGAATTTGTGACACATGGGTGAGGACATCACTGCACAGAATGTTACGGCTATCAAGCAGTCACCTTGGCATGCCTTAAAGCTGGATGAATAAATGGACATTGCACCATGCGCACAATTGATGGTTTGGGTCAGGTTTATCAAAGAAATTGATTTTGTCGACAAGCCTTTGATGTGCAAGTCATTGGAAACGAAAACTAAAGAAGACAAAAAAATTGAGCCTTTTACAACCAAGAAGGTCTGGACTTCAATGATTGGATCAACAACAGATGGACCTCCTGCAATGCTTGGGCGGCATCTGGCTTTAAAGCTAAATTACAGCGAGTGGCCCCTCATGCATTTATGATACATTGCATGATCCACAGGGAAGCACTGGCTACTTGCACAATGCCCGAAAATCTGATGACCGTATTGTTGCAGGTGGTCAAAATTGTGAATCACATCAAATCGAGTGCTCTAAACACGAGGTTATTCAGACTGTTCTGTCATGAAATGGACGCTGATCACATGAACTTACCGTTCTACACTCAGGTACGATGGCTGTCACGAGGAAACATTCTTCTGCGTGTTCACAAGTTACGTGAATAGTTAAAAGAGTTTTTATGTTCACAAAACAAGCATGAATGGGTGGCAGTGCTGGAATCCAGTAACTGGCTTGCTAAATTGTGCTATTTGAGCGACATTATTTAACGTATTAATTTACTGAATCATATACTTCAAGGCAAGGACACGAACCTGATGCTCTTCCATGACAAAATAAAAGGGTTTCTTGCCACACTGGCTTTGTTGAAGGATAAAGTGAGTAGGCAGCGTTTCATATTATTCCCACGCTTCTCTGCCCACCTGGAAGAATCTGAAGAGATCAAAGTCGAGCATCTATCTGACAAAATCACTGAACATCTTCAGTCACTGATTGATCAGTTCGAACATTACTTCCTTGGACGTCCAGTCATTCCCTGTGGCCCGAGACCCATTCAGTGCAGCATTAGATGCCATCACTGACGATGATATCTGAGACTGCAGCAGGATTCTGGAGCGAAATCATTGTTCAAGTCCATGTCTTTGCCCAGTTACTGGTGCAGTATGCTTCAATCCTATCCACGTCTATCCAAGAAGGCAATACGGCTCCTAATGCCGTACCCTTCGTCATACTTATGGGAACAGTCATTTTCCACAATGGTTGTGATGAAAAGAAAGTACAGGAATCGGCTCGAAATAGAAAAGGACAAGATTGTCGCGTAGAGTGGCACCGAGCCTCGCATTGGAAAACTGGTGGCTGAAAAACAGGCTCAACCATCACATGATCACATTATTTTAAGTGAGCAATAAAATGCGAATATGATTTTCGTAACGCGTGTGAATTTGTTCTTCGACATTGCGCTATGATGCTGGGTTCTGGAAAGGGGTCCCCACCAGAAAAAGGTTGGGAACCGGGGGTATAAGCAATGGTCCGACTTGAGTATAAAAAGGAAGACAGTGAATATCTCATCAGTTAGTTGAGCGTTGTAGTTGTTCTTCTAGTATTGCTTATCGTTGTTGTTCTGCACAGTAGCATATTATTTTTCTAATTAAAGCTTTGAGAATTAAAAGAAGTCCTTACCATAAAGAGTGGCCACCAAAACCCAACACTGCACATATTTCTCTATGTAGATATACATGCATCTCTGGATGGGTGTGTTTGAGTCGCAGCGTTACTGTACCGTTCGCCAAACGTTCGCTAAATGTTCGCCAACAAACGTTAGGTAGGGATTGTTAAAAGCGTTGTAAAATAAAATTTCACTTGTGCATGTCCAGCGATCGACGAAGGCAGGAGAAAGGCTAAAGGTGGTTGCTACAGTAGAGGCCAAAAAAACATGCCGGTTGCGTTTATTTTGAACGCGCGTAGACGCTTACCGTTTCCAACCGTTACTTAAAAATGCTAACAACGCAAATAAACGGTTAACGTTTACGAGAGTTTTGCGCAGCGACGCTGACTAAAGGTCAGCGCTTCCGCGCAAAGAGCGCACGAGATTTGTGCCTCGTGGCAAGTTAATTTTTTAGCTGCTTGAGACTCGACTCGTCTTTGCTTCGAGATTTTAAAAGGATTAGATCGTATAAGTTGTTGAAAAGATATCCTGAAGCCCACGGTGAAAAACAGTGAGTTGATTCTGTATGATTGTGATATAAAGACCTCTTTTCAGCTAGTAGCTGGTCCTTCACAGGTTTGTTAGTCATGCTTCTGACTATAGCACTTGCAAGCCTTTTTTTCTTAAGTTGTTCCATAAGAATGGGGTAGCAAAACTTAGCTAGCTTTTGTGTGCAAGCCTTTAGCTACATACCATGCTCTCAAGGTATAAAAGTGTCGATAGTTAAACTTTATCTTGACTAGGGGATAGTTTGTATATCAGCATTCTCTAACTGCTATTATTGCAGCTTTGAGTTTGTTTATATGTGGGAGAGCAAAAATGTAGATGGTTCTGTTATTTGAACATGCTGATTGGCAACAAATAAAATGTAGGTAGGATTTTGGTGATGACCCCTAGTTTCCTTCCAAGATCTCCACCAACATTTCCAGCTGTGTAACCCACATTACACCAATTTGTTGACATGTTCTTATTTGGAGATGGGTAAAGTGGTTATGCATCCAAAATGAATAATGTATTGGACAATATGATTGTGTATTTCTTTCTTATCTTTGGCATATGTATAATAGAATGTTCTTCGTTGGAGAAGAACCAGAGGGAGCTAACCCACCCGTGTGCCACTTCTGGAGAACAGGTTGGCTCCGGTAACTCCCCCAGTGCCTTAGCTTTGTCTTCAAGGTTCAATGAAGTTGACACACCATTTCTCCACCTGCCTTGGTGCCAGGCCCCCTCCTTTCAGACTGTTGATTTGAAGGTGGTCACTCAAAAGTGGGACATCACCTTTTTTTAATAATTTTTATTTTTATTAATTTTTTTTTCCTTGGGCTTCACTTCTCTCCTGATGTACTCTTTCAACTCGTGTCACAGGTCTTCAATGGGGTTGGCATCTTGAAACTCGGGAGGCATCCTCCAATTTATATCAAACAACTCCTTAGCCAGCCTGGATGTACGTTTGGGGTCAGTGTCCTGCATGAAGCGGTGATGGGAGCAAACATCCTTTACAAAGGGTAAAAAGGGTCTAGTGAAGAATTTGAACAAAAAGTGGGACTCTCATAATACCGGCCCACACATGCACCTTCACCAAATGTTTCACGCTATACAGGTTTAAAACACCCGAGTATACCATAAATTTACACCTTATTACACAACCATAATACAACATGAATCATATCTTGGCTTGTTCTTTCGTGCCTGCCTTTACAAAAAAAAGCCTATGTGTTTCCAATTGAACTGTGCACTCGTCTGTCCATTGGCTGCCTCTTCAAGGTTCTGCCTATCTCGCTCCAATCTCTTGACCTAGGACAGGGATAAATGATACCGCTATTGATCATGTTATTACATGAGTCACTATACCAATTCACCAGTGTTCTATATCAATATCTTGCCCTACATAACATCTACAAAGTCCCTAAACTATATATATGTAATATATATATTTTTTAATCCAATGGCTTATCCCAATCGGCACATTGGCTCTAACCAAAATACCATCAAGACCCAGGCATAGATTATCATTAGCCACTAGCAACCAACATAGCTTCAGTGTGACACAGAAAGCTTCTACACTAGATATTATAACTTTCACATAGTTCCATCCCAAAACTAGTTCAACACAAACTTTATTGGCTTCTCTTATCAGTTGGCATTACCACTGCCTCAAAATATCAACATAAACAATGTCCTGCAAAGCAAGACTGGGTTCCCTTCGCTGTGAAGGAGAACTGCAGTTGGTATGCTGTCTTCTCATCATCTTCCAGCATCTTTTGCACCACGAGTTTTGGGCCAGCAATAAAAAACGAAGATCTCCCGCTCCACGGCTGTAAGGTCTCGCAGTGCTTGACAAAACTGGACGCTTTGCCTAGTTGCTGTCACGCCCTCCTTCAGAATACAGACGATAGCTGCAGCCTTGAATCCTCTAGATCCTAAAGAATACAATTCTGTTTCTTATAATAGAATAAGGCATCTTGATTCTGAAAAAGAATAACCGCTAGAGCAACGACAGTTAGCCTTTCTCCCGCCTTCGTCGATCCGGCATGCGCTAGAGAAATTCAATTTTACAACGCTCAGTTAACGATCCCTGCCTAACGTTTTTGGCCAACGTTTAGCGAACGTATGGCGAACGTTTGGCTAACGGTACAGCAACGCTGCGACTCAAACGTACCACAAACGTCCAACGCAAACGGTACGTAAAGTGGGTTTTTTTGCCTCTACTGTATGTCCACACAGCATTCGTGTCGTGCATGTGTGGGTGTATGTTTAGTTATGTGCACACAGCATTCGTGTCGTGCAGGTGTATGTTTAGTTATGTCCACACATCATTCGTGTCGTGCAGGTGTATGTTTAGTTATGTCCACACAGCATTCGTGCCGTGCATGTGTGGGTGTATGTTTAGTTATGTCCACACAGCATTCGTGCCGTGCATGTGTGGGTGTATGTTTAGTTATGTCCACACAGCATTCGTGCTGTGCAGGTGTATGTTTAGTTATGTCCACACAGCATTCGTGCCATGCATGTGCAGGTGTATGTTTAGTTATGTCCACACAGCATTCGTGTCGTGCATGTGTGGGTGTATGTTTAGTTATGTCCACACAGCATTCGTGCCGTGCATGTGTGGGTGTATGTTTAGTTATGTCCACACAGCATTCGTGCCGTGCAGGTGTATGTTTAGTTATGTCCACACATCATTCGTGCCGTGCATGTGCAGGTGTATGTTTAGTTATGTCCACACAGCATTCGTGCCGTGCATGTGTGGGTGTATGTTTAGTTTGTCCACACAGCATTCGTGTCGTGCATGTATGTTTAGTTATGTCCACACAGCCGTGCATGTGTGGGTGTATGTTTAGTTTGTCCACACAGCATTCGTGTCGTGCATGTATGTTTAGTTATGTCCACACAGCCGTGCATGTGTGGGTGTATGTTTAGTTTGTCCACACAGCATTCGTGTCGTGCATGTATGTTTAGTTATGTCCACACAGCATTCGTGCCGTGCATGTGTGGGTGTATGTTTAGTTATGTCCACACAGCATTCGTGCCGTGCATATGCAGGTGTATGTTGGAGTGTGGACAAAAATCTTTCTTCAAGGTCTGTGGGATCTCAGTAGTGACAGATGGCAATGAAGATATTGACACTCACCAAAAGCTGGAAGACATGAAGTGCCAGAAATTGCAAGGCTCAATTCCAAACTAGAAAGACTTTCTCTAACTTAATGTTGAACACAGGAAACTAATGAATTACTGGAATATTAGAATTAGCAACCTTTTCTTTTAAAGCCCTCTTTGTTCACGTCCTAATCCTATTATTTTTTATTGCTTTTGTGCTTCTCTTTGTTGTGCTCTAGCTAGCAATAAACTGACTGGGAGAAAGGTTACAGCAGTGTATGGAGGCTGGATAAATGTGTAAGTCCAATCCAGCATCTCAGGGCTGAGATCTATTGTGTATGCCCTCTAGTTGAGTTTGTACTCGTTCAGTGTTCACTCTGTGAGGACAACTGGAACACTTTATATTCAGGTTAAATATTTGAGGAAACAAGGAATTGAGCAATGGTGATCCATTAGATCTTGCTCTGCTGAGGCTTAGAGTTTGACAGAGTGCCCCTGTGTTGCAACATCATATTTTTGCATGATCAGCAGTAGAGAAAGGTCACTGCTCCACACCTCTTACATATTTTACTCCTTTCCCTTCTAATTATCTAATTAGGTGTACGTTTACAGTATTTTTAACACTTAATTAGGTGCATGCTTACTATATTTTTGCACTTAATTAGGTTTATGTTTAATTAGGTTTATGTTTACGATATTTTTGCACTTATATCGTTTACTATGGAAAGTATGAGAGTACAGTATATTAATTATAACTAAGTACTGTATCTATTCATGATAAAAGAAATGTTGGGGTGTTGTACAGTTGATGTTGTTACAATTACATAACCACAAGCCTATTGAATGAGGGATGTGAGTATCAAGTTAAATAATGCAATGTAGTGAAGGAGCCTAGCAAGATAATTGTTCACTTCGTGATAAAAGCACTTAACTTGGTATACATGTAGAAAATCACATAAAAAACAAATCTAGATAATTGGGGCATCTTCGATTTGACATTTGGTGACCTCTAGGTGCTAATTAGGGTACAAAACATGTTAGTTTTCTAATTATACAATGAACTATTGATCAAGTGTTTTCATGTCAGCTACCAAATGAAAAGCTCTTTGTAAGGAGCAATATGAAACTTGAATCACATTCACATCTGAAAGTTATGCATTTTTTCGTTCTTGTAGTTACCATTGTTAACCACTTGTTAACCACAATAAATTATAGTGATGAAAGTTGAGGTTGTGCAGACCCACCCACACCTGTACAGCTGACTGATTGGCTGGAGTCTGCACAACCGATTATTGTGAGGTATAGTAAGCACATGTTCACACTTGTCTACTAAACTGAGTCGTCATCATTTGTCTTTAGCCATGTCCAAGAAAATCAAACTTGTGGACATCAGGCAGCAGCATCATCTGAGAAGTCACCTGCAGCTACTACAAACTGGGAGCCGTGTGTTTTGTGCGAAGCAGAAACATCAGAGTCCCTTACTTCCTCTGTCCCTTACTTCCCCTGTCCTTTACTTCCCCTGTCCCTTACTTCCCCTGTGTGTTTCAAACGGAAAGATGTTGGGAGAGCATACAAGGCACTAGCTGAAAACCTCATGAAAGTTTGATGCACTAGGAACTCTACCAAGAACCTTGCAGTTGGACAGAATTGATAAAGAGCAAGGTTGTGCAGACCCACCCAAATCTGTACAGACGACTGATTGGCTGGAGCCTGCACAACTGATTATTGTGAGCTATAGTAAGCACATGTTTACACTTGTCTTCTAAACTGAAGCTAGGCAGCTATGGTAGCCAATGAGGCCAAGTGGCATCAAACATAAAAGCTCTGTTATAACAATACAATGTTGAAGAGAGCAGAGAAGAGGAAAAATCTTGTATAGAAGTTAATGTGAGTGACAATGTTTCATGCAAGCACAGCAGATTGCACAATGAAGCAACTCTCATTCGAGGCAACTTTTTTTTTCTGTGGAAAATCAGCAGGTTCTGATGATCTTCATGAGGTATCAACATTTCAGGCAGACAAACATGTATAGGAAAGTGCCACACTTGTTGAGGACACCTTACTTTTGGGCAAATAAGTATGCGTGACATGATAGCTTTGGAAGCGAAATATCACACCAAGTGCCTATTGGCTCTGTACAATCATGCCAGGAAATTCAAAGCATTCAAAGCAGTTGCAAGCGAAGATGAGCCTGAATTGCCTTTGCAGAACTTGTAATGTACATTGACGAAACCCTCATCGAAGCAAGTACTGTGCCAGTCTTCAAACTTGCTGATCTAGTGGACCTATACGCGTCTCGGTTGGAACAGCTGTGAATTGTGAGTGATACAAGAGTGACCAGTACCCGGCTTAAGCAGAGACTGCTGGCACAGTTTTCAGACATACATGTAAGAGCTCACAATCAGGGGAGAGATGTGTTGCTGATATTTGATAATGATTTAGGTGCTGCACTAGCCAAGGCTAGTGAAGGGGACAGTGACAGTGATGCTGTTGCTCTTACACGTGCTGCACAGATTGTACGCCAACAGATGTTTGAAGACTCAAAACTCTTTAATGGATCATTTGGAGAGAACTGCCAGCAGGAATCAGTGCCAAGACTATTAATGGCACTGGTGAACATGTTGTTGGAAGGACATAGCATGAAGGATCAAATGCAGGAGCATTCTACACAAGCCGCACTGTGCATTGTGCAGGTTCTGAAATTCAACAGTGTCAAGCACACTCGGTCACAAGTAGACACTACCTCATCTGTCAAACAGAGCATTTCCCAAGAAACACCTGTCCCAACCTTATTGGGCTAGTGTTGCATGCACATACTCGAAAGAAAGAACTGGTAGATAAATTCTTCCATTTAGGCCTTAGCATAGGCCTTAGCAGTTCCTATGACCGTGTGCTCGTCTTTCATCAGAGATGGGAAATAGTGTATGCCAGCACTTTCACATGAACAAGTTGTTTGTCCACCTACTCTGTGGGTGATGTCTTCACAACAGCTGCTGTGGACAATATTGACCACAACCCCAGCGTCACTGCAGCAAACGATTCATTGCATGGAACTGTGATACAGCATCCTTCTTGTGGAGTGGATCGTGGTGTTGTTATCATCAGAGGCAGTGCTATCTCAAGGGCTGTTACTACCTCACCACATATCTACACTGACCACACCCATTTCTAGTGTGAAGCAGACAGCTACCAGCGTACTCCCTGAAAAGGACCAACTTCAAGAAACATACAAGGGGAGTGCACAGATGGCTAGAGAACACAAGAAATGGTCTTGAAGGATGTGCTGAGAAGAACAGCGAGAACATATCTTGGGCTGCATACCATGCCAGCAATCAGGAACCTGGAGATAGAGTCCTCACTCCCACAGCCTTACTTCCCTTATTTCTTGAGAGTGCTCGCACAAGTGGCTATGATTCGTCACTCGGTGGATGTAATCAAGAGTGCTGTTGAGCATCTGAATGCAGGACAAACTCCTGTTCTAACCTTTGATCAGCCACTCGATGCTTTAGCCAAACAGATCCAGTGGAAATGGCCTGATAAGTATGAAGAAGAGAAGTTAGTGGTGATGTTTGGTGGGCTCCACATAGAGATGGCAGCACTGAAAACCATTGGTGCCTGGCTACAAGGAAGTGGACGGCACCGAGCAGCACATGTTAAGCGTACAAGAAGAACACAGCAAATCACTGCTGATGCCTTGTATATCCTACAACATCGTGCGTACAAGCATTACAGTGCAAATATTCAATCCCCTGTGCAGTTTGAGGTCTGGTGTGATAGAGAAAGCAGAGTTGTCCTCAGTTTCAGTTTTGGGCATCAGCATTGGAGTTAGAACTTTGAATTGCTGTGTATGTGCGGTCCCTGAGGGAGGCAGATTTTGAAATGTATCTACATAGATGCCTTGACTGAACTAGTTCCATGGTTCTTTGCACTAGACCACACCAACTACGCTCGTTGGATACCAGTGCATCTGAGGGATATGGCTGAACTACCTAAGAAACACCCTGAAATTTGTAGGAAGTTCAATGCTGGCCATTTCACAGTTCAAAAGATCAAGTGAGTGTTCTCAGCAATTTCCATTGATGAAGCCCACGAACAAAACAATGCCTGTGTCAAAGGTGATGGAGGGGCAGTTGGTCTCACGGAAGACCCAAGTGCCCTGCGTCGGTGGATGGTGGCTGGGCCAGAAGTTGCCAGAATGATCGGTGAGTTTGAGAATGCAGGCCATGAAAGAGAATATGTATAATCACCACGACCAAACAGCAAGCATACAAACAACCTTTGCAAAACACGCTCGTTCTCTTGTAGCTGTCATTGAGGAGTTTGGAAATCCATTTGAAGAAGAGAGCCAGGACTTGATTGTCCTTGACACAAAAGAGATTGCAGCTGCTGCTGTAGTGGAGACGGTATGCAATGCCAAGAGCATAGGCCAAAAGCAATTTGATGAATTCACCAAAGAATGCATCAAAGACAGGACCAAGTCACTAAATGACACTATTCATCGCAACAAGCTACCACTGTTTCATAGAACTACCTGCAAGACACCAAAAGGAAAGCAGCAGTTGACCTCCCTGAAGAGCGATGTTCAACTCTTCTCGTGGTCATGTACATTCGTTGTCAGACACGTGGTGGAAACCTAGATGAATTCTTTCGTTATGAGAATCAAGCCTGTCCCCCATCTCTCTCAGATGCAGGGAGGCTTCACCTAGGTGCCAAGAGTGATTTGCTGGTGTGCCTGGAGAGCTTTTCTGAAGCACAATCTGTAGCACCAAGTGTCACCAATACAATCATCGATGGAGCTGCACTTGTTCAGATGCTAAAGCCAGGTACTGCCAAAACATTTCAGGAATACGCCAATCAGGTGTTCATTCCATACATCTCTGGACAGCTTCAATATGTATCACGTCTCGATTTGGTGTGGGACACAAAGGGGATTCTCTGAAGGCAACAGCCAGGGCAAAACGTGGAAAGGGGGTGTGCATACGTGTCATTGAGTCTGCAACAATTCCAGGGAATTGGCAGAACTTCTTGCGTGTGTACCTCAACAAAAAGGAACATTTTAGTTACCTCTCCAAGTCCCTCATCCAGTCATTCAACGAGTCTACCAAAGAACTAGTTGTTACAGATGGGGAACAGGTTCTTTCTGTGCCATCACAAAATGACCTGCACTTGCTTTCTCCATGCAGTCACGAAGAGCCAGACACTCGCATGATGCTGCATGTAGCACATGCTACACAACATGGTCATCAAAGGATACTCATACGTACTGTTGACACTGACGTTGTGGTGTTGGCTGTGATGGTATCTCAGACATCACCAGCTGACACTCAAGTGTGGCTTGCGTTGGGAACAGGGAAGAGGTTTCGATACTTGGCAGTTCACAGAATGTCTTCCTGTTTGGGATTTGAGAAATCACTTGCTCTTCTGATGTTCCATGCATTAACTGGCTGTGATACTGTGTCATCATTTGTTGGCCATGGGAAGAAGACTGCCTGGACCACCTGGAACTCATTGCCAGAGATCACTGGTGCTTTTCTGACACTATATAGCACATGCACCCACTGGAATCCCAGAAGGAAGTATGCAAGCTATAGAGAGAGATTTGTCATTCTAATTTATGACCGCACCAGCACCTGTACAGATATCAACAAGGCCAGGAAGAAGCTCTTTACAAAGAAATCTTCTGTGCTGAGAATTCCTCCCACTCGGAATGCTCTTGAGCAGCATGTCAAAAGAGATGCCTTCCAAGGTGGTCATGTCTTCCAAGGTGGTCATGTCTGGGGCCAAACACTTCTCCCACAGCCTGCTCTTCTTTCTTCATGTAGCTGGGGTTGGGTCAAAACAGATGAGCTATATGAACCACATTGGACCACACTCCCTGACGCATCCAAGATCTGCCATGAATTGGTTGCTTGTGGCTGCAAGAAAGGGTGTGTCAAGAATTGTAAGTGCAAAAAAGCTGCTCTCCAGTGTACTGTTCTCTGTCGGTGTGAAGGAGAATGTACAAGAAACTGATCATGCTGAACACCAAGAGCTAAGTACAAGAAACTGACCATGCATTAGATTAGCCAGGCAGATAAGTATCATGAGTTTAACATGTGAACCTTTATTATGCTTGCTGCAGATGAACCACTTTATCACCTTTTCACTATAATGTACTCTGATCAACACAACAGCAGTACAAAAACATGCATAACTTTAGAATAGAAACAGATGTGAGTGTGATTCAAGTGTCATATTGCTCCTTACAAAGAGAGCTTTCATTTGATAGCTGACATGAAAACACTTGATCAAGAGTTCATTGTATAATTAGAAAACTAACATGTTTTGTAACCTAATTAGCACCAAGAGGTCACCAAGGGTCAAATTGAAGATGCCCCGATATCTAGGTTAGTTTATTATATGATCTTTCTACATGTGTACCAAGTTAAGTACTTTTATCACAAAGTGAACAATTTTATTTATTTTTTTGAAGCTGTGCTCCTTCACTAATGTGGAACTTTGTGTGTACAGCTACAAACATCATTTATACCTAATAGCCTCCTGTATGTCATATTATTCTGCTCACTTCCAGCGGCACAGGTGACTTCAGTGAAGTTGAGAATATCACTGTATGTTATAGTGAGTGTACTTATGAAGGGATCAATAGATACTGACGTAATAGTGATACTATCATTAGAATCTCCCTTAGAAGCTGGAGACAGAGCAAACTGAGAGAAAAAAGGTTCAGCGGTCCATATAACACCCGTTGCATTAGTGGTGCATGTATAAACAACGTCAACACCAGGACAAGCAGGACCCTCCACATTAGCAGATAACATCAGAGAAGTCTGTGAGAAACCTAAGGGGAAAAATGGGTAATGTATAAATATTCACCAGGAAAATTATACCACCACCACTACAGACACACAGAGAGGGGGAAGAAAGATAGTGGAGAGAGAGAGAAGAGAGAGAGAGAAGAGAGAGAGAGGAGAGAGAGAGAGAAGAGAGAGAGAGAAGAGAGAGAGAGAAGAGAGAGACAAGAGAGAGAAGAGAAAGGGGAGAGAGAAGAGAGAGAAAGAAGAGAGAGAGAGAGGAGAAAACAATTATTGGCAGGACTAAATTTGAAATGCTAGAATAGATTGCTCTAGCATTGTCCTGGCCTTAGCCTAGCTAAAGGCCTAATACACTACTGGTCGGTACATTATTGTTGCCATTATGATGTTGTATTGTGATATGGAAAAGTAGCAAGAATTATAACATGCCTTTATGCATTCCTTACAAATTCCCAAATTGACAACCATATTATGCCTTACAACATAATGAGTAAGTTCTGAAAGAGAAATGTGCAAGAGGAAATTGATGTGAGAAGAGTTTTGTTAAGAGTACTTGGAAGAAACCTTTCTTGATGATGGAAGCACACTACACAAGTGAGGTTATTAGGCAGCACTTTCTGCAGTAATTCTCAGAGTACTAAAGGGAGACCATGCAGAAGTTGATAAGAACTTGATGATGATAGTTTGCATTCTTGACCCAGTTGAGTGTGTTCAGTATGCTCTCCACATTAGCACATCTCTACTCCATTGACCCTATGCATAAACATGTACCTATATATGCCAACTATGTAGCAGTTCTCCGTCCATAGAGTGACAGTGCATGTGTTTACCTCACCAAGATTCATACAGTTTCTGCATCATGATAAAGATGCTATATCCCAAATCCATGTTGCCTGTGCAAGAGATCTTCTTCCCTCAATCATTAAATCTGGTGCTGTTTTCTCGACCTTTCTCTTCACCATTTTTGACCCATCTAATTAAAAGAGGACGACTCCTTCATGGGTGAAGTCATTCATGGGTGAGGGTATGCTGAATACATAGCCACATACACCATACCTAGCAAGACTTAAGTTGTCATCCAACTCTCCTCTGAGGGCTCGCTTCGTTTGCCAATTAAGTCACACACAATATTACTGAAAAGCCGGTACTAAAGCCTGGATGTGCATTCTGGGACTAGGAAGTGGTTATTCATGACCAACTCCTTTGATATTATCTAGCTGATCTCTCTTGTGGTGGAAGGAGGCATCTACTATGACAAGAACAAACAAGTCCTCTAACACATGTGGCCAGTGAGATGAAGCCATCAACAGCAGAGGGGTAGGAAGCATTTTGGGATTGGTCAGGCGAAAGTGTGAGTGGGGGAGGGAGATACATGCACCTTATTGAAAAGAAATATCATGGTAATTGAAAAGAATATATATACATACCTGGAATAAACCTAGTCTGAAATAAGTTCACAAGTTCCCGAACACTCGGAGTCTGTGCTCATTGTTTCTCACAAATTCATTTGCAATTGTGACTAGATCAAGGTCATCCAAAGCTTCTTTGTAAATGTTTAGTATCATTAGATCTATCCTGTTTCATAGTACTGTACTTCGTAAGTATGTTTTTATTCTTTTCATGCATCTTTCACTTGCAGCATTCATAGCAGGCATGACAAGGATTAGACGGACAACCCAGCACACCTGCTTAAAAAAGGCACGTTGACCATCAGAAAGATTGCGAAGAAAACTCAAGATATCTTTCAAAAATTTCCTTTCCTGTGATGCTATCATACAGATGTAGCAAAAAGCTGCATCTAACTCAGCATCATAATGAAGCCATTGGTATTGCTCACACCACTCAGCTCTGAAGAACCTACATATACACGATAATAGCTATTAATTATTATGATTATTATTATTATTATGGTGATGATGATGATGATCAATATTGTGAGAATGGCCATTTTTAACAAAGATATCTCAAGAATGAAAAGTTGAATCCACTTCAAAGCGCTTGAGGCATTCTCCTATGCAAATGACCATAGTACAAGATATTTGAGTGGTTAACCCATTACAAAAGTCACCAACTATTTTACATTCCACTGACTGTATACATATATATATCTAAAGCTATGCACATAGATACATGTATACCTAACCCTCATGTCTTTTAAAGCATTCAGACAGATGTATATATCTTTTACACCAAAATAGCATGATGGCAATTAGATGAAAAAATGGACCATTTCGGGACTCTTGGCATCCATGCCAACCTGGCTTGGTCAAATACCTGGACAACTGACAGTGGTTTTATTTCATTCCCTGGCCATTATGTACATTAGCGTTACCTTCCTATGCACTTTCATTCATCTTGCTCTGTAGCTATTTACTCAAGGATTGTACTCCACCTATTTTTATAGGTAGGCTATCATTACCTGGTGTTTTTAATCTGGATTATTGTATTACACTATGTAACTCGGATAAGACTAAACCAAGTTGGATGAGTTGATTAAGGCCTTGTCTCTAGTGTACAGCTCGGTTAAAATAAGTTAAACTAGTGAAATGGATCATAAATACATTGTCCTGATAATCTCTATTTTGCCTTTATTGCTGGTGCTCATGGCACTGTGAATTTTAATGCTCCAGTAACATAATACAGTGTCAGTGACCTCATGAATGGCATAACTAGATGCCAAATGATTGGCAGTGCTGAATCAGCTTATAGTCCTGGACTCCTAGTCTAAATTGTGAAAAATACAAAAAATCTCAGGACTATCCTGGACCATGGATGGTTGGCATGTAGCTATGTTTTTATAGCTATATTATAGCTGTGATGCAGTACAGCTATAATGCTCAGCTCAGATATTATATACCTCTCATCTTTGCCTTTCCCAAATTTCCGTTTTGGAAACTTGTAGAGTCTATTAGGCTGGAATTGGCTCAAGTCACTCGCAGCCATGATCCCCTCGCTATAATACTAAAATAGCACGCGCAAAAAATGTAGGGGCGTAGTTTGGTGGGCTTCATTTGAATTTTTAGCTGGCTGGAGAAGAGTCTGAGAGTGCTCTCAGTAAAGATCAGAAAGTTGCTTGATAACTGGAGGTTAGTAGTGAAACTTTAGTCGGAAACTTTGGTCCGGCAGCTGCCGGGTCTGCCGGACCAGTTCCTACCCCCCTGAACAGTACAGGTACTAGTTAGGCAGGTTCACAATATGATGCTCACCGTATAGTAATATTGCAGTGCATTGTTTGGCTAGTGAGAGTGAGAGAACAAGAATTAATCTAATCTGCACTCTTTGCCACTCTTCCTAGTTCAATCCTTCTCATTTCCTATCCTCCGTCTTCCTTTCTGCTCTTCCTCTGAGGCTCACATCACTCTTATCCAATAGTTTTTATGCATCCTTCTAACTATATTCATTATTTTATTACTTAGCAATAAGTGGTGGAACATGCACATTACTCCTGATACTACCTATTATTCCATGTATTATGCTCCTCCTAGTATAGTGGAAAATATTGATTTAGATTCATATATCACACACAAATCTAAATTGATGTGATTAGAGAGGCATGCAAACCTGAACTTTGACCTCTCTACCCCACCACAAATAGACAGCAGATCCAGTATGAGTATACATTATGGAGGCTATTCTGCTATAGCAGTGCAAATATAGTTCTGGGTGGTCCTGTCTTATGGTGGGTCCATCCCACAACAGCTGCCAACTATTTGTGAGAAGACTAGCTATGCTGTTCATTATATTCAGTCCTCATTCTATGTCTGACTTTATAAATGACTTTTATACTTCTCGTTACTAGTTACTCAATTGTCTGAGCCCCTGTCTTCTTGACAATATCTACCTGCTCAACTCTGGTCAATCCTCCATTCGACTCTGGGTCTGCGTTTTTCTGACTCATTTTTGTTTCTGTAACTGTCTTGGTCTCTGGAATTTGGTTAGTTTCAGCATTGACTTAGCTTTCTTCACATTTGGTGGCAATGGAAGGATCAAACAATTACGCCCCAAGATGCTGGAGTGTTATAGAGGACAAGTACTGGGCCCAGAGAGAGGCAGAGCAAGCAGGAATCAACTACATGCTAGAGACAAAGATGAGCCTAGAAAGTTCACACACAAGAGAAGAATGGAGGATTGACCAGAGTTCAGAAAAATTGAGCAGGTAGATATTGTCAAGAGGACCAGGGCTCAGACGATTGAACAAGAAGCAAGAAGTTTTGGTGCTGATGAAAGTGATATTCCAAACTGAGTTTGCTGAGGAAAGGTGTGTTCTGGAGAAGGATATCACTAGTGGGAGGAGGAACTCAGACTGGAGCATGTCCAACCAGCTGAAGCAGCAGCTTACTGAGAGCAAGAAGAGCAGTCACAGATGGCGATTTTCTAAAGGTTTGTCCATATATGTCACGAGGCCATAGCTTAAATAGAATTAGGTGATGCAGGATTCCAAGCAGAAGTGGAAGAGAGATTTGCATCATAACTCTGATGTGACGTGGTATCCAAGAATACCAGGTCACATCTTACGGTTCCTACTCACTTTATCAGCCTACTTCTTCCTCAAAGGAGATGTTTTGGGAAGTGATAAAAATAAATACCATCTTTTAAGGCGGTGCTAGGGGTCAGATTTAAATTTTAATTTTTTTAATTTTTTTTTTTTAATTATCTCACCCAACTATGCTTCAACATACTGGAAAGGTGGATTCCAAGTTACAGAAGATTTGGATGCTTTATTCTGGACTTACAGTGGCTTTTTCACACACCATCCGCCCAGGAAGGCGATCAAGAAGCCTTACCTGAATTCAGGGGGGACAATGGCATTTTTCCCCTTTTTTCCCTTATGGTTACCACTTTAGAGCTCCGTAGATTCTGTAAACTTCATGGTATGGACTTGATATATAGCTCAAAAGATAGGCCTCTCTGTGTGCTCTCTTTTGATACTAAAATATGTTTCATAGATATAACTATAGGCAATTTTCTAAAGAGGGACCTCAAAAGCCTGAATCGCCTCTACCTCCGCCAAGATAACTCCAGATTGCTAAGTGCAAAAAAAATATATGGTACGAGTGGCTAGAGGAAGCCCGCCTCTATGCAATCACCTTTTTGATTAGGCGTTAAAAATTTATTACCTGGTCAAGCGCCCAGGTGGAAAATTGAAGGCGTTGTAAAAGCAACGCCTTGAATTTTAGCTGATCAAATTTGGCTGTAGAACAGTTCACCATACCTATTGAGTATCAAAGTGTTGGCAGATGTACCAAAGAACAAATGAGTACTTTTGGTTGCTTAGCAATAAACCACATAGCCATGAATATTAATATATGGGGGCAAGGCCTGGAAACCATGGTTTATCATTTAAAGTAAGATATCTTTGCACATGTTCATGCCATGGTCCTGATTTATGTGCCAAAATGTAGTTAGTGCAGAGTATACTTTCTGATGGTATTTTTTGCTTTTGACACGTTTGTCTTCTGGAACTACAGGTTGGAATGTGAAGTGAAATCATTCCCCTGACCAGTAAGTTGAACATTTTCCAGCATTAAAGCTATATATAATAAATGAGATTAATAAAGCTGTGCAGACACTACAACTTGTCACGAGATATTTTTTAATATATATTTTATAAAGTGGACTTACTTGTTTATGTGAAGGGAGTCTAAAATTATAAAATACATGAACTAAAGCAAACCTTGTGGCTACGACTTTGGAGCTCTGCACACTTCACTGTATGAACTTGATATATAGCACAATTGATCCTCTGTGTGCTCTCTTTTGATATTAAAAAAGTTGCACAGGTATACTAAAGTTACATGTCAATGTGGGGCTACCTCAAACTCTGAGTGTTTGTTCTGATGGGAAAGTGCTGGCCATTGAGGAAGGAAGCCCTACTCTGCAAAACATGCGTATTCATTAAGAGCTAAAACATGACAAATTAGGCAAGCACGGGTGCTGAATTTATTTCAACAGAATTATTTTTTCCAGCACCCACGTTGCCTATTTTAGCGCCTAATCAAGTGGGAAGTCTAACCACAAGGGTATGAAGTTTTCCAGACCTTGCCCCATATAAATAAAAATGGCTTTTGGCACTCATGACTGCATCCAGCCTGTTGGCCAGTCAAAAACACTTGATGACGGCCTATATATGGAAGTATTAGCAAACAACCACACCTATGAATACCATTATAAAATATTCAAATATAATATTTTTTTAAAGCCTCATACCTTATTACATAAGTACATTCTCGGGTTCTAACAGACTAAGTCTAGGGGGTTCTTCAACTTGAAGATGCAGCTATAAGTGATTGACTAATAATTATGGTGCTTATCAGCCAAGTGGGAAACACTCCTAAGAAGCATGCCATTGGAAATAGCAGCTACACTGAGGATAGGCTGCTGTGTGCTCCAGTGGAGTTCCAGACATGGAAGAGGGACTAGACCCATGACACACAGTACACTCACAAATGCCTTCATTTCCTCCACAAGGTATCGCCCCTAGGACAAGCTCGGGGGTGCTACTCTCAGTACAATTAGCATATCTACTTGTCTCAATCACAAGCAAGTCACACACATCCTCTGTTAAAAAAGCACTTGCTGAACGAGTCAATGCTAGTATAAGTTTGCACCTCCACATATGGTGTGTAAAGTGGGCCCACATGTCAACTTATAAGCAAATAGGTTAGTAGTGAGCTCACTATTAGTCCAGGAACCTCTAACTGGATATAAACCCATAATGGGCCACCAGCCGGGAGAAATGGCTTGACTCAACCACAGCCCTGACGAGGAGGAAAGGTTCCATGTGCTTCAGACTTGTTAGTCCTTTGAACAAGGAAGTTGAGAAGGATGAACAGAGTCACCAGTAGGTACCATGGCTTGACTGCAACCACACACATGCTGAGCAGGGATGGTTCCCCGTGTCATTGATTCATGGAGTCAGATGAGTTGATAAATACGGAATCTATTACCAGAGAAGAAGCCTATCATTCTAGTATTATTTACTCATAGCTACCTACAAAATTACCGGGAAATTATTTTATTGACCATTCAGTATACTGTTATGGTGGCTTTGTTCTAGCTATATATACTATCCTGCATCATTACTTGGGGCAAGTCATGATGATCCTCACTGCCATCACTCTTCACTAGATGAGTAGGGACCCAGTTACACCATCATGACAACAGTTCCCCTCATGGCTGCTATATCATTACAATCAATTTCATGGCTGCCAAGGCAAGCACAGGCACTTCCTCCATCATATCCACTGCAAATGTTCTCAGAGAAGCTGAAGTCTTTAAAAAAAAAATTGACCCATAATTTCTTCTCCCAGTTTTAGTAAATCGCCATTTCTTTTCCAGAAACTACTTTTCCAGAAACTAAGTGAATTTTCACGTGTGCCATTTAGTATTGTTACCGAAGTCGTCCATTCCTTATACTTAACACAGTGATTAAGCAATGCCCTCCGTGCCTTAACCTTCTGGTCAGTTACAATGAGCACATGGAGGGAGTGGACAAGGAGACGAGTTGAGGGGCTACTCGTTACAAGGTCAAGTATATATATTTCCTGATTGATTTGGCAATCACAAGAAACCAACCATATAAACGACTTGAAAGAATTCCACATCGTTTTAACAAATGAATTGCTTGCAGATCTAGTGAGACCTGGGAGTACTTCATCAACAATCATTCCACTTCCAATACAACACTACCCAATTAGGCAATTAGGCTAGTACAAGCCCCCCAAAAATTACGTACCGTTTGCGTTGGACGTTTGTGGTATGTTTGAGTCACAGCGTTGCTGTATCATTCGCCAAACGTTCGCCAAGAACACAAATGGAACGTTAGGCAGGGATCGTTAAGCGTCAATTTCACTTGTGCATGTCCAGCGATACGAAGGCGGAAGAAAGTAATGGTTGCTCTAGCGGTTACTCTTTTTCAGCTTATCGAAATGAAGATGCCTTATTCTAGTATAAAAAATGGAGAATTCTATTCTTTGGAATCTAGAGGATTCAAGGCTGCAGCTATCGTCTGTATTTGGAAGGAGGTGTGACAGCAACAAGGCAGCGTCCACAGTTTTGTAAGCACCGCGAGAATGTTATCGATATCGCCTGACAGCCATTGAGTGCGAGATCTTCATTGGTTACAGCTGCTGTCCCGAAAATCTTGGAGAGAAGATGCAGGGAGATGACGAGAAGACAGCGTACCAACTGCACATTCTCCTTTACAGCAAAGGGAACCCATTCTTGCTTTGCAGGACATTGTTTGTGTGGATTTTTCAAGGCAGTGTGTACTGCCAACTGATAGAGAAGCCAACAAGGTTTGTGTTGAACATAATTTTCGGATTAAGGTACGTGAAAGTTCTAGTGCAGAAGCTTTCTGTGTCACACTGAAGCAAGTTGGTGGCTAGTGGCTAACGATAATCTAGGCCTGGGTCTTGATGGCATTTTGGCTAGAGCCAATGTATCGATTGGGATAATATAATATTGTTTGGGCACTTTGTAGATGTTATGCCTTTTAAGACTAGGGCAAGATATTGATATAGAACACTGGGGAATTGGTATAGTGACTCATATGATCAATAGCGTATCATTTATTCCTATCCTAGATCAAGAGATTGGAGTGAGACAGGCAGAACCTTGAAGAGGTAGCCAATGGGTTTTTTATGTCATATGGACGGACGAGTGCACAGTTCAATTGGAAACACATGGCATTTTTGTTGCCGAAAGATAAGATCGGCACAAAAGAACAAGCCAAGATATGTTACATGCTGTATTATGGTTGTGTAATAAGGTGTAGATTTATGGTATATATACTCGGGTGTTTTAAACTTCTGTTTATTTGATTATAGTGTGAAACATTTGGCGAAGGTGCATGTGTGGGCTGGAATGAGCAAAAAACATTTTATTATGAGAGAGACACTTTTTGTTCACATTCTTCACCAGACTCTTTTCTTCGTGAAGGATGTTTGCCCCCATCACCGTTTCATGCAGGACACTGACCCCAAACATATATCCAGGCAGGCTAAGGAATTGGTTTGAATTGAACATTGATGGAGGACGCCTCCCGAGTTTCCAGATGCCAACCCCATTGAAAACCTGTGGCACAAGTTGAAGGAGTACATCAGGAGAGAAGTGAAGACCAAGACCAAAGCTGAATTGGTGGGACAGCATAAGACAATTTTGATTGACTGTAAATTTTGTCAGAAGTAGATTAAGACACCTATATAGAAGGTTGGGCTACAGGGTAGGCTTAATATTAATTATTTGGAAATCACTTGCCAAGCAATACTTCTTGAAGTTGTTCAAATTGGCAAAACTTTTGTGTTGGGTTGTACTGGAGGTGTTTTTATTTTATTTTTATAACAATGATAATTTCAAAACAACTATATCAGTTATCTAGTTATCGAACAAGTCCAGTCCTGACCGGGACACTGACCCCACCACCACAGATGCTAGAGAGCAAAGAACTAGATTATCCTCGTCTTCCATGATGGGCTTGAATTCTTCCTCCAACTCCTCCATGGCTGCCTGGTAACTACATTACAAAATAATAATTCACACCTGAATTTGATTTAAAAAAATTTCTTTCAAACTTACTAGAGAATGGCGCTATGCGCGTTTGCTATGAAGATGCAACTCGATAAACAATTGATGTTCAACAAAAGCAATGCATGCAATAACTGGCATCAAAGGCGTGTGCGCATGTGTAATGGGTAAATGGCCTCAGTCCGGTAAAGGTCCCTACGTAATAATGTTCATACAGAGAAGGTTCATTATCCACTACCTCCCCCAAGTCGACACGATGTGTCTACTTAAGTTTGGTATATCCGTATCGGGAGATCGGCTTCGGGCCCCGCTGGCTTCTACGGAGGGGGGCCGTCGTTGCTGGCTCTGGTAGGAGTGCTGTGGGTGTGGTAGATTCGGAGGTGGGGGCGGGTGGAGTGCTGGTTACCGACGCGTATGATCGTGGGCTCGGCCGAGGTATGCTCGCTGGGGTTTCGGGCGTCGGTGTCTCGGTTGGCGGCAGTGTGCCGGGGTGAGGGGTTATGGTTGGGATGGCCGGTGTGACATGGGGAGTTCCGGGTCGGATTGGGCTTGGTGGGGTGGCTGTGGGATCGATGGTGAGGCTAAAGGGGGGACCAGACATCATGGGTAAGGGTTGGTGTTCGCAGATGTTAAATGCGCTCGCCGCATATAGGTCCTGCAGGTGTTGCTCTAGTTTCCCCCTGTTGGCTTCAGTGGCAGGGAATGGCAGTTGTGTTGGCCTGGGGGGTGGTCCTGTTCTGGTCGGGCATGAGCATGGTTTGGGCTGCTGAGGTTGTCCTATCCCTACTGTGTGGCTCGCACTGTGGTTGTTGCTCCTTGATCGGCTGGGTGGGGTGGGTCGGCTTGGTTGGGTGCTGGTCAATAGGGAATCTTGGTGATGGTGAGCTGGAGGACTGGTCTGTAGGTCCGATGGTTGTGGAGGTTGTCCCTGTCTCGGTCCCCTAGCCTGGCCGTCTCCCGGGGGTGCCGTGGGCGTGCTGAGAGGGAAGCCTCTGGGGATGAGGTCCAGGTCTGAGCAGGTTGCAAGGCTGAGGTATAGCTTGCTTGCGATTGGGGAGAAGTATACCATCTGCCTCGTCTCGAGGTTCGTGGATGGTATCTTGATCCGCAGAAGGGCAGCTCCCAAGATGGGTAAGTTGGTGCCGCTTGCCGAATGCATCATGAGGTTCACGGGAATGAGGTCGGTCTCGGTGAGCTGGAGGTTGGCCAATAGGGTGGGGCCTGCGAGGCAGCTCTGGCAACCGGTGTCTGCCATGGCGGTGGTGGCGAGGTTGAGCGTCTCTCTGCGTAGGGTATGTCCGTGAATTCGGAAATCCTCCGTTCTGGCTGATATGGCGACGTTCAAGCTTGGCTGTGGTGGGGATCGTCGTTGGATCCATGAGTGGGATGATTGGTTCCAGGATTGGTGTTGGAGGATGCCTTCTGACATCGTGTCCATCTGCTCGAATACGGCACTCTCATGCTCGATGTTCTGCCAGCACATGTGGGCTGAATGGTTTTGTCGTCCACATGTTGAGCAGGTGGTGCCGAAGGCTGGACAGTGTTGTCTCCTGTGGGCTGTCCTCTCTTGCTCTCCGTGTCCTGTGGTGCCACAGAATGTGCAGATGCCCCTGCTGTTGTTGGTGTTGGCTCTGGTGGGTTGATTTGTTTGGCCTTGGCCCCGGGTTGAGATGTGCCTCTGGTTGGGGTGGCTCTGCACCCTGGCTTGGGCTTGGTTTGTGTGGGTGGTTCGAGGTCGGTTGGGGGTGGTCTTGTTAGATTCTGGCCCTGTGCGTGGGATGGGGCGCCGTTGCTGGCGCCTGTATGTGCTGGCCACTGCCTCGCCCCCTTCGTCCTCATCTATGGCACTTGTGGTGGTAGGCGTGGTCATTGACACGGCCGAGCGCTTCCCCGCAGCTCTGACTTCCACAAAGCGGATGGTCTCCTCGACCCCCATCTCCTGGTCACTGTGCTTCAACAGGTCTTCCTGGATCTCTGCATCGGCTAGGCCAATGCAGAGCTGATCGGCAACACGCTCCTCCCCCTGGTTGGAGATGATTGCGCAGCCTGTGCATGCCTTGACAAACCTGCAGACCTCAGCTTGGCCGCGTAGCCGAGCCGCGAAGGCCCGGACAGGCTCTCCTCGGTCTTGGGTCATCCTGCTCAAGGCCACCCTGGCCACCTTAGGATTTTCCTCCCTGACAGCCAGTGCCCTGATAGCCTTGAGCAGGTCCCCTTCGGACATCTCTTCAATTGGTAAGGGACCGACCGCGTTCCGGGTCACATCGCGCCTCAGCCTTGCATCACAGCATTCTAGGAGCTGGATGGGGATGTCTGTGACGGTCAGCTGGACAGCCTGGACGTATGACCGCCATCGAGTGGTAAAATAAGACCAACCCTCGGTCGTGCCTCCGGAGGAGACCTCTGGCCTCTTCACAGGCGCGGGTCTGGCCTTGGTAGCCTGGCTGTGGGTCATGGCATGAGTGGATAGCACCACTGCTGCCACAGCTGGGTCCATCCCCGTTGGCGTGCTGTAGGTGCATCCAGGGAATGGGCATAGTACTGCTTCCATGAGGTTGGTGGGCGTCTATTGGAGTGATGCCGACAATTGTTCCTCAGGTAGCCGAATCTTCTCCTGCCAGGTCTAACAGACTAATAGAATCTATTCTCTACCAATCAAGGGTTATTGCACGCATAGAGAATGGCGCTATGCGCGTTTGCTATGAAGATGCAACTCAATAAACAATTGATGTTCAACAAAAGCAATGCGTGCAATAACTGGCATCAAAGGCGTGTGCGCATGTGTAATGGGTAAATGACCTCAGTCCGGTAAAGGGCCCTACGTAATAATGTTCATACAGAGAAGGTTCATTATCCACTACTTACCAATTGCTGAAATCTTGCCTTTGTATATATCACCCTCCCTGCCTTGATCTCACGGTAGTCTCCCACTCATGAGCCTCCTTAGACATTGCTGCTTGGTGCAGCCGACACAGAAATTTCATTCTGCCAGAAGACCAAACAATATTCTGTATAATTATCATTACTGGATCCCTGTGCTAGCTTTTAGTTTGTTTCCTTTTTCTTCTTCTTGAACGTTACTAAATAACACTAACAACTAGACTGAAGCAAAGGCTGAGTCACTACCATATAGAGAGGTATAAGCCATTGGAGTTCTACCTTGTATTCACTCACTGCTTAGAGTGAAGGTAGCAGCGAGAGTTCTTCTATGAGCCATTCCCAGGACAAATCAAAAGTAGAAGCTACGACAAAACCGCACAGTGATCAACAGTAGGCCTACTGACTTTACGCACTCTATTGAGCATGTGGTGTAGGATACTGAATGTTGATTGGGCGTTTCGGGTAATTAAATAATGGTTTGTACGTTGCGTTCGCAATATGTTGCTTGAGCGTTGCCTGTGCGTTCCTTCAGCGTTGCTTAACCGATTAAACGCCATAAGCGCCATATGGCGCGAGACCTTACATCCTTCGCCACACAAAAATATATCAAATGAACCGTTACGAGCTAACAGCCCCGGTTGGGTTCTGCACATGCCTAGTAGACTAGAGAACGTCACAAAAATGATTATTTCCGGTTGATGCATCGTGCAACAAAAATCCTGCGGTTGAACGCCATTTTTGTTGGTCGAGCTTTTTTTTTTAACTGCTCAAAGTTGCTCTCCTGTGAGGACGTTATTTCTCAACTTTTAGCCGACGATTCTGGCGATTCTGGGTCAGATTCATTTGGGGAAGAAGGTGAAGACATCTATGCATACCGAGGAAACACTCTGGATCCAGTTGCTCTAAGAGAAGAGGCGCGCTTGGATGGACTTCTCGATTGTAAGTTTCTTCTAACCTTAGCGCTTCATAGCGCTTCATAGCCTTTGTTTACCATAGTCAACTGAGAGTGTACTATTGCCAAATACTAGCTTATTCTGTTGGTATTCCAAATTCAGACAGGATAGTTATAGGAAAAAAGTTATAGCTAAGAGTGTAGGTTGGAGTTGTTGAGTTGTTGATGTTGATTTTCATTTTCATTTGAATTTTCAAATGTTGACCACAAACTTGATATATATATATATCTTGTTTTTCCCACCCTCCCCACTACTTTTCCTACAGCATCAGATGATGAGAGTGGAGATGAGGCATCTATGACTCCTTTTGTTACATTGGAGGATGAGGAAGCCTTGCCTGAAGTCTCTACAGGGCGTGGGAACACGACTGGTGCTGGAGTTGTGCGAGGGAGAGGCGGGCGAGGGAGTACTGGCCGAGGGAGAGGCGGGCGAGGGAGTACTGGCCGAGGGAGAGGCGGGCGAGGGAGTACTGGCCAAGGGGGAAGCAGCTCAAGTGGTAGTGGAGTCGTAAGTGTTGCTAGTGGTCCTCCAAAAGGTACTGGTAGTAGGCGGGCCAGAGGTTATAGGCGTGTGCGAGCATCTGGCACTGGTTCTGTCCTAGCATCTGGCACTGGTTCTGCCCAAGCATCTGGCACTGGTTCTAGGCTAACTGAGGTCACAGGTAAGTGGGAAATAAAGGAGCCAACTCCTTTGAAATTGGACTATACAGCAACAGCTGGTCCAACTTCTTCATTGCTTGGTGCATCAAGTACATTTTTAGATGCATTTTACCTTTTTTTTACTCTTGAAGTGTGGGAACTCCTAGTAGCAGAGACGAACAGTTACGTTTCTAGGATGGCTAGTCTCTCCAGGCCATGGGTAGATACTAATATAGAGGAAATGAAAGCTTTTGTAGGAACGTTGATAATAATGGGAGTTTCCACACTTCCATACTTAGAATTGTACTGGTCCACTAATCACTCGGATTTGTCTGGATCTTTGGTTCGTAAAGTAATGCCTAGGACTCGGTTTTTGGAGCTAATGCGTTATGTACATGTAAATTCTATTGATGGTTTGTTGGTTACAAAGGGTAACCTGAATTATGATCGGCTTTATAAGGTAAGGAAGTTATTAGATTTGATTACTCCTAAGTTTGAGAGTGAATATACCTTGCATCAAGAGCTTAGTATTGATGAAGCTATGATTCCCTTTCAAGGTAGGCTTGGCTTCAAACAGTATATGAAGGACAAACCAATAAAATGGGGGATAAAAGTGTTTGTCCTTTGTGATGCTAGGAATGGGTACATTTATCGGTTGCAGATTTATACAGGTAAGAACGTGGAAGTAGCTGATAAAACTGGTTTGTGTAGTAGAGTTGTTTTAGATTTGTTAGAAGGATTAGAACATAAGAACTTCCATGTGTACATGGACAATTATTATACTAGTCCTAATTTATTTCAAGCGCTTACAAGTAAAGGCTTTGGTGCATGTGGTACAGCTAGGTATACTAGGAGGAACTTTCCTCCAGATTTAGTAACAAAAGCTTCGATTAGAAATAGAGGTTATTATGATTATAGGTCTAATGGTGCACTCCTGGCTTTAGTTTAGTTTGGGTAGATAAACGGTCAATCTACATGATAACTAATATACATCCCGCGGAAAATAATTTAGTCCCTCCTACTGTAAAAAGGCGCAAAATTGATGGTTCTAGAGAGGATCTGCCATGTCCCCCATGTTTGCCTGATTATCAGTCATTCATGAGAGGTGTGGACAGAGCAGATCAGAGAATAGGCTACTATAATTTGGGTAGAAAGTCTAGGAGATGGTGGAAAAGGGTTTTTTCGTATTTGATAGAAGCTTGTTTATTGAATTCATTTATTTTGTTTTCTTCTGTCCGAGCTCCAATATCAGTAAGGAAGGGTAATTATCTAGAAGCTAGGATTGTTCTAGCTAAATCTTTGATTGGTTCTTTCTCTTCTCGGCAGCGTGCAGGTCAACGTTGTAGTCAGGCAAATAGTCAGCTAGATCGCCTCAATTTAAAACTAGGTCATTTCCCACAGTGCTGTGCAAAGAAGCGCTGTGTAGTTTGCATTAGTAAAGGTTACAGGCATGAGGCAAGGTCCCAGTGTTGTTTTTGTAAGGTTCCTTTGTGTGGTGGATCAACAGGCCGTGACTGTTTTCGTAAATACCATACCTTGGTGGACTATCAGTAATGTTTATGCACCCCCTGCTCCTTTCTGTGCTTCTCTCTTGTTCCCTGCTCCTTCGTCTACTTCTCTCTTGTTCCCTGCCCCTTCGTCTACTTCTCTCGTTCCCTATCCCTTCGTCTACTTCTCTCGTCTCTCCAGTATTCAAGTGTTATTCTTATCCTGGTATCTCATGTTTGTGTAGAATAAAAACATGGTGAAATATCATGCCGGAGACCAAGCAAGCTATACCCAAGACTGAGCAAGTTCTACTCTACCCGTGACAGCAAGACCGGAGCTCTACCCAAGACACTCCCTTACATAATTGTGTTTTATATTATGGTTTTATTCTAGTATGTGTTAGCATTTTCACTCTCTTATAATTTGTTTTTTGTATTATTATGTGTTAGCATTTTGATGGGGAAAACAACCCACTGGCTTTGCAGCTGGTAGAGGGTTTGTAAATAGATGCTCCATCTTGTGTTGGCATTATAATGTGTGTATAATAGTGTGAAAATATGAAAATATTCACCCCCAAGAAGATGACAAGGTTTTATAATGCTGGTTAGTTCTGCCCAGTTGGTAAGGAAGGCTCGATTTTTTTACAGGAAGTAGAGCTATCATGTGGCTGAATATGACCCAAGTTTCATGGGTGGAGTCCCTGCAGAACGGAAGATATAAAAATAATAAGTAAAATACCTCGTTAATTCATGAATAATTTGCCCGCGGCTACTAGGAATACGGCGTGCAATCGGTTAAGCATTTTTAATGAAACGTTTTTGTGTTGAACGTAAACCCAATGCAACGGTACGTAAAGTTTTTTTGGCTTGTACTGTACATTAAATATTGTGAATCATGTCCTGGACAGATACTGATGCGGAGACTGAGTGAGTAAGTATCATTTTCACTGATACATTTTTAAATATAATATATATGTGGATAGTAGCATGCACTATTAGATGGTGTTGCAGAGAACTTGAAGCTATTGGAAGTTGAACTGACTGGGAGAGAGATGGCCAAGCAGAGAATGGAGGTGTCATTCTACCTTAGCTTCAAGTGCACACTTGTACATGATGTACGTCTAGTATGAACAAGAAAGAGAAGTATAACAGACAATGCACACGTGCTGTGGGTCAACTTACCTCAAGACAAGCTTACCATGCAACAGTGAAAAGTAAAACAGACTCATGGCTTTGAATGCTCTATTATCATCAATAGTGTAACAACCAAAACACTCTTACTTGATCAGAGCAGCCAGTTCTCTAATGCCTACGAAGTTTAGGATCCATCTTCTATATATACATCCTATGATGGGCAGGTACATCTTGGACTTGAAGAAAGTCATCAAATTTTGTAGAGTCACTTTATAACTAGCTCTAGTCCCTCGGGAGACAAACAGCTAGCTTGAGAAACACACTTAGCTACTACTGTAGCTAATATCATAAATTAGCTAGTTACTAAGATAATAGTAGCTATTAGCTCAATCTTACCAGAAATAAGCTTTTAGCTTCTCATATCTAATAAGCTCATGAAGTCTAACATATTCAACAACTTCCACAGCAGAAACAATACGATCTGAAAAAGGTGAGAAAACAATATGAAAGTTCAACATAGGCGCTACCACAGAGGCATCCTTAAAAGTCGGCAAGTAGTTAGCTACATACTAGGCAGATACCCGAACAAAATTTGAAGTCTCTCCAGCAAGCCTATCCATGACCTAAACAAAATAATAGGTGACAAGCCAGACCGAAAAGTTAGAATGGCTATAGCGCTTCTAGTCGGACTAGCTTAAAGATTAAGAAACTACTTGTCCAGAGAGGTTGGGTTGTGTTCCAGTAACAATGGAAGTACCTTGATTGTTTTGAACTTAAATCTAGCGCTGAGAAAAAATGCATGTGAGTAAAATAGTGCCGTCGCTGTGCCTGTTTTTGTTGTTGTTTATATAAAGAGAACCGTCCTATCAACAACTGGTAAGGGTTAAACCATCAATTAACACAAACAATAATGCTCCTGCCATTTCAATTTTATACCTAAATCAATGGTCATTCTTTAAATATAATAGCGCCTTTACCATATCTATCCCCCCAAAAGGAAATAAGATTATCAAGGACAATAAATTATAAGATTCCAGTAGATTTAGGTCCCTTGAAAAATTATACAACAACCCAAAACAATACTCTGTTATACACGTACATCGAGTATTCCCACAATACTATTCTCTAAAGTTGCCACTAAAGGAGGACTGATAAAGGTATAACTTCAAGGGATAGAAGCATTGCATTGTTTACGGATTTATTTACCCTGATGAAGACAGAAAAACAAAAGAGCTGATTGAAAGAGAAACCTTGATGTCAGGGGACTAAACCATTTTTTTAAATCTTGTAGTTACGACTTTAGAGCTCCATAGGTTCTGCACACTTTACTTATGAAGTTGATGTATAGCTCAAAAGATAGATCCCTTTGTGTGCTCCCTGTTGATTGTTGCCTAGGTATAACTCTGCCAAAAATCTGGTAGCCAAACACTGTTTTGCCTTAGGGCATATGATAGTCTTCAAACTCGTGTATTCTCTCTTGTACTGAAGGAGGCGCTCACTTGGAAATAACTCCGCCCCATGTGTTATAATTTTAATGATGCGGTTAATCGGTGCTAAAACATGAGAAGTTGTTGTAAGCGTTGGTTGGAAAAAATTCTCGGCGGCGCTGAAAGGAAAATCTTTTTCAACCCGCGTGCTTGACCACTTACTCACATTTTAGCGCAATGAAAATACTTATCCCATAGAGTAAGGCTTCCTCTAGATGGTTTCACAGTCATTTAAACGTTGCTACTAGCCACCATCGTGACAAACAACGTGGCACTTGAAGGATACACATATGAATACATTTTACACAACATTATGCCTTACCAACCAACTATACTACCTATTTTAGAGCTCATGCAATTTGCTAGTGAGGCTGCCCCCCACCAGAGCCAATGAAGGCCTTGGATTTTGTCTCAGAGGTCGCCATTGCTGCTACAAGTCAACATTCTTCTTATGTTTCTAAATGTGAGCAGAGCCAACAAAATTCGAAGTAGCACTCCACAGAGCTAGCATTCCATGAATGGCTTCCTGTTCTAAAGCACTACAGTTCTGTGACTACTGATGTGATATTTCTCAGTTGCTGACCAATAAGAACACTATTAGACACTTTCACACTTTATTAGCTAACCAGAGAGCTATTAGATCTTTTCCACGGGTAGTACGGAATTACTATTCTGAATGTAGTAGCTGCTAACACAGCAATTACTAGACGGGGACCTCCTGGACAGTTGGAAGTGGAGATTGTTTACAGCTACAATAAGTGTATTCTTCACCATTCTTATTATTGTAATGATGGTTTGTGGTGAAATTGTGGTGAAATTGGGTGTAAATACCACTCCTAATGTAGAGGAGCCCGACAATTGCACTTGGCTTCACCATGTTGCCATCCCTGCTAAATTATTCCTGGTATTTATACCCTTTTCACTACGAACCCTATTTCACTATAAACCATGCTATTTCATACACAGAGACAACAGAACCCACACAATCTCATAGCTTTAAAATGTATTCCTGTAGTACTAACATCATAGAGCATTAATATCACATTGACGGGTTATCAACATACCTCTGCATGCCAACAGGAGAATCTACAAAATAATACAAAGAAGCAAATAAGAAGCAAACAAAATAACTATTCAGCATATTCAAGTGCTGGCTCCTAAACGACATGTTTAGGGTCTACTTGGCTAGCTGAAGTGATTCTATTGGCATTGAAAGTATCAAGTAATCAGTACATGCTTGTGCAGTATGTAACAATACAATACTGAAGGTTGTGGCAATATATATGCTCAACCAGATGCTATTAAAAAGTGCATGCAAAGGCCACTGGAATTTGATGATGCAACTTTTGTTAGTCAACAGGATGCATGCTTCCATCCACAAACCATGGTTACCAAGCCTCTTAATACTTAATGGCACAGCAAGTTGTTAGGAACCATCTTGTTATTGTTACAAACTGTCCCTGTTAGGCTCACTTATGGTATCCAGATGCAAGTACTCACTGCCCTAATTGTTATGCATGCATATTGACAAAAACCAAGCTGATGAATACAGCAGTGACTGACACATCTACCCCATCATCTTGCACTTGTGGCAAAATAAATTCCGTGCTATCGTCTAAGTGACTTTGTTGGAAAAGAGAGTCAAGAGGTTGACAATGCAACTACAACAAAATACAAGCCTTTGAGATTATTACTGTCCCTCATATAACATTGTTTGGCATGGATGATCCACAGCAGTGTACTTATTTGTGCACCTGCTATCCTGTCACTCCACGTGCACCTTCTCTCTCCTCAAATAACACTATTGAGAACTTATAAGCCACTTCATATCTTTTTCAAAGTTAATATTGCTATACATTTCTTTATGTTGATTATTCTCCTTGAATCTCGTAAGATCAACCTTTGAACTGTCAAGGCTAATGATTTCACAAACATTGAGGCAAGAACAACTGGTGTGACCAGCCACAATGGCCAGGTAAGAGCAACTGGTGTGACCGGCCTAGTATTAGCCACAATGGCCAGGTAAGAACAACTGGTGTGACCAGCCTAGCCACAATGGCCAGGTAAGAGCAACTGGTGTGACCGGCCTAGTATTAGCCACAATGGCCAGGTAAGAACAACTGGTGTGACCAGCGTAGTATTAGCCACAATGGCCAGGTAAGAGCAACTGGCCTAGTATTAGCCACAATGGCCAGGTAAGAACAACTGGTGTGACCAGCCTAGTATTAGCCACAATGGCCAGGTAAGAACAACTGGTGTGGCCAGCCTAGTATTAGCCACAATGGCCAGGTAGGAACAACTGGTGTGACCAGCCTAGTATTAGCCACAATGGCCAGGTAAGAACAACTGGTGTGGCCAGCCTAGTATTAGCCACAATGGCCAGGTAAGAACAACTGGTGTGACCAGCCTAGTATTAGCCACAATGGCCAGGTAAGAACAACTGGTGTGACCAGCCTAGTATTAGCCACAATGGCCAGGTAAAAACAACTGGTGTGACCAGCCTACTATTAGCCACAATGGCCAGGTAAGAGCAACTGGTGTGGCCAGCCTAGTATTAGCCACAAGTGGAAAATGATCTTCAAGTTGCTCACATCCTGTACAAAACTCGTCAGATGTTCCTGGAATAGCATCCATTCCACAGTAAGTTACAAAAATAGCACCGCTCACACTGACAACTTCTCTGAAACAGAACTCTGGACTGGCTCTAGCTATGAATGGGAGGGTTTTTTCTCCTCTGCTATCCAATGATGCCATTTAAAGGTATGTAGGCTGGGCTGGTTGCTATGGTATTTCGTCGACTATTCGCGTAAACAGTACATTTAAATTGCCCCCTTTTCGCGTGCCAGGTCACATCAACAAACTCAAAGCTGCAGTTAGAGAATGCTGATATACAAACTATCCCCTAGTCAAGATAAAGTTTAACTATCGACACTTTTATACCTTGAGAGCATGGTATGTAACTAAAGGCTTGCACACAAAAGCTAGCTAAGTTTTGCTACCCCATTCTTATGGAACAACTTAAGGAAAAAAGGCTTGCAAGTGCTATGGTCAGAAGCATAGCTGAAAAGAAGTCTTTATATCACAATCATACAGAATCAACTCACTGTTTTTCACTGTGGGCTTCAGGATATCTTTTCAACAACTTATACCTTACTCGTGCGCGGAAGTCAACTGAAGAGTCAGAAATTTACCCTTCTTGTCAATCACTTACTATTGGTCATGAAGAAGTTGAACTTCATACCAGTGTTGGAGATAGGGAAGAAATGGCCACTGTTGATGATTTTTTGGGGGATAATCCTTGTTGTAAACTTGGACCTAAAAGGTCAGCTTGCTGGAAACAGTTTAGCCATGCTGCAATCTTGCAGGCTAGACAAGAAAGTGTTGAGCTTGAGAAGAAAGAGGTGGATATGGCTATAATGGCTACACTTCGTGCTGTGCGTGATCACAACTCCGAGGGTTCCTCACGTTCAACTGTAAAGTATCAGTTTGGTGGGAAACGCATTTGCAGGTCAACTTTCATGTTCATATATGCAGTAACTTGAAAATTTGATCAAGTATTACAGTGATGAAGGATTATGTACAAGAATTCACAAGAATACAAGAAAACGAGCACACAATCAGACTGATCATGAGACTATAAAGAATATTAAAGGATTCATCGAGAAGTTTGCTGATAATCATGGTGTGCCATTGCCAGGTAGGCTGCCAGACTACAAAGATTATCGTGTTATGCTTCTTCCATCAGACTTGACAAAGAGCTCAGTATATCGATATTATGTTAAAGCCTGTGAATCTGAGCAATCGCCTCTTGTGAGTAGAAGAACATTTGAGAATACCTGGCATAAATTGTGCCCCTATATAGCAGTAATGAAGCCTGCTACAGATCTATGCCATACCTGTCAGAAAAACGCAAATCTGCTGATGAAATCAGCAAACATGCCTGAAAATGTGAAGTCTGAACGACTACAAGATGCTCAGAAACATCTCGCCTTGGCAAATACACAGAGGGACTATATACTACAATCTGCAATGTTCTCTTACAACACAAAATCTTGAAAATGGTGATCACACTGAAATGCATTACAGTTTTGACTTTGCACAACAAATACATTTTCCGTAATTCCCAACAACCTGGTCCAGTTCTTTAAGACACCACGTAAATGTGGTATATTTGGCATGTGTTGTGAAGCTCAGTCTACTCAAATTAACTACTTAATTGATGAAGCTGATGACGTTGGAAAAGGTGCTAATGTGACTATTAGCCTTATACACCACTACCTTCAATCACACGGTCTAAAAGAAAGGCATTTGAAGTTGCATGCAGACAATTGCATTGGACAAAATAAAAACAATGCTATGATTGCCTATTTGATGTGGAGAGTAATAGCAGGGTTAAGTGATACAGCTGAAATTTCTTTTATGTTAGTTGGACACACCAAATTTGCACCCGACAGATTCTTTGGATTATTTAAGCCGCTGTTTCGTCTCTCAGTTGTTGACACCATTGAGCATGTTGCACGGGTTGTAACTGAATCATCACCATCTGGCAAAAATTTGCCCCAAACTACAGTTTCTGCAACTGGCACTCGATTAGTATATACATTGGATAGACTGGACTTCATTTCTGCAACAGTTTTTCAAGCCTGTTCCACACATCACTTCCTATCATCATTTCCAAGTGTCTAAAGCAGAGCCTGGTGTCATTACTGTCAAGGAGTATGCTGACTCCAACAAAGAAAAATAGAAATCTTTAAAAATGATAACTGTATCGTCTCGGAGAGGAAAGAAACCGTTAGTCATTCAACCAAAGGGACTCGACCCAGCTCGACAGTGGTATCTGTATGATAGCATTCGTCCATTTTGTACTTCAAACCTAGCAAAAGATATCACTTGTCCGTTACCTTCTGTTCCAAGGCCTCAAAGCACAACACAGGCCAAGAGACCACGCTACTTTATCCACCCGCGCATGTTCAATTAATTATGGTTGCTATAGTGTTTTCTTCATAATTTGAGCTTTTTGGGTAAAAATATTTTGCCAGGTTACTTGTCAATGATGTAAGATTCAAAATATGTAATAATATATATATTTTTTAATTTGTCCCTTAGCCCCCTTTTTGCTTGCCAGGTCACATATGTGGGAGAGCAAAAATGTAGATGGTCCTGTTATTTGAACATGCTGATTGGCAACAAATAAAATGTAGGTATATAGGATTTTGGTGATGACCCCTAGTTTCCTTCCAAGATCTCCACCAACATTTCCAGCTGTGTAACCCACATTACCACCAATTTGTTGACATGTTCTTATTTGGAGATGGGTAAAGTGGTTATGCATCCAAAATTAATAATGTATTGGACAATATGATTGTGTATTTTTTTCTTATCTTTGGCATATGTATAATAGAATGTTCTTCGTTGGAGAAGAACCAGAGGGAGCTAACCCACCCGTGTGCCACTTCTGGAGAACAGGTTGGCTCCGGTAACTCCTAGCCTTCTCCAGTTTGTCTTCAAGGTTCAATGAAGTTGACACCCCATTTCTCCACCTGCCTTGGTGCCAGGCCCCCTCCTTTCAGACCGTTGATTTGAAGGTGGTCACTCAAAAGTGGGACATCACCTTTTTTTAAATAATTTTTATTTTTATTAATTTATTTTTTAATATAGATTGTTATAAGTGTTAGTTACTACATAGTATGTTGTAACATGTGATGGCCTTAACAGGCTCAGCAATATCAAGATTGAATTATTTTGTACAGCAAAGAACACAACAATTGAATTGAAACAACATTTTATAACCATATAATTGAACAGTTATCAGGTAGAAAACAAAATAGAAAATAGAGCAGCAATTAGAAATAAATATATATATATAAAGAAGCTTCTGATACTCGTCTGGATAGGAGGGCTAGGATTAGTTCCAGAACCTTCATTCTTCCCACCTGAAGTAGTGCAAGTCCCCTGAGCATCGGTGGTCTCAGCGAGACAGCAGTCGCAGTCAGCATCTGTCTTCTACCTGAAGCACTTTCGTTCTAATTGCATTTAATAGTATTAATAAAGGTGAGGTGTAGAAACCTACACTTGACCGTCAAAAGGCTTCAGATAACAGACTGATTTCGACTGCACTGCTTCTTGATAGGTGATGCTCGACTGAAGTACGAAACCGGAGGCTTAGGCTAGACTGTAATACTTCAGGTGGGAAGAGTGAAGGCTCTGGAATGAAGAAACTTGAGCGGAGCGAGACAATTGCGAAGCGCTTGCGCTTCAGCACCGCTACGCGGACGGTTTGCTTCCGTGGCGTTTTACGGTGTGCGGTTTTATTTACGTTTACGGTTCGCATTTTTTTAACGTTGAACGCAACGCAAGTACTGTAATCTAACACAATAAAATACTCAATAACAACAATTAAAGGGGGAAAAAATAATGCTTCTATTTTAAAACAAACAACTACACTGAATTGGACAAGATTATCCGTGCTGACCACAACCAGTTAGATGTCCCTTTACCATTTAGAATCATAAGCACCATCATACTATATTGGTGCATATGGTAAAGGGTCAGTCTACATGGGCATGTAGTTCCGCTGCTTTTTTCCCCTTTTTTCCCTTTTTCCCCCTTTTTACAAGTCTTCCTTTTTACAAGTCAATCCATTTTACAAGTCAATCCAATATAGTTTGGTTTTTTAATTAACATTTTTGTTCTTTGTTTCAAATTGTTTAATATATATTGATGGCGCTAAACACTGGCCTGTTTAACCTGCACATGACCAATGGAGTGCTCTATCTAGTCATAAGACTTTTACTTTTGTCTTAATTAAGGGTATATACAAGAGAGAAAAACATAAGAAATTTAACATAAAGGTTGACAATTATAATTCTGTCATGAACAGTCCCTGTATGAAAGTTGCACAGTTTGTTTCTATAAAATTGAAGGGGATTACCATTCATTTGTTCCAACTTCTTATCTTCCTCGCCTGTATAACCTCTAACTGCTTCAGCTATACAAGGCATCGAAGCTCTCCTGGAATCACTCTGAGATCCCTTTGCTCTAGACAAAGGCTTTCGTCTTGGACAAATTTGTCTGTTGTAGAGCGACATAACGATGTGTAGCTTTTGTTTGCTTGCCTCTGTGGAAATGATTCTTATACTACACCAAACTATAGCTTAATTGTTCAATGATAGTTATTGACAAAAGCTTTAGCTCTATATATGTGTAAGGGCACAAGAAAACATGACATTTGCATACTTGCCAACTTTCCATAAGTTAATTCCGGGACATTAATTTTGCGCGAATTTTCGACCACGCCCCCTAATTAGCATGCGCATTTCCTTATTAATTAAATACGCGATTTTTCGACCTAACTAACCGGTTCATCTCATCATACAGCTGTGAGGTAGTGTTCTCTGTAGATTTCTGGAAGAGGCGGTTGAATTGATCCATTGAGGGCAAGATAAAAGGGGCAAGATAAAAGAACAACAGAGGTTTCGTCAGAGGATTCTCAAGCCTTGAAAGAATGCTAGAGACCTTAGCTGTTTCAGCTTCCAAGACAAGAAGAATGACTTCAAACCATCATACTGCCTGAGGTAACGATTCACACACTTCAGCAAGCTGAGCCATCGTGTGGGGCAATGCTTAAAAATCACCCCTGGCTCAGTGAAAAGTGAACACCATAGGATGACAAATTGCTGCTCTCTTGCTGCTATGGAAGTAGTAGAATATGTCGATGAAGAGCTGGTCAATGTTCACTGGGAGTACCTTCAAACCAGCTTTGACTGTTAAATCAGTCAAATGGCAGATGCAACCAACATCATACAAAGTTGGGATCTCATCCTTAATCAGCTTCTGCACACCTGACCTCACTCCTTTCATAACATTGGTGGTATCAGACATGAAAGACACTGCATTGTCAAAGCTGAGCCCATTCTTAGTCAGTGACTCCTTCAAGGCTTGAAACAAGTTGGCGGTCAATGTTCACAACAGGCATATCCAAGAATCTCGTCCGTACTTCACCTACCTGTGGTCAAGAAGCCTCAAAAGAATTATGCACCTCTTGTCATGGGATTCATCAATCATCAAAGAGAATGGACCACTTGACATTGCCTCTGTGTGAAGTAAGGAGCAAGAGCTTTCTTCACTATGGCGGTGGATAATTTCTTTGCAATTTCAGAGTCTGGGAACATCTGCTGAAAAGCTTGGTGGCATGGTTACTAGACAGAAAGGATATGTTGTGCTTAGCAACAAATGTAGCCCACCTGACCTCTGCTTCGATTACTTGATCACTTCTCTGATGTTGGAAGAGAGAGGTGATTGGAATAGTTGATAGCACAGCCTTTGACATATCCTTATGTTTCTTTCTCTTGAGTGAGATGTGACATCATTAACGGCCACCATGGGTAACACCAAAGTCGATTGCACACAGGGTACATCTGGCATACAAGTGACAAAATGAAGGCAAGACTACTGACATTACTATTGCATTGAACACAAGCAGCACACTGTACCCATGATGTTATTATTTACCCTGTATTTGCTGTATTCCATGCTTACTTACTTTGTCAATCAATTTCATTATATATTACTCTTGCCTATCCCCTGAAATTTTTTGATCCATTTATTGTCAAAATGGCATTCTCTCCTCTGCTTCTTTGCATTTTGCTGAGATTGCATAACGTGCTCACGTGAGTGCCGCACCTCCAATCGAAACAAGGTCAAAGGTTGTCGCTGGAGCCGTAATTGTTTATCTGAAGTTTTTCTCTGCTAAAAAGTGTCCTGTTTTTGTTGCTTTACGACTAAACTAAACAAGCTTGAAACTACAGTGGCCATCTAAGCGAGTGGAAGCGAGTGGAAGCGCAAGGTGCGCGTAGCAGTAAATTCCGGGACATTTCCGGGACAAGGACACCACCGGGACAAGGCTCAAAATTCCGGGACTGTCCCGGCCATTCCGGGACGGTTGGCAACTCTGCATTTGATGTATTGTATCATTTGATGTATTGTACACTTTTGAAAAATTATGAATTTTAGTTTTTAATTAACCACAACTTCCTGCTCTTTGGCAATATTGAAATGCAGCTTTGCCATTTGAAAGAGCATTATTTGGAGAACAGTTTTATACTAAATTTGAATGTATGTAGTTTGAGACAGCTGGTTTGAAGTATAGCCTTTCTATTGAGTACCTACTATGGCTCTGGAAGATACTGATGCCTACTTTGGAGGGGAAGAAGCAGAATTCCTAAGAGAAGAACTGCAAGAGATGGACTGCATTCACTACCCGACATGCTAGCCCCACTAAGCTGTCTGTTGCTGATTGTTCCAGTGACTCAGAGTTTGAATGCCCTACTAGTGTGGTGACTGAAATGATTTTGGACAGAAAACCTATGGATGTAGTAGAGGAAAGGAGTGTGTCTGACTTCAAAAGAGTTACCTGTGGGTGTACCCTAGGTGATCATGGAAGTCCATGTAGTAATCTTTTTGCTGCTGACAATCTAATCGATTATAGAAGTAGCTGTTCTGAGATGAATCCTACTGAACTGAATTTTGTTATACTTTCAGCAATCGCATGTGCAAGGGTGCGTCATGACACTACTACAAGAACCAAAACTTCTTACTTGCACCATGGTCAGAAGATTTGCATTAAAGTATTCCTTCATCTTCATGGAATAGCACGATCACATCTGGACAATCTTCAGCACCACTATGATATGTATGGTCTTAGTTCTCGTACTCACGGCATGTTAAACGGGCCCCAAAACATGCTGCTACTTTTTTAGACACCACAAATGCAGTAACATATATTACCAATTTTGCAAGTATTCATGCCATGCCACTGCCTGGATGTCAACGAGGAAATAAAGATGAAAAATATCTTCTTCTGCCTTCAAACATGTCGAAAGCATTTGTTTACAAGAGATACACAGAAGCCTGTGAAAAGAATCAGTGGAAACCATTTAAAAGGCGAAAGTTTGAGTCACTCTGAAATAAAACTGTGCCCCATATCACTTCGGCTTGACCTGCAATGGACCTTTGTTTTTCATGTCAGCAGTACAACCATCTAATAACGAGATCAGTAAATCTACCAGATAGTGTGAAGTCTACAAGGTTACAGGAAGCAGTGGAACATTTGGAAAGAGCCCATACAGAGAGAGCTTATTATAATCAGCAATGCAAAGAAAGTGAAAAAGAATGGGGTGAGCTTGTTAAATCAGGTACCGTTGTAAGCAAGGTGAAGAAAATGCATTACAGTTACGACTACGCTCAACAAGTTCACTTTCCAAGTAGCCCACAGCAGACTGGCCCAGAATTTTTTTTAACTGCTTGCCATCTTTGAGGTTTGCTGTGAACCACTTTCTTTTCAGATGATTATCTCATAGATGAAGCTCAAGATGTTGGAAAATAAGCTTATTTCACCACTTCCTTGGTACACGTGGCCTAAAGGAAGACGTAGTTAACCTTCATCTCGACAACTGTGTTGGCCAGAACAAGAATAATACGACCATACATTATCTTCTTTGGCAAGTTATGACTGGTCAGCATAAGGAGGCGACTCTTTCCTTCATGTTAGTGGATCACACTAAGTTCGGACCCGACAAATTCTTTGGTTTGTTTAAGCGACTATACAAGAAGACCATTGTTGGTACTATCTCAGACATTGCACAAGTAGTGAAGGAGTCAACTCGAAACACCAGAATAGAGCTCAACTAATCACTAGTCAGATAGGTGATGAGAGGTAAGGTAACCTCTTATCGATGGAGTTCTTTTCTTTCACAATTCTTTAAACCAATTCCCAGCATCACTTCATATCATTTGCTTTCGTGTGTCGGCTGATAAAGCAGGACTAGTTTATGAGGAAATATTCTGATTCTCCCGAGTCCAGCTCAACTGTCTAAAAAATCCTAAACATAGGTCCATTTCTTCACTTCTCCTTCCAGATATACTCTCCCCAAAAGGCTAGGATGCAAAGAGGAAAATCTTTATGAACATAGATCCTTCTTCCCAACAAACCTACAGGCTGACCTGACTTGTCCAGAACCACAAATACCGAAACCAAACACAGAGGAAGATAGGTTTGCTACTCAGTCAAGCGATTCCACACAAGGTCTCACCACGAATACTGCAACGATCGAAAAAGAGCCTAGGAAGAGGAAATGTCCATCCGCTACAGTCCCGTCATCCATTGATGTAACAGAGTTGAAGCTGCTCTGGTTGCCAACAAAGCTCGGTGGCATCAATCGTGCAGGATTGCCTTTAACAAGACGCAGGTCCAACGGGCCGAAAAGAGAGCTCTGAATAAAGCTATCAGTATAGGCGACGATGACACCATTGAAGGCCCAAGTAAGTGCACCAGACGTACCTTCACCACTGACAAACCAGCACAGCAAACACTCTGCTTTTTCTGTTGCAAGCCAGCTGGCACTGACGGTTTACATGAGGTAGCGATATTTCAGCTAGACAGCCGAGTTCGAGCATGCGCAGAGGTCTTAGAGTACTTTCTCAATTTAATGCACGAGATATGGTTGCACTTGAATGCAAATATCACACGTCACCAAATGTTTGGTGGGTCGCTACACATGCCAGAAAACACAAAAAAGAAATGCGTGGAACAAACGAAAAACAAGTGATATCAGGAATTACTTTTGCTGAAGTTGTCATGTACATAGAAGAAGCACGCCTTGATGAGAGCACTGCACCAGTCTTCAAGCTGGTTGAGCTGGTCGAGGATGGAACAGCTTGGCATTAAGCTAGATGGCAGAGTGAACACTACAAGATTCAAGCAAAGACTCTTGGCTCAGATCCCAGACTTGCAATCTCAGACCGAGGGGCGGGATGTCCTTCTCGCATTCTCTGATGACATTGGTGAAGCCCTGGCCAAGGCATGGGAGAGTGACAGTGATGGCGTGCACCTTGCAAAAATTGTGCATCGCCACATGTTTGATGAACAGAAACCCTTCACTGGGTTCCAAGAAGGCTGCCAAAGAGACTCTGTGCCGAACATATACTGCTGGCACTGGTAAACATGGTTCTTGAAGGTCCAAGCATCAAAGACCAGAGTAAATATCCTGTGACTGCAGCAGCTCTAACCATCGCACAACTGCTAAAGTTTAACCGTGTCAAGCATGAGCAGCTTGAAGAACCCATGGCATCTGCCAACATCAGACACCTCACTGCTCAGGAAACACCTGTGCCGATGTATATAGGCCTGATGGTGCATGCCCAAACCAGAAAGAGGGAACTCGTGGATCGGCTTTCACACGTAGGGGTCAGTATATCGTATGACCGCGTGCTTCGTCTGTCAGCCCAGCTAGGAGAAACTGTCATCCAGCTGTTTCACAAGGAGCAGGTGGTTTGCCCTCCAAAGATGCGTGGTGGTGTCTTCACAACTGATAATATTGACCACAACCCTAGCTCTACCTCAAAGGAGTCCTTCCATGGCCAGGTCAAGGAGTTGACCGCAGCATTGTAACTGTTGGAGGTTCTGCCCGCCGAAAGACAGTGGGCCACTTGCCAAGCTACTACACAGACGTTTCATCGGTCCTCGCCAGCACCAAGAAGGCACCTGTACCACCTAGCACTGTGGCATCTCTGAGCAGAGACAACTTGACCAGAACATGAAGGAAGAGCACTGCTGGCTAGAAAATGTGCGGAAGATTCTTGCACTTGTTCCTCATGATGAAGAGAGCTCTGTGACTGTGAGTGTGGACATGTCCTGGGCTGCATACCAAGCAAGTCGTCAATCTGTAGAAAGGCGATTATCTGTCCAAGTGCCCTACTCCCACTATTCCATGAGAGTGCCCACACGGTGGCAATGATCAAACACTCAATGGACGTTGTCAAAAATGTTACATCTCAATGCTGGGCAGACACCAGTAGTAACATTTGATCAAGCATTATATGCCATTGCCAAGCCGATCCAATGGAAATGGCCAGAGTTGTATGGGGAAAACAAGTTTGTTGTGGTATTTGGTGGCCTACATATAGAGATGGCAGCTCTGAAGACACTGGGTGATTGGTTGCGAGGCAGTGGCTGGGTTGAAGCACTGGTGCAAGCAGAGATCACAACAGCAGGCACTGCCGACTCTTTCTTGTGTGCAGCACATGTCGCTCACACTAGGCGTGCCCACCAAGTCACAGTGGCTGCACTATACACCCTGCAGCATCAGGCTTATGAGAACCGTGACACAGATGCAGAAGATGAGCCTTTTGAGTTTGACGAATGGTGCTCGAAGAGGGAGAAGAGCTGTCCTCAATTCCAGTACTGGGCAACAGTCATGGAGCTGGAGCTGTTTATTGGTGTATGTGCGATCCCTATGACAGTCCTCTTTCAGCATGTACAGTACCTCGATGCTGACGTAACTTACCCCTGGTTCTTTGCTCTGGACCATACCAACTATGCCCGCTGGATCCCAGTCCATCTCCATGACATGACTGAGCTACCAGTAAGACACCAAGATGTTAACCCTTTCACTGCGCATACCCGGTAAGAAAAAAATATCGTTGAATTGCGCGTACCCTGTACTACCGGGTATGTGAAAATAATCATTTTTAAAATTCCGCGTGCACTGCACGTGCCAGCTATTGTTTTTTTCTATGAACTAGAGATGATTTCCACTTGGAAAGTCGTGTTTCCCAGCGGTAGGCAGCGGAATGACGCGAGCGCGGCCTCAGCAGGCAACGAAGTTGTGGACCAGACAGCGTGGACAACTTTGATTTGGACGATACAGGTAATTCGTTTCCAACAGTTGACTACGATAATGCCGACAGTGATTGGGAGTATTCCATGGACGAGACCGATGATTTGCTCGACTTGGGCGGCCCTGCACAGGGCCAAGGTGACAATGCCATGTGACGTCTGTAGATTGAAACAACATCAATGTGACCAATATGGCTGCTAAGGGTTACATAGCCAGATAAATGTTCAAAACACAATAGAAAATATGCATGTGAACATGAAATACCTGCATTCCATGATCCCAGAAGGTTGTGTGGAGTATAAATTATAAATGACTAATTGTTGGGAAAAACACTTGTTACAGTGATTTGTTTGGAAATTTCATGTTTTTTCATGATTCTGCCGACAAACATTGATTTTTGAATAAAATTATGAAAATAATTCAATATTGATGTTTTTATTCATTTTATGTATCCTCATCATTATCCAGTGAAAAAAACGGCATCCCATAAGAATTTCTTGGAGAAAAAGTCGTTTTTATCACCGATTTGATGATAAAAGGGAAATCCAATATGGCCGCCATTAGGTCACATGACCACCTAATTATTCAAAATACCAAATTTCAATTTTTCCCCCATAGGCCAACCTCTTGCCCACCCAAACACACAAAAAGAATTTCAAAATAACCTCTTAGTCTTTTTTTTGGCATTGATTTCAAAATCACCAAAAAAAAAGCCAGGGGTATTTACCTGCGCAGCAGTGAAAGAGTTAACAGAGAAATTAAATGCTGGCAATTTCACCATTCAGAAAACAAAGCGGGTGTTCTCGGCAATCCCCATCCATCAAGCACCCGAGCAGAATAATGCTTGCATCAAGAGTGATGGAGGGGCCACAGGTCTTACAGACAACCCCAGTGCCTTGAGGTTGCAACACTCATTGAGGACTTTGAGTATGCACACCACCTCATGGGAAGACGAGATGAGGTGCTCCACCATGACCAGACAGCAAGTGTGCAGAAAGAATTTCATAAAGATGTGCGGTCACTCATCAGTGTAATAGAAGAACTGGGCAACCCATTCGAAGACGAGAGCGAAGACCTGCTTGTCCTTGACAGCAAAGAGATTGCAGGTGTAACGGCAGTGGAATCTCTTAAAGGGGGGGACTGGACGTCAGCACCACCAAAGTTTTATAAATCGCCATAACTTTTTTTCTCTACACTTTATGCAGTAATTTTCCCCCCTTTGTGTTCCTTGTGCTTTGTGCGTTCTAATGATATGTTGAATGTCTCTGCAGACATATTTTCTCGGAAAATACATCAAGATCCCTAAAAAGGTTGACCTACTGTAACTTGCAGAAAAGTTCATAACTGCCCTAATTTTCAAGATAAGTCCCAGATTTGGTCAGCTGATAGAGACAGAGAGCAACGCATGAACAGATTATCAATCAACGTCATGGTTTTTGAGTGGCAGGCCACCACTTTTGCAACTGGAAAACACTACCAAACCTCACCACTTCAAATCACCATAACTTCCCAACACTAATAGTAATTAAAAATTTGTCACTTAAGGCAACACGACGCTGGCCGAGCGGAGCGTTGCGTTGCATTGCGTTGCGTTAGCCGGTTCAGCCAGTGTCGAGTGCCAATTGACCTTCATTTCGAACCGCGCTCAACAAAAGTGGCAGCACTGGCGAAGAAGAGTTTGATTTAATCTTGCTATTGGCTAGTAGGAGACGAAGAAAGTGGAAGAGAAGGATGTGGGCACGCCCTATATTCGCTCGTTATAGAGATGAGGCCGTCTAACCCCTCCCCCCCCCCCCCCGAGTCATTTCAGATATTTGTCACAGAGCTGATATCTCCCCAGGTGAAAGGTTGGCACTTGCTCTGAGATTTATTGCTACAGGCAACTCACAACTTGCCTCACAACTACAGGCAACTCACAAGTATATATAGTGCTAAAAAATTAATTTGTTAGGTCTCTCTGTCTCTGTCATGAAGTATTCTCTATGATTTTGCAGTCCTTCAACTTTTGTACGGGACGATAAACAGTTTGTACCATCGACGAGGAGCCATGTGTACTAGAATGGAGTCCCTATCACGTGCTGGAAGCAGCAGGGTTTCCCCCCCCCCCCCTTTGTACCTTGTTCATTATATAAAAGTCCAATCTCGAGGTATTCACAATCTGCTGCTTCCACGAGAGATGCCTTCAGGGACTACTTCTCAAGCACAGCTGGAGAAGCCCCTGGCAATACAACTGTTTTAGCATACATAAAAACACAATGCTAATAATAAATTGTCTAGTAAATATTTTCAACATATCAACATATCAGCAACATATTAGTACACAAAATTGGCTTAAAATAATTATTTTACATATTCACGATCATTGGTATATAGGTGGTGGGGAATGGGGTTCTTGGGGAATTCAATGTTCACAAATGATGTGTAACAGAAAACAGTGGCCAGCATGAAATAACCATGGACCTGCATCACCCTCTTCGGACTCTTCTTCTTCAGTTCCTTTACATACCGATCCCTCAGTGTCTTCCACTTTTTGCAAGTGTTCTGAGGTTGCTCCTTCTCCAACCTATCATATCAATATGTGGATAATTGTCGTCACTCAATAGAAACTAGTTGTAGCTAGGCCATTCTTTCTATAGCTATACCATTCTTTATATAGCTAGTTATAGCTAGACCATTCTTACCTAATTTGCCACTGACTTCCAGTCACCTGCCACAAACGGGAAGCTCCTGACAGCAACTTTTCTTCATCACAATAGACCTTTGATACTGGCGGTCAGCGGCACGTGATAGATTATAGCATTCTGATTGGTCCGACGCTGCGTTTCAGACGCTGGATTAGTAATAGCTCCGTCGCGTTGCGCTCCGTTGCGTTTGAGGTTCACAACACGACGCAACATCACGCTCGGACGCAACGCAACACTCCGCTCGGCCAGCGTCGTGTTGTGAACTGCACAGATAATTAGAAGATCTATCCAGTGATATAATTTTTTTTTTGTGAAGTGTAGGAAAGTTATGAGCTTACGGCTTTAAGGGGGGGACGATGCTAAATTTAATTATTTTTTTAACCCGTGGTTACAACTTTAGAGCTCCGTAGATTCTGCAAACTTCATGGTATGGACTTGATATATAGCTCAAAAGATAGGTCTCTCTGTGTGCTCTCTTTTGATACTAAAAATGCTTCATTAGGTATAACTATAGACAAGTTACCGTAAAGCGGAGGGACCTCAAAAATCTGAATCGCCGTAACCTCCACAGAAACCACTCCGAGTTGCGTAGTGCAAAAAAAAATTGATAATGGCACGAGTGGCTAGAGGCGTTAAAAATTTATTACTGGTCAGACACGTGGGTGAAAAATTGAGGGCGTTGAAAATCAACGCCCTCAATTTTGCACCACGTGTCTGACCAGGTAATACATTTTTTAATGGAGGAGGGTGGATCTAGGTGTTGGGGTTAAAGTGAAGCTCATGTAAACCTTTCACGGTGAGCTTGATGAATGGCTGGGGGTCTAGAGGGATGCTTTACCCATGTGTCGGAGAGCTGGTGAGCTTGATGAATGGCTGGGGTCTGGAGGGATGCTTCACCCACATGTCAGAGAGCTGGTGAGCTTGATGAATGGCTGGCTGCTTCACCCACGTGTCGGAGAGCTGGTTGTAGAGGTGATGGTCGAGGGCTATGGACCTCCTACCCCAGATTGGGCCCGGGGTGATGAGTACACAGAGACAGTCAAAGACTGCGCTCTCACGCTCGTCATGCACCGCTGGTGTCTCAACCTTTGCAGCACCCTTGCTCCTACACATACTCTCAGAATGGTTGTTGCGACCATAATGCCTGCAGGTCGTACCACAGGCTGGGCACTCCTTTCTGTGTATCCTGGTGGGCGCACTCTTCTCATGTCCCTTCTTGCCGCAGTACGAGCATACCTCACGCTGGTCCTTAACTCCCGTGTCCTTCTGGTGGAGGATAGGTTCTGGTGGCAGACCTTCAGTTCATCGTTTCTATGGTGCCTGTAAGAACTGCTGGCGAGTGCATGAGCACCCCGATAGGCCAGGAGGCGTAAAGCAGAGTGCTTTCCAGCTTCCTTGGCTTCAACGAACTGGAAGACTTGTTCTAAGATCATGTCTTGGTTCTTATCACCCAGTAGGTCAAGCTGAATCTCAGGGTCGGTTAGGCCACGGCACAGCACATCACGTAGGATGGCTTCAGTGTAATTCAAGTCTTCCTCATAGTTTGTGCATTTGGTTACAAACTTAAACACTCCAGCCTGACCACGGAGGTGAGCACCAAAGGCACATATTGGCTCGTCGTGGTCTTGTCACATGTTGTGTAGGGTCACCCTGGCCACCATCGCGTTCTCCTCCCTGACAGCAAGGTTCTTTATGGCTGCAAGGACCTCCTAGCCAGTAAGTGTGTCACCAGCGTATCAGGTGAGATCCTTTTGTAGCTGCTCAATGCAGCATTCTAGTAGCTGGATTACCCTGTCCATCCCGGACACCTTGGTAGCTCTGACATAGTCTCCCCATCTAGATTTGAAGTACGACCAATCTTCGCTTGTGCCCGCAGAAGAGATGGTTGGTCGCTTCACTTTCTCCACCTTCGCAGCAGCCGCATTCGTGGTGGCAGGGCTGTGGATGGTGGCATGTGCGGTAATGAGGGCTGCAGCCAGGACAGCTTCGACATCCTCAGTCATATAGGGGCACATAGCAACAGGGCAGCGAATAATCGGCATCTTGAAGCAGTGGTGGGCTCCAATTGGGGGTCAATAGAGTCAACGACGCAAAGTAGGCAAATAGCTAAGCTAAGCTGTTCTCAACTACGAGCTGGCTGATGTCAATTTTTCGGTATTGAGTGCTATCACAGATAAATAGGGACAACTCCCATTTGTGTATCTACGATTCAATGTTCATAGACCATAAATGATGCACTTAATACTGAAACGACCTAACAGGTAAAGGGTCCTTATACTAGAGTATATCACATTAGTCCATTATTCTCATATATATAATATACATATACAGTATATATATATATATATATATATGTACAACTATGAGCTGAATATCCATTGAACTATAAATGAATCTAGTAATGGACCAGTGGGCATGCTAACAGAGACGCCACACAAGCATCAGTTATTACACCTTAGATAACCATCGGAATGGGTTGGGTTAGTTTAATAATCATACCAGATTTCCCCAAACAAGTAGCTTCATCTCCTTCCAATGGTTGGACTGTCACTTGGACACAAAAAGATCTTGGCTTGAAATACGCAGGGGGGGTTCGACGGGTTCGATCGAACCCCCCTTTCAAAAAAAATATTTATTTTAAAAAATTGCAGCTGCATCAGGGACGCACTTCTCGGCAGCTGCTTTGGCGCCCAGTGCCGGTGTCGTGCCAAATCCCAAATTTGTCCTCTTTCACTTACTGCGCATGCGCAGATACGGATTTTCTCCTGCCGTTAGTTTGACAGCGTGCTTGCCAAATTTATCCTCCTGGATTTCTCCTAGCGTGCGTTACTCAACATGTTGATTGCTCCTAGCTATATATATAGCTACCTGTGTATCAATTTTTTGACAGTGTTGATTGCTTAGCTACCTGTGTATCAACTTTTGGCTGCATTTGCAGATGGAGCGAACAGAGAAACTGTACATTTAAGGAAGGTGGAGCATTACATCAAGCAGGGCACCTATAGTAGTGAATATTCTCCTTTTACACCCAGGTGCAGACAGAGGCCCTCCTTCAATCATCCAATCGTTATACTTCTCGCTTATGCAGTTATCCTGCAGGACACACATGCAATTTTGGTATAGAAGGCCCCAGAATTGATATCTGAGAGTGTAAAATTTCCTGGGGGAGCATACCACCATTAGATATACATAAAAGAATTGCTAATATCATTAGCTACTAATTTTAGTTTAGATACCCAATGGTAAGGAGTAAGGATTAGGTTCTATAATAATTCCATCAGTAGACCTGAATTCATCTTATACTCTGACAAAGTTTATGATTTAATGTTGCTATTGCTGAGCCTGTTAAGGCCATCACATATATTAAAAATGTTTTTTGGAAATATCTAAATTTTTACATTGTAGATTTACCCTGCAGAAATATGCTGGAATTGAAATAATGCTCAATAAATCAGCAAAGGGGAAATATGACATGGGGAAGAATTTAGCAGGCGGGAAGAATTTATCCTACTAATTATACGCTCGAATCCGTGTTGACGCATGCGCTGTAGGTCAAAGAGGACAAATTTGGCACTGGCCCTAATTCCTGGGTCCTCCAGCCGTCCTGCCGACGTCTTTCTCCCCACTTGGAAGAGGGGCCAACCAGCTGCCCTTGATATCACGGTGATTTCGCCACTCCAGCAGTTGACCATCACTGGAGCTGCCACCTCTCAAGGGCATGCCCTAACAGTTGCCAGTAAAAGGAAGTTGGCTGCCCACTCAGGTGCCTGGGGGTCAACTTTATCCCTGTGGCAATGGAGGCATTGGGGGGCTGGAGTGAGGAAGGTGTGGAGACTATCAGGGCAATTGGGCGGCTTCAGGGACAGCGCCTTGGAATTCCTCCAGCTGATGCTACACGCCATCTATCCTTTGGCATGGAAACGCCAGCATGTGGCTCCGTCGCCTCCCTTCATGTTCCCCTGTGATAGACGGGCGGGCTTGAATTTTTGTTAGGTCTCTTTTGTATATATATATATATGTTAGGTTTATCTATGGACAGTGACTTTATTGTGTAGTGTATATATTGTGTAGTGTATATGGAAAATTAACTGTCATTCCTCACACTGATGGTCAGAGAGATCTAGGAATCTTCACCACATGCAACCTCTCCTGGTCAGAACATATTTCCAAAATATGCAGAAACGCTTATTTTGCTCTTAACCTGATAAGGAGAACCTTCCAATCCTCATCTTCTACAGTTGTAAAAAAATCCCTATACATCTCATTGATAAGGTCTAAAATAACCTATTGTTCTCAGCTTTGGAGACCTCGCCTTTTAAAGGACATCTCTCTGCTGGAAAAGGTCCAACGTCGAACTACAAAATACATTTTGAATGATTACACATCAGACTACAAATCCAGACTCATTACCCTAAACTTACTACCACTGATGTACTGGTTCGAACTGCAAGACATCCTCTTCCTTGTAAAATCGTTAAAGGATCGTTCGAGCAACTTTGACATACAAAAATACATATCATTCTCTACCAACCCTACTCGGTCATCTTCACTTCACAAATTAAACTACAAATTCACTCGCTCCTCCAACAGTAGACATTTCTACTTCAACCGCATTGTACTACTATGGAATGCACTGCCTCCTATTGACATTTCACAATCACTATTATCTATCAAGAAACAACTGGTACCGTACTTATGGCATTATTTCCTAAATCACTTTGACCCAGCCGACACATGCACTTTTCACTATCTTTGTCCTTGCGCACCATGCCATATGATCAATATTAATAGGACCCCTGATTAACTCTGATTAACTCTGTATTGTTCCTTTTACTTTTTCTTTTCTTCATTTTCAGGCTTCACCAGTTCTTGGTTCATTGACCTTCAGCAATCATTATTTCCAATATCACTCACACACATTTCACACCTGTCAACATGGCTGTAAAGTTCTTAATAATAATAATAATAATAATAATAATAAAACAAGATGGTAAGGTACGTTTCTTCACGTGTGTTTTTCTGAGTAGAGTTGGCAGCTGATAATGGCGAGCAAGAGAAAGTTACCGTTTGGCAACCCTAGCGGGCTTCTGAAATATTTCAAAAGGGTGGTAGAAGTCGAAGAAGAGCGGAGTGAACCAGGACTGAACCCCGTTGGGCAGGAAGACACTGCGTATTCACATTTCTATGGATGTTATAAATTTATGGTCACTGCTTTCGAATAGGGCTTGGATTGCACATTGATACATTCACTGCTAATTTTAGTAATGCTGTGTGGGATTATGAGTCAAGAAGCAAAGCCACTTCTCTTCTGCATGCTCTCAGAATTTGAGTTCATTATTGTTTTGCTGAATATTTATCAGTTTCTTTCACATGTGGGTGGCATTACAGTGAAGTGACAGAGTACAACATTCGATGTAGTTCAGGCATTTCAGCAGATTGATAGTGTTTTATCATACTACAAGGTAATGAGGACTAATATCTATAATGAATTTCATAAAATATATATACATGCTGAAAGAATGGCGTCATCAGTGAATGTACAGCCATGTAAGCCCAGGAGCCAGAGAAACAGGCCTAATGTAGTGACAAGTATAATTGAGGAGTGACAAGTATAATTGAGGAGTGGCTTAAAATAAATGTGGCTCTCCCCTTTGTTGACAATATAATAATTATGTGACTTGAGACTTGATTCTCACCATTATCCAAAACTTCATCCTCTTTTCTATGTCTTGTCCCTATTATTTTGTGTACGAAGAATGATGTAAATTTTTCTGATAGTGTGGATGTTTATTTTAGTGATTTGCCATCACTTGAGCCTTTTGACCAAGGACTTGGCCGTTGGAAACAAAGTTTTGTCTGCATGCCTGCTTCAGAAAGGCCCAGTACTTGTGCTATATACTGCCCTGAACGAGTGTGATCAACTTTTGTTCCCCAATGTATATATACACATTGAAGATTGCTTGCACCATACCCGTCACTTCCTGTGAATGTGAACGAAATGCTAGTACTGTACGCAGATTACGTCATTTTATGAGATGTAGTATAAACGAAGATCGATTGACATATCTGGCATTGATGCATATACATTACCAGCATCACATTGATCTAGATCAGGTTGTGGATTTTTTTTCCAGGCTGCACCCAAGGCGGTTGCACTTGAGCAGTGTATTTCTGGATTGATCACAGATTACCCACACAGCTATTCCATAATATATATTATATTGAGCCATTTTACATGAGGCTCCTGTACCTGAGCTGCTGCCTTTCATCCTGAACTTCATGATGATGGTCTTTCCAATGTTTTGCAATTGACAGTTTTTAATGCACATCATATATATGACATTATAATTGTTTACATGCATTTATATTGAACAAGATCAATTTATTTGTATATTAATATATATATAGAAGGAAAGAAAGAAAAATATTCTGGCCATCATTTGTTTTGTTTGTTTTATTATTATTATTATTAATTATTATTATTGTTTATTATTATTATTATTATTATTATTATTACTTAATTTTTAATTTAATTTTGTAATAATAATAAATGTAAATTACTTTCATGTATTATTATTTTATTTAAAAAAATAAAATTTAAAAAATAATTTTTTATTATAGTATTTTTATTTTTTTAAATTTTTTTATTTTTATTTTTAATTTTTTTATATATATATTTTTTTTTTTTTTTTATTTTTTTAAGGTTAACTTAATTCTAATTTAATGTTTGTGGCAGACTCCATCAACACTGAAGTACTTTGTTGTATATATCCATAGTAATATGTATATTTTTGGTTAATTAAGTATATAATTTATAGTTTATCTTATTATTAAATTAACAAAATAATTCTTGGATTTAAAAAGTAATAATAACATAATATCTTAAAAGTAGGACCTCAGAGTTATGGATCCCTTGGGAAACTGGGTGTTCCGTAACCGAAACGTATGTTCTTCAATAGAGTTGGGGTCAGAAAACACAATGTAGCATACAAAATCCTGATACGAGGCAGCTATAGGCTACTGTAAATTTACCAGGTAATTAGGTAAAGATTACAAAACGCCAGTGATGGAACCCCCCTTTTCGGAAGTCTGGGTACGGGCCTGCTTACTGGAACTTTAATGTCAATGTTGATGTGTCATGCTCATCTCTGCCTCTATATCTTCAACTTTCTGCACTCTCTGATTTATTCTCCCTAAGCAACTCATATTCTCTCCTACACACACCTCTCATTCTGGTTCGACCTCTATCATAGACCTTGTCTTTGTTCCATCCCATGTTCATGGTTCTTCACGATCAGATAATAGTACCTTAATGGAAATAACCCCCCTCCCTTTTAGAAAGTGTATATACCAAGTGTAAAATTTGGTTGTATCATCTCGCAGGCTTCGACAGAGGTGCCTACCTTCTTTTCTCCTTTCCCTGGTCAACTACTTTCTTCCGGCCTTGATTTCTCCTGGAAAGCATCAGAAGTCATTACCTTGTGTGTTCCCTCTAAATTTATCTTACCATCTACTTGCTGTAGTGTTCGTGTTCCCATGCACTATGTGCATGCAGGTAGATGTAGCTAGTTAGCTTCTACACTCAATAAAAGTTGCAACAATCTTGATTTTCAAAGTGACAAGTCAGAAGTGTGAAGTAACACACCCAAAGTTCAATAGTGACTATCATTAAAGTGCACTGAATAAGACACACACAAAATACTACATTCCCCCCCCCCCCCCCCCCCCCCCCCCCCCACTAAGATTAAAAGGTGGAAGGTACACAAAAAATGAATAAATGACTACAACACTATGCAGCATAATGAGGAGTTAGTGTCACCAAAGGTCCATACCACACAGGTGGATTTCGAGTTCTCATTGGGTATGTCCTAGGTAGCGTAGTAGTTAGAGGCGGTCCAACAATAGTTGGTACTTGAATGTCAGCTGCGGTAGTTGGAGCAAATGTAATTAACTCTTCATCCAGCCGGTAAGTCTGGTTCCACGGAATCGTTAGGGGTTCTGATCCTCATACTTCTCTCCATTTCTAGTTTTAGAGTTCATACCTTTCTGAGGTGACGTACTTGGCTGACTTGAAATTTTGATGGAGAAATGTCCATTTACTACCACTTGTATTTCCAGTTTCAGTATCCGTTCTGGATCTCCTTGGCTGTCTGCATGCTGTAGAGATGTGCCCTTGTTCGCCACAATTATGACATTTGGCTGATTTGAACCTGCATTCACTCGAGGGGTGACCTCTACCACAGTGCTCGCATTTGTCCGAGGTAACATTCCTAATCCCTTGGGAGCTCAGTGCCAGTAAAACTTTTTCCATTTTTGGCTACTGCCTCTGCAGACACCGCAAGATCTACTGCTTTCTTGAGAGTTAAGTTATCCTCAGAAAGTAGCCTTTTGAGTATGGCTTCATTTTTCAGTCCACTAACAAACTGGTCTCTCAGTGCATCTGCCAGGTGTGCTGCAAAATCACAGAAAATAGCCAGCCTCCGGAGTTCTGCGATAAACTCTGCTACCGATTCTCCTGATTGCTGTCAGCATTTGTGGAAATTGCATCTCTGAGTGATGACCGATGGCTTTGGGATCGTAGTGTGACATCAAAGCGGTGCTGTTCAGTAAAATCCTTTGTGGCTTCAAAACTCCGTAGGTCTTGCCACCTATACAACTGAGTAGGACAACTGGTTTCTTTACATCGGGAACGTCATTAGCTGTAAAGAAGACCTCCATTCTCTCTAGGTAAGTGGTAATTGTTTCCACATCGGCATCAAATTCGTCTATTTTCCCGAGAGTGGTGGCTGCCATTGTTTTGATCCTCGTTGCCAATTGTAGTGTACATGGTTTCCAAACACTATGTGCACGTGGGTAGATGTAGCTAGTTAGATTCTACACTCAATAAAAAGTGTGAAGTAACACACCCAAAGTTCATAGTGACTGTATCATTAAAGTGTACTGAATAAGCTGTGGTTAATTAACACACACAAAATACTACACTTTCCACCTTTGGATTGATAACCTTCGAAACAAATTTAAATAAATGTCCACAATCTTTTCTTACATGCTAAAAAAACTAGATTCACCCGTTCTTTATCTGGCTTATCGCTCGCTTAGAAACGTCATTTCATCTAAAAGAAAGAAATGCATCTCCTTCCAGTCTTTCTCATTGTTTCCTTCAAAAAAGTTTTAGTCTTTTGTTCGATCCACAAGAAAAAGTACATCTTCTCTACAAACTCTTGCATCCAATGGCAACATGTTCTCATCTAGCTGTGATAAAGCTGGAAATACTTCTCTGAATCCTTCAATTCATGCTATCCTTCAATTGTATCCTACTCTCTTCATTTCCAGACTTCCTAAGCATCTTTTCCTCCTGACTCCCTCTGGCATATGTTTTCTTTGGTTTACCAATTATTGGTTGAATACCTCAAGTCAGTTTATTTAAAGTTCAGCTTTCTCACCCACCCCCAACAATTGATCTGAGTGAGATGAACAATTCATTCCATCACTGGGGGGCCCGATACTTTTTTATTGTGGTTACAACTTTAGAGCTCCATAGATTCTGCAAACTTGATGGTGTGGACTTGATATAATATAGCTCAAAAGATAGGTCTCTCTGTGTGCTCTCTTTTTATACCAAAATATGTTTCATAGATATATAGGCAAGTTACTAGACCCTAAAGTAGAGGGACCTCAAAAACCTGAATCCCTGCAACCTCCGCCAAAATAACTCCAGATTGGAAAAAATTGAAAATGGTACGAGTGGCTAGAGGAAGCTCTAGAGCATGCAACAAAGTTTTAGTCTTTTATTCGATCCACAAGAAAAAGTCCATCTCCTCCACAAACTCTTGCATCCAATGGCAACAAGAAGAAAAGGGCTAGGGCTAGGGCTTCAACGCCCTCAATTTTCCACCCGCGTGCTTGACCACGTACTAAAATTTTAATCTAAAAGGTTGTTACATGCTCTAGAGCTTCCTCTAGCCACTCGTACCATTTTCAATTTCAATTTACGCCTACCAACAATTCTATGACACGTAGGAAAATGTATTGTGGTTCATTACTATCAATGAATTCGTACATCCATTTTAAAGTATATATATATGGACGGGCTGGAAAGCTAAAAAATATGCTACAATCTGGTATATTTTTCTTTTTCTTTCAAAATACAGTTAAGGATAGTAAAGAGTGGAAATTAAAGTGTTGTTCGTGCTGAGATTGAGCTTGCTACTAGTTTAATTGTAAGGTAGAGGTTCACTGATCTGTCTCAGGGAACAAGGGAGCACCATTGAGTGGGAATGAGCCCAGTGTGTAGTAAACCAGGTGCTAGTTGAAGTGGGAGGGACTCTACAACAGCTGGATAGATGAACAGGCACTCCTTCCATGAAGCGTTCTAGGCTCACTCCCGTTCAGTAAAAAATTTCATTCCCGAGACATAGGCTCGCAAGCAGGATCAGCACTTACACCACTTTCACTTTCTTTCCTCAACCATAGCTTACCAAACACTATCAGATTGTGGTAGAGTTTGTCAGCTCAGTCCTATAATTTGGTATATACATAATATATGCAAATAATGTCTAATGCTCGGGAATTCATTGAAAATCAAGAAGAACCAGACATTTTCCTGTGGAGCATAGAATTATTGATATCATAAGTAAGAGTGGCTGAATATAATTATGTGACATACTAGTGGAAGTCCTCCATGTCCATAAATTGAAGTTCTTCATGTTTAGTAGTAAGATTATTCCATAAATCAAGTTGCCGTTCAGGTAAATGTTTCCAAAAATGACAATCTTTACTCGATCCATAATATTAAATAGCACATGAGCAGCTATTATAGCTTGATAGCATAATTAACAACCACACTAGCCATCCTTTTTGCTGCAATCCAGAAACACAATAGTTGCAGATCTGTATTGCGTCTTCTGGTATATACTAGAAACATAGATCTTTTAAGATGAATTTCAAGGTCAATACTTTCAGTTTTAACATCTGCCGGTTCTAATTTGGACTGAGGAATGTGACCAACATTTGGAAAGATGAAACAAGCACTCAGCAAATCATCAGTCTTGGAAATCCCTGATTTCACAGGGCAGTTCATTTTACAAACTGATCCATCAAACCAATTCTTATTTTCATGTGTAAGGCAGAGGATCACCGATTTGTCTCAGGGAAGAAGGAGTCATTGCTGAGCATAGCCCAGTATACTTCATGTAGTAGAGCTCAGGCGCACTGGTTGAAGTGCAGAGGTATACTACCTACAACAGCTGGGAAGAAGTAGGATCTTGTGAATAGGTGAGCAGGGGTTCACTCCCTCCATGAAACACACACACTAGGCTCACTCCCATTCAGTGAACTTTTTCATTCCCGAGACGACACCCACCTTGCAATGCTTTCTGAGAAGAATTAGCAGCAAGCTCACAGGCAGGCTCAGCACTTACACCACTTTCACTTTCCTTCCTCAACCATAGCACAAACACGATCAGATTGTGGTAGAGTTTGTGAGCCTATAATTTGGTACATGTATGCAATATAGTGCATGTGTAATGCTCACGAGTTCATTGAAAATCACAAAGAAAAAGACATTTTCCTATGGAGCATAGAATTATTGAGTATGCATAGCTGAATAATATACATGACATTATAGTGCAAGTCCTTCATTAACATGTCCATAAGTTGAAGTTCCACTTCATGTTTAGTATGTCATCATAGAGTGGAGCAGGTGGTGTGGGTTGGCTGTGGGCGGCATGTCTTCCTGATGCACTTGATGTAGACCATGACTGAACCCAATCCTCACACAACAGCCACAGCAGGAAGTCATGTACATCGGTTTCACCTTCGAGAACCTATTCTGCATGCACACCGCACACATACACAACACAGTATATATTTATATACATTAGATACATGTATATATATACACATGTACATAATCAAGAAAGAAAGGATGTCATGACATAGACCATATCCAGTTCCTTTAACTTGGCTAAACCACTATTTAGGATTCTAAGAAGCTGCCAAAGAGAGTTTTAGCTAAGATACAAACGTTGTTTTCTTGTGTTTTTGGGTACCCATTTTAAAATAGAATTAAACAATATTGGTACAGCAACCACACTTCCTAATACACTATGATGCATCACAAGTAGCTTACTAGGGTCTCGCCATAAGTATTGGCACATAAGCTACATGTGGTTTCTCAGCAATCCATATATGCATGTATCACAAGTAGTTTACCAGGTTATTTTGCGAAGAGAACAACGAGAAGTATGAAGCGCTAGTGTACCAGGTGGCTGTCTCAAGGCAAGGTTGTGAATCAGTTTCAGGAGGCAGTGCAACTATTTTCGCAGCAAAAAGGATCAGACTTGGCGCAACACTCTTCTGACCACAAATGGCTTTTCCATGCTATTTGGGTGACATCTTCAATGAACTCAACAGAGGAAACATGGCAATACAAGGAAGGAACGTGACAATCATCGATGAAAAACAAGACATTTCTGCATTTATCAGAAAGCTGAAGTTGTGGAGCAAGAGAGTTGCAAAGGGCATAATGGCACAGTTTCCCACACTTGATAAATTTGTTGATGAGAGCGGGGATAGTCAAGATATCCTAAAAGCAGACATCCAGGCCCACTTGGACGAATTGGCTAGAAAGATGGAGGAATACTTCCCTGATCTGGTCACCTCTTGCCTTCAGTGGTGCCAGCAGCCATTTTTGGGCCGATGAGGATCATGTCGATGAAGATGACTTGCCAGCAAAAGAGGAGTGGATAACTGAGCGTGAATGAGGCTAGGAAGCTGGAATTCCAGAACAAGGACCTGGAAACATTCTGGATAGCCAGGCTAAAGGCATGTCCGCACTGGGACCACTATTGACCTAGATCTGATCTTGATAAGTGGGATCTAGATCTGATCTGGATAAATCCTGTCCGCACTGCAAAAATGAACAACCACAATTAAAAGCATTTAAAGGCATTTTACACCTCCAAGCAGCTGCGTGTCACATGACATGACAGCTGGTATCGCTCACATGACTGCTGCTAGTGTACTTGTACTTGAAGATGGATATGTCCTGGCTCTGTGTTCTTTCTATATTATATCACCACTGTGCTTCCCTCACTATTTGCAGGTACATGATGCACGTGTTTTTGCTAATTCGGCATTTTATAGAAATGCATGCAATGGGTCTTTGTTTCCCAACTGGACAAAACTCTTCAATGACGTTGAAGTGCCACTTGTTGTTCTGGGTGATCCAGCATATCCACTTCTACCATGGCTGATGAAACCCTACTTGGAGACATCCAGTACACCAGAAGAACTGAACTTTAATTATAGGCAAAGCAGGGCAAGGATGGTGGTGGAGAATGCTTTTGGTCGGTTAAAGGGCCGATGGCGATGTCTACTGAAGAGAATAGACTCGAACTTGGCCAATGTACCAAGCATTGTTAGTTCATGCATAGTATTGCACAACGTGTGTGAGATCTATGGTGATCATTGTCAAGATAACTGGCTCAATCGGGAAGGCAGTGCAAGTGGAAGTGTATCAACCACAGCAGCAAGCAGTGGCACAGCTACAGACAAACTGTACTAACAGTTAGCAGATCAGAATGGTTTATCATAGTATGTAAATAAAATTGAATAACACAATAATAAGCTATGGTGAAGGTGAATAGTGGTGAGGGAAGTTAGGAGATGAAAAATAAGTTGGTGGAGGTGGTTGAGATGGGAAAGGTGCAAGGGGAAAGGGTGGGTGGGGGGGGAAGAGAAGTGTGGAAACTATTAGGAGGGTACGTGGATGGTGGAGGATAATACTGCTGAACATGGCCATCATGCGTTCCTCGTGCTTCTCTTCCCTTTCCCTCCTCTTTGCCTCTAGTGCTAGCTCCTTCGCTTGCAGTTCTGCTTCCCTCTCTGCAGCACGCTCCTCCCTCTCAGCTGCACGCTCCTCTGCCGGTTGGAAGATTGCAGCAAGCTCCCTCAGCCCACTGTCTTCATGCCTGCGTTTTTGTCCTACCGGTTTAAAAGGAATAGTTAACACTGTATTGTACAAACTTCTAAATACAAACCTTTCTTTCGAGCCGTCACTGCCTCTCTTCTGTGCTGAGAACTCAAGGTACCTAATAAATTAAATTCATCATTAATTATTATTGTAAAACAGCGAGCAAAACCCAAGAGCTTATAGCTAAACCAGCCAGCCAGCAAAACCCAAAAGCTTATAGATATACGGTCAAAACCAAAAAGCTTACCTTCCTATACCTCTGGGTGAGGTTCTTTACTTTCGTTTTACATTGTTGCCACGTCCGCTCGTGTCCCAGGTCTTTCATGGCTTGGGCAATACGCTGGTACACCGACCTGTTCCTGGCCACGCCATCTAACTGAGCCTGAACATCCTCATCCCCCCAGATTCCACCAAAGCCTTCGTCTCCTCCAAGTCCTTCGTCTCCTCCAAGTCCAACCAGCTGCCATAACTCCTTCGTATCGCTAGCCGCGTTTTTGTCACGTGAGAATGCCACACCCACCATATATTTCACTCGGATAGGACCTTATAGCGATCGGATCTACCTACCCCGGGTGGACCAGTCGGATCGCGATCGGATCGCGATCGGATCGTACCCGGAAAAATGTGAGTGCAGTGCGGACAGGATTTATATCGATCGGATGTAGATCGTTGGTATAGTGCGGACAGGCCTTAAATGACACAACAACCTTGGCAAGACAGTCTCTAAAGATTCTGACTTCCTTTTCGACCACTTACCGATGTGAGCAAGGCTTTTCCATCATCATGGGAATGAAAACCAAGAAATGGAACCGGTTGTAGGTGTCACTCAGTTCTACAAAACCGTGCATTGAATACTTCGCTACAAAATGCAAGCACAACCACTCATCGATTTCATTCATTTTGCAATGACCAACTAACTTACTAACTAACTACTAATACTTACTAACACACATATAAATTAAAATTCATAAAATAAAATATTTGTTACACAGGTATCGGTAATGGAACAGTGTGGATAGGACAATTTGGGTAATGGTTCCAAGAAGGTTGGGCACCACTGCACATATGGACTGCTAACTGAGATTGATATGGCAAACACATCTCATCTATTACACTAGAGATGTTTAGTTCCAGCAAGTAAGTGCGAGAAACTTACCCTTAATACAGTTAGAAATTAACCAATGAAATATATAGCATCTGCATCTGCAACAGTACAAACGCAACCTAACACAGCTCAACCAATCATCTTCAACCAAAGGCCAAGCGATGCCAGGTGCTTCTTTAAAAAAGCTCGACAAATCAAAAAAAATCAGAAGTGGGTCTCACACCCATGCACCACATCCGTACATATCCACAATAATCATCGATACAGGAATAAAGAAGAACTTCTCTCACAGGGGACCAAATGCATGCACTCCTTGTATATATAGCTAGCCTAGCTCTTGTATTTAACACTGCTCCCCTGTGTAGGCACACCAAATTCCTTGACACCATCTTGAACTCATTAATGTGGATAGGAAGTGGTACACTGAAATCTGCTCCCTTTCAAGAAGCTCCCAGTCCTGTCCAATATCTCACAACATCATATGACAGATGATGAGGACCCTGAGGGAATGTAGCCACATTCAAATGAACCAGACATACCTGTTCATGATGACCTAGAGAATTTTCCCAGACTTTAACTAAAATAATGGAGACCATTCTCTTGGTCTCTTCAGAGTCCCTGAATGAAGCACATTTTGACTCAGAGAGAGAGCTTGGTGCAGCATCTGGGACAACATGGATTTTACCAACAACAAGATCCTACTGTGATGTCTCCATGACTTAACCTCAGTAGGTGACTCTGGTCCATCCTAAATAGATATACACCCTTGCTGCGATTCTCAGCCTTCAAGCTTTCAGGCATGTACACACCCCAGTTGACATCTAATCTCAGTACATGCTGCATGAAGACATCAGCAGCATAATCCTGAAATGTCTTGGCAGTCCCTGGTTGGAGCATGTTGATGATAGCAGCACCATCAAGGATAGTGACCTCTACTGTTGGACTGGAGGTACTCTCTGGTGTGGGAGCTACTTCTTGCAAGCAGTGCAGCAGATCTGATTTTTTCAATCTACCAAGCGACGGTGGATAGGCCTGATTTTCGTGCTTGAAGAACTCACCCAAATCTCCATTGCGAATGTCCAGGCATTTTAGGTGGACCATCACAACTAGATAGATAGGGAGAGGTGTTTCTCTATCTAGGCTATGCCTGGTTGCACTTGTAGTGTGATTATCTTGGGGGCGAGGTCATACCAAACTGTTGTGCATCAGGAGCTGCGAAATGGTGATAACAGGTTGAGGCATTGCTGATGAACTTGATTGGAGCTTGATGTTTGGTCCATTCAAAACCATAGCAACTAGTTCTAAGAGAGAAGCTGGCACAGAATCTACCTGCCACTTGCTTTCAAATGAACCACTAAACGGATTTTTCAATTTAAACATATCTCTTCTCACTATTTTCTCTGCCCTGGCAAGATGAACAGCATCATTGTCGGCATCATGCTCACAAGCATTGTGTAATGCAGATCCAACATCTTCATTGAAAATGAGGACTACATCTCGGCCTTGCTTGTGAGCTTCCAAGTCCGGAAAGTAACCCAATATCCTGTCTTTGAGTTTGGTGGAGTGGATGCGTCCCACCACATCTCTCCCAAGTTGTTTCAATCTTGTGCTGTATAGATTGACCAGGTCAGCAAGTTTGAAAATGGGTGCAACTGAATTATCCATCCTGGCATCTTCAATATTGATTCAGCAAATGCAATCCCATGATTTACCATGTCCACATTAGACTCTTCAGACGCTTTTCTTTCTCTAGCTCTGTTATACAAATTGGCAAGGCACTGCACATGGTACTGGGCATCTTGTGCAATTAGATCCCCAGCACTCAGCAAGTAGATATTTATCTTGCAATTTGAGGGCACATTGTCAGACATGGATGTCAACTCCGAATGTTGATGCTTTGCACAAAGACCCGCCAGTTAGTGCTGCTTTGTTACAGAAGAAGCATGTTTCAAGGGAAGTACTTGCCTCTACCAAGCTCTGCCAGGTAAACTTCTTGGAGGGACCTGCAGCATCCTCTATGGGTCTCTTTCTCTTCTCTGCATGCTGTAATTTTGAAGCCTACATGAATCATGCCACTTGGCTTTGTGGTGTTGCAGAGTTGTTCATCATCATCAAGGCGTGGCAGATTTATTGTTCTTGGTAAACAGTCAATTTTATTGAAAGCAACAAGAAGGTCAGCTATGGTGGCATAGCCTGCTCCCTGCTGCGCATACCACGTCTGGACTCTGCTGGACAGTGAAGCACCTCTGATGTGTCTTCCTGGCACAGAACACACATATTCCAATCAGTTGCTGGAGCATGTGGTACTGGCCCTGGCTGTAGAAGATCCAATAGCTTGAATATTTTGGCCATTTTCTCACTGCTACACTGAAACCACAGATTAATCAGATGACCTATATCATGCAATACAGCTATAAGTTGGAAGCTAAATTCTGAAATTCAACTTACTCCAATCTTGCTTCTTCTGTCTTCATGTAAGCTTCTTCTCTCTTCATGTAAGCAGCTGCTATACCATGTGGCAGGATCACCTGACTACATGAATACATGTGTTAATGTGTGAATTGTTGGTAGCTTTAATTGTTTTGTGCATGAATGATGATTTTTTTTTGCATACCGTATTCACTCGAATATAAGTCGCACACTGAATAGAAGTTGCTCTGAAAGCCGCACTCCAAATGTAGAACACCAAGTTAATTACACCACCGCTCTTGCACACGCGCAGTCGTTGATCATTAGCTAAGATAGCTTGTCTGCCGAGTTGATCAAGAAATCATTCCGTGCTTGTGGCATCACTGTGAAGGTGGACGGGTCTGAAGATGGAGAAATTCTCTGCCTCAAGTCGATAAAGTAGCAGCTTTAGCTATCCCAGCCATTACACAAGCTACTCGCCAGCTGCTGGAAGGAAGTGACAGCGGTGGAGAAGATCCATTTGCTTCCTTGGATGAAGAGGATGAAGAACAGATCGAACATAACGAACTCATTGTAGATTACGATAGCGATTAGGAACTCTTGCCAGCCAACTACTACCTAGCTCAATGTTTGAAATGAAACAATCACAACCACAATGACGCAGACAAAAATTGAGCGCGAGACTGGCTTGGCACTCAAGCGTAATGCTTGAAGATCGCAACTTGATTTGGCTGAAATAAATACAAGTCGCGACTTATATTCGAGTGAATACGGTATATCTGTTCCATTCAACCATTCAACCTATGAATCTGCCCAATCTATAGATTGTGCTGCACAATCTATGAATGCCAATCTATTCCCTGCCAATCAATACACTTCAAAACATGGTAGCATATTAACACCCTTTACAACAGAGAAAGTGATGATTGCAACTGATGTATACAGAAAAAAGTGATACTGAGAAGAAAGTTCCACATGGACTTGGCAGATAAAGAACTAAAGGCTGATTCACAATAGCCGCAATGGAAGTTGAACGACAGAGACACCTAGTAAATTTGTCTGCAATTAAAACCAACAATTTAATTCACATCATACTACCTGTGAGTTCCCTGTGGCAAGATAGCAGAGTGTGAGGGCCAGTCTCTCTGCGGGTAATATCTCTGCTCTTACAGAGCTGTAATACCTCCGGTGAATAAGGAATAAGGAAAGGACTGACCTATTCATGAAATGAAACTATCACTTGATAATTTGGGGGAAACATCAACCATGGCACCTACCATCTGTAGAAGTGAGTCAAACCTCTCCTTCAACATACGAAGATACTTGAAGTCATCTGTAGAAGTGAGTCAAACCTCTCCTTCAACATACGAAGATACTTGAAGTGGGACTCTGAATCAGTTAGCCTCATCTCTTGGAGGAGATTGTGGTACTCCCCCTGTAACCTCCTTCGTGAAAAAATAGGGCGCACCTACATTCTTCTTTTACTCTTCTTCTTTCTCCTCCTCCTGTTAGCTAGAAGCAAAAGCATTTTAGGCTCCTCCTCATCACTGGAGAAATGGCTATCAATAACGCTGTCCATAGCGAGCGCACTTTCAATTCGAAAATATTTGGTCGAGGTCGAATGGGTGGAGTCAACTCTGGGTTAAAGTGCACATTTGAATCGATGCGACCGCGTTCATTGTGAACCACGGAGCGGTGCGTTGCGACAAGCAAACCGACAAATATCGATGCGGTGCAACACGGTGGCATTGCGTCTATTGTGAAACCGGCCTTAAGTGACATGGCAAGTATAGACAAAAAAAGATATTTGAAGACTTCTGCAAGGAACGCTATGGAGGTTATGACAGTGACAGTTCTCACGGATGTGCCAAGAATAAGACCATAACAATGGCAAAAGGAACAAAGATAGAGAATACTGAAAGGAAGTCATAGAGAAGTCATAGAGAATCCGACTCACCACAATTTAGGCACTGGATAAAAGAGAGGTTTTCAGCTCGTGTCACAATCATCACTTGGACTCAATGATGTACTCTGTCTCCCTTCAATCTATCCAATCTATTGGACTTGGCAGAGGAATTGCTACCCCACTTGGATTTTCTCAAGGATTACATCAAACACAGAAAGTATCTAACATACCCAGCTAGCTGCATAGCTGCATGCATAGAAGTGTTGTACTATAATTCTAGTCTCTATAGACCAATGACGCTTGCATAAACTATTTCATGATTGTGCTAGGTCTGAAGGAAACATATCTTCTTGTGTGTTGGAGTTGGAGGAAAGTCAGAGTCAGGAGTATGTTGAAGAAACAGGCCAACAAGACCAGCAAGATCTATGCCCTTCTCCTTGCATACCAGTGCCATCTGTTTCATCATCCCCTAGGTTGGTTTTCTGCATTCATGCATATTGTTTAATGCAGGGGTGTATTTAGGGGGGGCGGGGGGGGGCATTCGCCCCCCCTTGTATCATTCTCGCCCCCCCCCCTTGAAATTAGAGATATTTTTTTAAATAATGTCAAGAAAGGTGTAATACAAGAAAGGTGTAATAAGCTTATGATATCAGGTTCAAATGATAGGAATGTCAAACTGAGGTTCTTCTTGGTTTTCTCTGCCATACGTCCACAATCTCTTCAAGGTCGCTCTCAGAGAGTACTTCTGGTGCCTCTATAGCAATCCTCATAAGGTGAGAAAGGCTGCAGTCACTTAGAGAATTACGCAAACGAGTCTTGATCATCTTCATCTGTGAGAAGCTTCTCTCCACAGAAGCAGTAGAAACTGGAATCGATAAGCAGATGGAGGCAATCTTGTGCAAATTGGGAAACATGGCCTTGAGCATGTCGTTTGAAACAAGTTCTTTCAGCTGTGATGCAGTAGTATCCCGTGGTTGCTTGACTAACAGCTGGCGGAATGTTTTCCACTCTGTAAGTATTTCAGTGGAAATCATGGCTGTCTTCACTGTTTCTTCTCCATCCAATGTTTCTGCATCTCTATCTTCTCCGTAGTGAGCAATCAGTTTCTCAACAGACGTGTCTCCATAAGTGGGAAAAGATACTGAATCTGGTTTTGGAACTTTCCGTGGATCGAATATAGACAATGCTGATACAACAGCGTTGGATGAAGAAAATCGGCTTGTTATGTTGGCCTTTAAATCAGCAACAAAAGGCTTACCAACAACATTCTGGAACGAAAGTATTTTATCAGCGTCAATAGACACCTTTGTAGATGACTTCAAGTCTTCAACGTTTTCAAGAAGCTCCAACACCCAGTTCGCTCCAGGCAAAACTGCATCATCCAAGGATTTAACAGTAGCATCAACAAGGAATGATATCAACGAGAGGTCAAGCTGCTCTGCCTGAAGTGCTTTGCTGAGCTTGGCTACTTGTGGTAGAGTGAAATCAAGCAAATATATAGCTGCAATCGTAGACAATTTGCAGAGGGCACCATGGATTCCAAGAGCTTCTGGCTCGTGGGACGTCTCGTAGATGTTCCCAATGGTGATTACAATTGCAGAATAACTTGCTTTGACAGCTTTGACACACCTTTCATGTGCCAGCCAGCGTGTGTCAGATGGCTTGATCACTTTCATTTCTGGAAGTTCAAGAACGTGCTGTACCTCCTTCAGACACTCTGCTCGCTTGGGGGAATTGCGAAAATGCTTCCAAAGAGTAGTCAATGTTCTGTAAACATGAGCAATTCCAGGAGTTTTATTGGCAGCTTGCACACAAGCCAACTGCAGTAAGTGACAGTGGCAGTGTATAAACAGAGCGTGAGGAGTATGTTTCTTGATACGTGCCTGAACCCCGGTCTTTCGTCCAGAAAAAGTTGCAGCTCCATCAAATCCCAATCCAACTATTCTTCCGACTTGTAGACCTTTCTTCTTTAAACAATCGATGAGATTAGAATAGATGGTCTCTGCATCAGCCTTCTTCAATGGAATAAGCTCCAGAAAGCACTCTACTGGTACACCATCTTCCTCCCAGCGGCAAAATACAGACAATTCTTCTACGTTGGTGACATCTGTGCACTCATCTGCCATGAGGCTGTACATAGGTGCCTTTTGAAGTCGCTTCAGAATCGACTCCTCCACCCATGTCCCCAATGATTCGATGAATTCAACCACAGCCACTCTTGATGTGTACACAGCATTTCTTGGTGCAGTTTCTAAGAGTTGCTTCAAATGTTGGCTGCCACATCGAACCACCACGTCAACCAGCTTCTCAAATTTTGTCGAATGTGCAACTTGTTCTTTCGTAAGAAAATGAGTGAGTAGGATCAGGCACTTCACTGCAGCTCTGTTCTGAGCTCTTTTGCGAGCTAAAACATTCTGGAGTTGCTGTACAACTGTTCCACCTTTGGCTGCTCCTTTAGCTGCAAAAAGAGCTTGAGTTGCATGGATATGGAAGTCACTTCTCGCATGAGCTTTCAATTTTTCAACAGCTTTCTTCCAATTTCTGCAAGGTTGTGTGACCCACACTCCTCCAGTACGCTGCAGACCAGATTGCTTGCAAACCTTGCAAAAGGCACCATCGCTATCCTCGTCATAATAGAGCCAACTGAAATCTTTTTCCCAGCTCTTAGAGTATTTTCTCTTCGTGGATACAGAAGAGCGGTGTTTGTTTTGCTTGCTTTTCTTTGAAGGTGGAGGACTAAGGCTAGGACTAGATGCCTCGACATGCTCAGAGCTATCTGTTCTGCTATCTTCGCTATCGCTGCTATTAGCATGAGAAGAGGCTTGAGAAGTACTTGCAAAGTATGAGCGAATATCCATATTAATATGAAGAGAAATCAGCTAGTAAGGTTTCTTTTATAGAGACTTTAAGACCATGACATAATGGACTGAGTTAAAAATACTGAGAGAGAGTGGGAAAGAAGGAGGGAACTGAAGAAGTGACAAACCTACAAAGGAGAACACGTGGTGGTGTGTGATGACTTTAAGACCATGACATAATGGACTGAGTTAAAAATACTGAGAGAGAGTGGGAAAGAAGGAGGGAACTGAAGAAGTGACAAACCTACAAAGGAGAACACGTGGTGGCGTGTGATGACATCATGTCTAAGATTAGACTTGAAGACCATGACATAATGGACTGAGTTAAAAATACTGAGAGAGAGGGAGTGGGAAAGAAGGAGAAACAAAAGAAGTGACAAACCTACAAAGGAGAGCACGTGGTGGTGTGTGATGTCATCGTGTCATGACACATGCTCTCCTTTTTCCAAGCAGCTACAATATCATGAGAAATATATACAGTCTAGCCATAGTTCGGTATAGCATGATGCCATTGGTAGTCAGTCAAAATAGCTATCCTCAGACATTGTAAAAGCACAAAAAAATATGGGGGGATCTTCCCCCCTGACCCCCCTTTTACGACTTATGAACATGTTAAGAAAATATTAACAAAAATTAGGGCACCAAGTGACCAACCATTTCCACCCCCCCCCCCCCCCCCCCCCCCCTAGAGAACTAGAGAAAAATTGTGTATGAAACCTGTTGTCCATGATTTTGTAAGAAAATGCATGGAATGCAACATAATTCGATTTCACAAAAGCCCACCTCCATTATACGAGTGACAAGTGACTATATCTAATCTATATATGCTGATTGCCGTAGCATGCAACTTCAGCAAATATTTAAGATGGAATGTTGTACTAAAGATTTTAGAAAAAGTGCATGCCATCATAAGTAGCAGCTATATATACAGTTAGTACTGCAAAAATACCTGTGGGTAAAACACTTTCGTACTCCACGCGGAAGCCCAGGGTGCACGTCCCCTTTCCGCACCATCCAGGCTCTCCGCCCCCCCCTTATTTTTCCATATCTCAAGTTCGCCCCCCCTTGGCAAAATTTCTGTATACAACCCTGTTAATGTATTATTTTTATAGACCACCTTCACAAAAAAAGAATGAAGCAGTCTTCTTCAACAACAGATGCAATTGAAAGAGAGATTTTAAAAGCTCTACAGAAAGATCAAGATCAATTGCCATCTGACGAAGATGATCTGTTTGCGCAGAGTATTGGAGCATCGCTAAAGAAGATGACTGATCAGCAGAAGGCCCTAGCTAAGATGAAAATTCAACAGATAATGTATGAAATTCAATATTGTAATTCACAGCCTACCCCTGCATATTTCCCCCCACCCACTAACACTTCTCTTTATTAGTGTCAACAAATTTTTGTTTGATAAACATTTTACATCAACTTGAATGTGTTGTATTTGTATGTTCATTGACCACTGCTGCGAACATGCCTAATCTGCCATGGCACTTCTCCTGCTGAAGATACGAAGTAGTTCATGATTGTGTCACGTCAATCTGCAGCAGAGCGAGAATGTTTTGCTTCCAACATGGCTGATATCTGTAATTCCAACTGCTGTTTCAAGCCTCCAGTTGCCTGGGATCAAATTTCCATCTCCATCTTCTTGATCAGCATATCCTGGTGGAGAGTATGGTCGATTGGATGTAGGATTGCTTGCTTCTGAAATGGTGTCCAAGCCTTGGTTAAAACAGTAGCTACAAAAGCATTGTATGTTCATTGTTTAGCTCAGTTTAAATCTATGCCTAAAAGATGTGACAAATGAGTGTGACCTTCTGGAGAAATGTCATGACTGATATATGAATTGGTACAACTAATTAAATTTTCTCCAAAGAGGCTTGCCATATTTGACAACTTGAAAAAAGAAATAAGGGTCAATAGTGGAGATGTAACACCGAATGCTTTGTCCAACTTGTTGGACTGTTATGCACACATCAATACAGAGCATACTGAAAAATTATAATCTTGCAGTCTACTTTGGAGGACATTCAAAGAGTACATGATGACTATGCAGCTAAGGCTAGTGGAATCCTAAACAAGATGGAAAAGTTTGATACCTTCTTTGGTTTGAAACTTGCTTACCTGATTTTTTCTTCCGCAGAACAGCTTTCTCTCTATTTACAAGCTAAGGATATTACTATTCAAGAGGCTGTAAGAAGCGCTAAAGTTGTCTCCTCCTATTTCATATCTCAGAGGACTGAGGCCAAGTTTGATCATTTTTATGACCAAATTCTCTTTGAATGCATTGCACTGACCGAAGAACCAAGCATTCCTCGAAGGAGGAAGGCACTAAGAAGGCTAGATGATGGATCAAGCACATGAGTACCAAAGTACCAAAGACAAGTATCCCCATATGTACTTTCAAGCAATTGAGTTAGCTGCTGGAGAGGTGGAGAAGATATTTGACCAGAGGGATATCAGGATAACTGAGAAGATTGAATCGATGTTACTTGATGCTGCTAATGGAAAAGAAACTGAGTTAAGGCCGGTTCACAATATGACGCTAGCCCAGCGTTTCGTTTCGTTCCGTTACCTAGCGTCATACCGTCAATTTGTGAACATGCTCCGTTTTGAAGAAAAGAAGAAACGGAGAGAAGCGCTAGATTAGACTCGAGTTCTATTCTAGCGTCTGTTGACACTAGCTTGACCAATCAGATTCTTCATATTTTCATGTGTCATATCGTAGTTCTAATTAATGCCAATTTGTCAGTCGAAAATGGAGGATGAAAAGTCTGTGCGAAGCTTTGTATGTCTTTGGAAGGTAGGATCAAGCTCTTACAAGGATCTACGAGCTAAAGAGAGTTGCTAGCAAGGTAAACTACGTAGCTACTGAATTAAATTATCTTAGTAGTCGTCATATTCCCATAATATTCATAATATTGTTTAGGTTGGAGGCTACACAGCGGATGGATGCATCAAGAGGTGGAGGATTTTGAAGGACAAATTTGTGAGGGAACTGAAAAAGACCAAGAAGAAGAAGTCTGGAGATTCTGGGCCTGTTGTGGTGTCCAGTGAGCACAAGAAGTATGTAGTGAGGTTGAATATTGATCCCTCTTCAGAAACCTTTCACCCCACTACCCCTCATTCCCATGATTCTATGGATTATTACAACTATTGAACTAGTGCATTATATTACATCGCATTTTGTTCAGTGAATGAATGATATAAATAATTAGTTGAGTTCTGCGAACATAGCTGTACTGCCAATCAACTTCTCCAGCAGGAGTACAGAAGTATTCTTGAAACCTTCCCTGATCTCCACAGCAGACTGAGAATGTCTTAATAAAAAGAAATAAACAACGCATATGCAACTATATAGATAAATTATGGCAAACCTGTTGCTGCCAGCATGACCAATTGATGTCATTCCCGTATTTTGGTTCTTCATCTCCTCTTCACCCACCATCAATCATGTTTCTACTACCATCTTCATTATCAGACATCCGCAGATACCTGAAATGGCTTTCTGGATCTGACAGACGCATCTCCTGAACAGGTTGTGATACTCACCTTGCTGTCTTCGCATTCTAAATATTGGACGTACCCACACTCTGTTCTGCCTTCTCCTATTCCTCCTCCTCCTCCTCCTGAGCAAAAGAATCAAAATAATAGCCTGCTTCACTGCCGAACTTCGAGTCATAGCTAGCCAGCCGTAGTCGAGGGTGTGGTAGGTAAAGGGTCGAACCTCAATTGGCAAAATTTGGCTCGAGGTGACGGAACGAAACGAAACATAACACCAATTTGTGAACAGGATTGAACGAAACGCTAGACGGAGAAGAAAACGAGACGGAACGAAACGCTGGGCTAGCGTCATATTGTGAACCGGCCTTTACTCCCTGAAGATGTACAAACTTTATTGGCAGACGATATTGATCATGACCGGTTGAAGATACAGTTAACACTGGTCAAAGATATGATACGAATTTCCACTCCAAGAATATCAAAAATTACAAGTGTGAGATCAATTGCCAGTACAACGGTTGAAAGTTCTATCTGCAAAGGTATGCTCAGTGAAGTTGACAAACTTCTAAGAATATACCTGACATTTCCAGTTACTTCTGCAACAGCAGAAAGATCTTATTCAGCTCTCCGCCGAATTAAAACGTACTTGCTAAGTACAATGACCCACTGCAGACTTAACAACCTATTTTTATTATATGTGCACCAATAAAATATGTGCACCAATAAAAAACTGATGAACTTGATTTACGTACCATAGCAAAGGATTTTGTGTCTGTTAACTAACGCAGAACTAATTATTTTGGAAATAATTTCTAATCGATATTTGTTATTTAACATGATTATTTACACGGCAGTTATTTACACGGCAGTTATTGGTTCATTATTATTTGCTGCTAATTAGACAAAAAATCATATACCTGTAGTGGGGATAAATCCACACGCCCCTGAAGTCGCAGGTTTTCTGTTCCGACCAACCAGAGGGATGCCTCAGAAAAAAAGCAGAAATGATCTTGACACCAAGAGTATACAAATTACGTTAGCAAGCACTTTCTAAAGCATTTTGAGATACACATAATAAAAAGGTGGTATTGATGACGATGGCAAGCGTGTAACTTTGGGTAGCGCTAGGGGGATTAGTCACGTGTCCCTAGTAAAAATGCACCTACTATGGGAGAGCAATTAGAAATAACAAGGACAACACAGAGGGGGCATGATGTGAGAGTGATTTTTAATCACGGTCAGTTAATTGCAGAACACCCCCAAACGAGATTTGCCCAACAGGCATTTTGAGTTGAAGTTCGATCAACCCTGCGCTAAAGGTGAGTTACCTCCAGTGCCCCCCCATAAGCCGGTGATTCCTCCGAACAAGGCTAAGTACATGAAGGAGGTTTTTGATAGATTAATGTCCGAGGATCTTTTGCGCAAGTGGTTAGGCATCTACACATAAAATCAAAACAAGTGCTTTAATTCTGTAGTGTGGAATTGAGAGTATAAGAATGAGCATATGAGTGGGACAAGTGTCAGGCTTGCCTTCAATTTAAGTGTTTCGAGCTTTAATGTTGGGAGGAAGGTTGGTTTTGGTAGGATCATGTCTAAACTAGCTATTGAATCTAGTTGTCAACCTGCCATGTATTTGAGTATTCCGAAAAGTCTAGGGAGAAGAAGCGGGAGAGGAAGGCTACTGAAGACGCAAGGACCCGGCAGGAGGCAGTCATTTTGATGGAAGGCGGAGCATCATATGGTCCTGGCATGGTGCACCTGTAACATTATTTGTATTTTGCTTTGTCTTGTCTTGTCATGTTTGATTGTCGATGCAGGGATTGCTAGACAATGACTGGAGACATGCATGGAGTGACGATGGATGGACCTGGGAGCCCTGCAAATGATGACGTGCTATGTTTGCTAATTCGAATTAGCCACATAACAAATCTATAATTTCTTCATTTTCAAGTTGTTATAGTTAGATACCCATCTCCTCAAAGACCCATTCCACCAATCACATCAAAGGGAGGAAAACATGGAGGCCTCCCCCCCCAACTCCCCTCCAAACTCTCATTCAAACACTATTCTTGTGAGTGCCTGCAAGAGCAGCGAGGGAAAGTCGTACAGTCTCCCCTCGATTTCAAATCAACCAATAAGTTTCAATACTTTCACCACTCTTCTTGTCATCCTCCTCAACCTTCAAGGGCTGTGATGGGAGAAACCATCAGGATGCTCTGTGAAAGCAGCGACCTCCCAACCTTACCTCACAGCTTAAGGCCAGTCTTGCCCAATTTTTTTTTGAATTTTGGACAAAAAAAGTTTTCTTTTTTGTTGCTTATATCATTCTGTACAAACTGTCTTTCAAATTTGAAAATATTTGGATGCACACGTCTCTGGTTATGGTGTATTTTATCTAGGCCTTCACTTACATTCAACTGGTAAATTGAAAGTTTGTTCAGTTTCAGGAAAGTTTGATGGATCATATCTCTGCCACCGATTACCCTAGAGAGTGCTAGAATGTAGCTCATTGCACGCAGTCACTAGGTTCTAATTGAGCATAAATTAAAGAAAATTGAGCTACTGCACACGCACGACTAGTCAGCAATTCCATCCACAAGCACACACCACAGGTATACTTCCAACCATGAAGACATCCTGCCAAGAATTTCCCAAACACTGTGAGCTTCCAACACGGCTAGGAAAGTTCTGTTAGTTCAGACACTTCCTAATTTGTATTTGTCAATTTGGGATTGCCATAGTAACCATGAGGGAGGTAGTAGCTGTGTGAGTCCCGTTTTACCAGCAGGCACATCGAGGGATTATCAAGGCTCACCAACCACACACGCTTTGAGTTGGGACATGAACAACTTGTGAAGCATGCCACTACATGGCCAAACTTACAAATAACAACACTTAGCAGTTACATCATTCTTGCTAAATTTAAAAGTGGCCAAAAGACTATTCAAGCACAGAAGGTTTGGCTTGGAACATGACAATGTGGCATGGGATGTGGACACAGTAGTATGGAACACAAAGTCAGTAGTATGGAATGCGGCAGAGCTGCCTCCAACAGAAACTTGCCTAGAGAGAAGTTGGAAAAGGGAAGTGTCTTGCATGATAGAGCAATGACAAACCAAACCAAGTGCAATGCCTTTATTACATAATCATTAACAAAAGGATGACATACATGTTTCTACAAATAATCAATAACCGCAAGTGGAAACAAATAAATACGCTCAAATCACAGATCACGTAAGGTAAAGCACCATTTATCGTGTGAATTTATTGGGCTAGCCGCACAATTCAAGTTCAGTATTTTTTTTAATGCCACAAGAAACGAGGATAGCCAAAAATACCGATTCTGAGAAGATGCCTCCAGAAGTTTCTATCATCAGTATATCTGACTATCAATAAGCCTGCAAGTACTAACTACATTAGATTTGCATATTCCTCCACAATTGGTATTGTTGATGCTCGAATGATTAACAATTCATTGATTTTCTTCCGCATGGGTCAAGCACAAATTAATTCCACATTGATATATCTGTGCTGATAAAAATAGCAAGATTTATTACACTTAGGTTACACTTTAGGTAATTATAAACAAGCTCAGAGCATGATGTAACCAATATAAATCGAGAGCGTTTATGATTTCTCCTCATAGCAAGCAGCCCAAATTGTTTGGCTGATGCACATGTGCTATCCATAGTGTAAAAGTTATCTACTTCTTACCAAAGTGCCTGTGCTTGGATGTCTGCGAGTTGTAGTTGTTGCAGCTGCTGTTCTTTGGTGGTGTTTCCTCGCATCTTGTGCCATGAAAAACAGGGCGTGAGGATTTACGGTCCTGTCAACAACTCCAATCACGCATCCAGGACAGAGGCCCATATCCTTCCTAGCTCCCCAGGGCCTTGCGGTGCCTGAAGCCCTCTTGTTGCCAGGATTTTCCGGCGTCACCTACCAGGGTTTGTTTACCCTCACCGATGAGGAATCTTTGAAACTAGTGGAGACGAGCCAAGTCTTAGCAAAGGCAGAGAACAAACATAAAGATGCGGACTGAAAGCAGGGAAGAGGAAGCAGCACTCTGAAGATGCAGTAGCAAGATAGTGTAGCTGAAGTCAGGGATCCCCAAGGATCATGTAAAGAGTAAGACTCCGGAAGTCGAATAATCAGTGCGCGTCAATTAATTTTCGCGGTATATATTTTAAAACGCTGCTTATCTTAAACGCGCGGGCTAAAATCACCGGAAGGCATCAAGAAAGGATACTCGAAGTAAATAACAGGACTACTAACACAAGTAATACAACTTCATATTAACACAACTTCATAAAACAACAAATGCAGCATCATGTGTTTTGAAAAGCATCAGCAGTCGTACCGGCATTCCTCTCCCTCCACATAAAGTCATCGAGGTATATATGAAGGAAGTTGATCACGACGAACCCCCTTCATCCTTTTAAACTTTATCCTCGCCTGCTAAAATCAATTTATCTAACATACTGTGTATATCTTGTGGTATAACTCACTCTATTCCAGTAGGATTCAACATTTTGTGTGCACACCTGTGACTGGATTTAGGAACTCTATTGAATGGTTAACAGTCCGATGAGCAACCACTTCAGGCAGAGAAGCAACCTGTCTGTAAGCAGCCCACTGATCCGAATGGATTATCGCAACATGAGACCGTATGATAGGGAGTAATGTTGCAGCGTCTCTCCGGGGAACTATTTGCATGTAACCTGAAAATTTGTGTTGAACAACTACATAGAATGGAGTGGAATTGTGATTGTTTACAGCATACCCAGTGCAGGAGTATGACTGGTGTCCACCAATCCAAACACCCGGATGGTGGCCGGGTCCCTATGATGCTGTATATATCCACAATAATTATAATAATGATTCTATAATGATGCTATTCTGATAATGATGCTATGGCCACAAGAATGTACTTATGTGACAATTGACAACACACTGAATTGGGACTCATGATGACGCCATGCCCACCTAAGATTATTGGACAGCTAAGGGCTGTTGAGCAAACTTCCTGCAACCACTGGTACACATTAATTGCAGTTGGTCGACTGTACCTTCTTCACTTGCAGCAGCAGTAACTGGGTACTAGAGTTCCTAAATCCAGTCACCACAAGATATACACAGTATGTTAGATAAATTGATTTTAGCAGGCGAGGATAAAGTTTAAAAGGATGAAGGGGGTTCATCGTGATCAACTTCCTTCATACCTCGATGACTTTATGTGGAGGGAGAGGAATGCCGGTACGACTGCTGATGCTTTTCAAAACACATGATGCTGCATTTGTTGTTTTGTGAAGTTCTTTGAAGTTGTGTTGATATGAAGTTGTGTTACTTTTTGGGGGGTGTTGTTTTTTATGCTGCATTTGTTGTTTTATGAAGTTTTGTTAATATGAAGTTGTATTACTTGTGTTAGTAGTCCTGAGATAGCCGTTATTTACTTCGAGTATCCTTTCGCGGTGATTTTAGCGCGCGCGTTTAAGATAAGCAGAGTTTTAAAATATATACCGCGAAAAATAATTGATACGCACTGATTTTTCGACTTCCGGAGTCTTACTCTTTACATGATCCGAAGTCAGACCATGAGCCTCATATTCATTCTTCCGTCAAACCAGTTACAAAACTTCACACAGAAATGCGTTGTGTATCTTGCTACAAGAGCGTTCCAACTATCTAAACAAGAAATGAAGGGGAAAAGACGTGCAGTCAAACAATATGCTAAATACAAACAAAAAAAGAAACATACCAAGTTTCTCACATCGCTAGTTAACCCACGGATGGGAAGGGATAGCACGAAGAATTAAAAAAATTCAGGAGCACGTAGAAATACTACTAGTAGAAGCCCTCACGTGCAGTTGCTGTGGCGCGGTATATTTTTTTTGTGTTTTAATTAATGATTTTGAGGCCTGTTCAATTCCATCAGATCTATTTTGTTTATATGGGGGGGGGAGGGGGATTAATACAAGTTCGACTCCCGACCGACCCCAAAACAGGGGCTTTCCCCCGCTGGACTGCGACGCTGAGCACGGGCATTCACCTCCCCAGTTCTTTGCCTTATCTTGAAGCTGAGAGCTCCCTCAGAAAGCCATTGACCTGTTCCCAAGACCCCCAATGAATGATGGCTACAGGCACAAAAAAGTGGCAATGATCTAGATTGGCATACTTGGCCACTTCATTCCATTCTTTTGCGATTATGTTGCATTTTCATTCCTCCTCTCTCTCCTCTATTTTTACCTCGGCCTTCACCACCATTGCCCTCCTTCTCTTCTCCCCACTCTACCATTTCATGTCATTCCTGAGATGCACAAGTGATACAAGATGTGTCCTTCTACGGAATCTACCTGCTAGTTGTGTGCACACGAACTCCTCCTGTGTGAATCATATCCGTCATGTTAATAGTTACTTCTCTGTGTGCCAAGACATCATTCTCATTGTCCCTCCCGCTATCAAAGCCCTCCCGCTATCAAAGGTGAGGGAATCTCGTTATCCTGGTCATATGTGTGTTTGGATAAATCTGGAGGTTGTGGGAGGTAATTATATAGAATAAGCTCATCAGCTGATAGTTGCCAATCTAATACTTGAAGGTATCTTTGAGGAGTTTAGTTTTGATACTTGAAATCTCATCTGCAAACATTAGCTTCAAGTTAATCTGAAGGTATTTAATCACAATTATTTGTAGAACTCTTCTCCGTTAATATACCATCTTAGCTGGCAATTATATACTAATCTCTAGTACTGCATGCAATGTAAAGTCAACTACTGTTGTCTGTCTTAGCTGGTATATACTATATTAAACCATGTCACTACTAGTATATACTGCATGCAATTTAAAGTCAAATTGTTATTGAACTTGCAATACATTATCAAAAGCATTGAACTCATCTGCAAATCAAAACCTAGTATTTAATAGTGTACACTAAACAAAGGTGATGTCATAGCAAATGATAACTATAATTATATACAACCACAACAATATTAAATCATAAGAAAACTTACAATGACTCTCTTGAAATTGATTATTGAGAAAGTCATTTGTATATATTATTGTAAATAAAAATGTTCAGAATTAGGTAAGCAAACTAGCGCTACATAACCAATTAGCTCTAGATACTTGACAAAAAAAGTTACAGCAACTAACACAGTAGATATTCAGAGTGCTTCTGCTAAGCACCTGGAAGAGATTTTTAAAATTTGGATCACACACTCCATCAAATCAAGTTTGCTATTAAATTTATGTTCTATGATAATTCTGAAATCTAGTAGTATATTTATGCTATGCATAAAGAGAGAGTATACACAGAATACAATAACCAACCTTACACTAATTACTTAAATATGTATTAAGTATTTATTATGCTATGTTTATAGAGAGAATATACACAGAATAATAACCTTACGTATATTATTATAGTAGTATGCTGTGTAGAGCATACACAGGTTATTATTCAATAACCAACCTTACACTAATTACATAAGTAATTTTTGGTGTGTGATATGTTTAGAGAGAGATAGAGTATCCACAGATTACTGCATTTTTATGTATTTCCAGGTGATGTGCAGCTTCACAAGGTGTCAAGTATCACCGATCAAGTGATGCTGTTATATTATAATATATGATTGGTCAATCGGGTGTAAATATATTTTCACATGTATATACTTCAAAAAAATTGTGCATCATAATAAATTATATAAAATATAGAATGTGTACACCATGATAAAAGTTGGACCTACTAGGAATCAACAATACAACTTTTCATGTGTGAAGGTGGTTGTGTATAGGGAAGATATTCGCTGATACTGTATTAATGTGAGATGCATATATATATAACTAGTGAGGTTGAGGTGCAGTGAGAAGAGTCGATCCCTGGAGACCAGAATAATCACACTGACAGGTTGCTCAACATATAGCTATATATAGTCACATTGGACGAATGCGACCACCATCCACCCATCCACCCAAGGCTCAAACTCAATATAGAGTTAGGATAACTGCTGACTGTCATCTTGTGGTTGGTCTTCTTGGAGCTTCCTCATTAGAAATGCTATAAAAATTGTTCCCCACAGAACCCACCCACCTTTAAAATTAAAAACCTTGGTGACGGTGAAATAAGGACACAATTGAGTAGGGTGCACAAGGAGAGCAAGACAAGCTGCATACCAGCATTCCTACACAGGCTTGTGGTATGCAGCGAGGTCATTGGCTTAGTGTTTGAGATCATCGGCCAAGCACTGTGAAATCAAACGCAGAGCATTGCATAAGGTGTCTTTCAGTAGTAACCCCTACACCAGTTCCAGGACCCTGATGAAGGCAAGTCCTTTACACTCGTGAGTTCTATCTTGCGATGACTGATGTCCAGGTCAGTTGGTGGCTTGAAGGCAAGTCCTATATGCTTGTGAGTTTTATGTTGCGGTATGAGTGAGCTCCTGGTCAGTTGGCTGGTCAGTTGGTGGCAAGTCCTATACTCTCGTGAGTTCTATCTCGCAATGAGTGAGCTCCAGGTCAATGGTGGCTTGAAGGCAAGTCCTATATGCTTGTGAGTTTTATGTAGCAGTATGAGTGAGCTCCTGGTTAGTGGTGGCTTGAAGGCAAGTCCTATATGCTCGTGAGTTCTATGTTGCAGTGATGAGCTCCATGCTTTAATGATCAAATAATGGACTTCCCAACCCAATATTTAATCAATGAAACTTGCTCGCTCATCTTGCTCATTGAACTCATGAGCATATCAGTGCCTCACAGTTGTATAGGACTTGTCCTCAAGCCACTAACTTGCCATGTTCGATTTCTGCTCCGTGTCCTCCATCTTCATGGTGGTCACATGCTGTACACACTTCACAACATCAAATAACCATGTTTTCCGAGTTCTTCCTGAAAGAGAATGCTGAGATTGTTCTGAAGCAAACATCACCATGATGTGCAGTCCTACCTTAACCACATCAAAGAAGAAACATTTCAGTGGTGGAAACTTTCTCAAATCCAACGAAAATTGAAACCTATTGTCCCATCGTTGCATAATCTCTGTAGATTAATGTGCACAATGCCACCAACATTGGTAAGCCTACCATGGTGACTCCTTACCACAGGAGAGCAAGTCACACACCGGTGTCGCAAGACCTACCCTTCACTACATCATTGCACAGGAGAAAATGGTGATTTGGTAAAGGGTCTGGCTAGTGAGTCCATTCCCACACATGGGGTTGCTTGCGTCCCTTTGGCAAGGCAGTGTTTCTCCATCAGAGGTGTCCCAGATGTCTCTATAGATGCGATAACCTCGAGGAGTGCCACACGTTTTCACAGGGATTAAAAATTTGTGTTGTTAGGTTTGAGGATTTTACCAGCATAAATTTGGGCATAATATGTAATACCATTATGCTGGCATGTATAACCGGATATATTACTTGGGGGGAAATATCACAGTAGCTATAAAAAAAAGTCCACTTCAGAACCCACCCCCCTTCCGATATTTATCGAAATGTACTGACACAGAAAAGCCAGAATATTCTGTATTAGGCTGAAGCTTCTCACACTAGTCCAGCCATCTTGGGCTGGCTGCCTGCAAGTGAGACTATTTAGAATCAACTGGTCCTGCAGTACAACACTGCTGAACTTCTGCCTTGTACAATACTTTTCATCAAATTGATTAGCATAATATGCACTTAGCCGAGCATAATAGGTATATACCTAGACGAGCATAATAGACACCTAGATGAGTATAATATGCACTTAGCCGAGCATAATAGGTATATACCTAGATGAGCATAATAGGCACCTAGCTGAGCATAGTTGGCACCTAGACGAGCATAATAGGAACCTATCCGAGCACAATAGGGGCACCTAGCCGAGCATAATAGGCACCTAGATGAGCATAATAGGCACCTAGCCTAGCATAACAGGCACCTAGCTGAGCATAATAGGCACCTAGCCTAGCACCTAGCTGAGCATAATAGGTAAAAAATCTAAAAATATAATAGGCACACAAACTTTATAGTCTCAGGCTGGGTGTGGTTAATATGTGAGTGTAAATAACATACACACTACGCAACTTGAAGGACCTAAATGATATAAATTTCAAAATCATCTTCTACGGAATTTATGTTGATCAAATGAAAGTATGATAGAGAGAGTGCTTGTAGCAGGGGTGATGGTTTGAGGGAGTGCTGGTAGAGGGAGTGCTGATAGAGGGAGTGCTGGTACATGGAGTGCTGGTAGAGGGAGTGCTGGTAAGTCAGGGGAGTAGGAACGAGTTTCATGTTGGGGGGGGGGGCATTTTAATTTTTCACAGAATATCCCTTCTCCCTAGCACAAAAACTAGCAAATCTCTTGACAAAAATAATCGAATACATAATCACAATAATTAATCATTGAAGTTTACTTGTGACTCATAGTACAGTATTAAAACGTCATAAAAAACTGGATCTTCTTTCGTTTCTCTCCACGAATTCTTTTGCGATATCTTCCACGGAAAGACTATCAGTTTTATGGCGAAGAATATGCAGAAGCATGCAGTGATTTGGGTGCTGCTGTGTCATCGAGTTCCGCAAATATGTTTTTATGCAGTTGAGGTTGTCACAGGGATTGTTAAATATAATTTTAGTAATTTGTGAACTATGATTTAACACCTGGCTGTTCATTAAAAAGACTACAGATTGTTTGAACTTTAGTGACTTCCCTAAATTGAATGCTAGCATGAGGAGCTGCTTTGATGGCATCTTGAAGCATCTGAAAGGGGAAGCTTTTGCATGTCAATGTCATCCTTATACAACACACAAAAATCTTGAGGCAGGATAACAGCCTTACCATTGGCAATAATATTCAATGTTTCTAACGAAAAGAAAGTTCTTCTGAAGAAGTCTCCTTTGAAGATCACCATGAACAGCATCAATTACTATAATATTCAACTGAAATGAAGATATGTTGAGCTGCACCATCATCAATTCTTCTTGGAATTAGCCTTTTCCTGGGCAAGGTAGGTGGGTCACACTTCTCAGATGCCTCACTTTTCACTTTGTCCAAAAAGTTGGTTTCAGTTCTTAGCCTCTCAATCGATTTCAGGGAGACTTCTGCAGCATGAAATACATCATGAACATTGATTTCCCTTCCTTGGATCGTGGCAGATACTATACTAAAGATGAGAATAGAGAGCTTGATGCCAAAAAAGTGGAATTCCTGTTGCTTCTGTACAGTTTCGAAAACCACTTGATGTTTTGGGGAAAACTTGATCAGCTGGATTACATCTATGGCAAAATTAAGTGCTTCCTTTACAGACTTACTACACCGTGCTCTTGCAGACTCAAGTTAACGTAGTGAGCTAAGCAATGGACAGAAATAGCCTTTGCATTATCATCTTGAAACCTCTTTGCAACTCCACTGATGTGTCCCTGAAATGTATGTGCTCCATCGTATGCTTGGCCTCTGCAGTATTCTAATGGAATATCCAATTTTAAAAGGCAATCTTTTATCCATGAATAGACAGTTTCTGCTGTCGTATTCTCAAACTGAATAAGACCTATGAAGTCTTCTGATACTTGATATGTTTCAGATACCCAACTGAAGCCAATAACTAGCTGCTCACGATTGTTATCTGCTTAAGGAACTGCTTCTTCGTTTTGAATGTATAACATCAAATTCTTTTTGAAGTTGTGTACCAATAGGCTCATTTTTTGTGGCAAACGAAAATTTCTGAGCATCTTTGTGGGCTAAAGATCACTCATGTTCCCTAAACCTATCGACAGCTTTTTTCCAATTTGAAAATCCTGTAGCAGAAAAAGCAGGGTCAGCTCTAGCACTCATAACTGATACTTGTGATTTGTGAGCATTTTTACTATTGAAGCAAAACACTTTGAAGATAGACTGAAGCCATGGAAACATCTCTTTTTGATATTCTTTCCTGTCCCATAGCATTTTTCCATTTTCTTTAAAGAAGTGTGATCTCTTGGTTGATTTATTTCTGTTCCAGAGCAACAGAAACTATTGCATGCAGAAATATTTAATTCCTGATCAACTGGAATGCTGTCTTGGGAAAGTGATTCAATAGATTGGGGCTCAGCAGGTTGACTTACCCCATTTGCTGTCTGTGAACAAACTGTTTCATTATCAGGTTCCAATGAAACTAGTATAATAAAAACACAAAGTTCTTTGATTAAATTCTACTATAATACATACAAAATATAGACCCACCTAGACTGATAAATTGCTGGTTATTGAAGACTGCTTTGGATCCAACTTGATTCTTTTAGAAGCCATGCTGTCTGGAGTTCTTTACCATGTGCTTAGTTGAATTGCTGATGCTAGCATAAAGTCTCTGTTGATTGATTCATACTTCAATGTGTGCCCACCACACAGGAACTTGTAAAGGAAGTCACTATAGAGGCGACAAATACTTGCACTATATACCACATTCTACAAGTTTAAATCTACCCTAAATTATAACAATGAGTTGGTAAATATTGGAGGGGCCAGGCTCCCACCTACAGAAAAGTTGGGGGGGGGCCAGTGTCCCCCCTGGCCCCCCTATTCCTACTCCCTTGTAAGTGCTGGTAGAGGGAGTGCTGGTAGAGGGTGTGCTAGTACATGGAGTGCTGGTAGAGGGAGTGCTGGTAGAGGGAGTGCTGGTAGAGGGAGTGCTGGTAGAGGGAGTGCTGGTAGAGGGAGTGCTGGTAAGTGCTGGTAGAGAGAGTACAGGTAGAGGGAGTGCTGGTAGAGGGTGTGCTGGTAGAGGGAGATAGAGGGAGTGCTGGTAGAGGGAGTGCTGGTAGAGGGAGTGCTGGTAGAGGGAGTGCTGGTAGAGGGAGTGCTGGTAAGTGCTGGTAGAGGGAGTGCTGGTTTGAGGGAGTGCTGGTAGAGGGAGATAGAGGGAGTGCTGGGATGGTTTGAGGGAGTGCTGGTAGAGGGAGTGCTGGTAGAGGGAGTGCTGGTAGAGGGTGTGCTGGTAGAGGGAGTGCTGGTAGAGGGAGTGCTGGTAGAGGGAGTGCTGGTAGAGGGTGTGCTGGTAGAGGGAGTGCTGGTAGAGGGTGTGCTGGTAGAGGGAGTGCTGGTAGAGGGAGTGCTGGTAGAGGGTGTGCTGGTAGAGGGAGTGCTGGTAGAGGGTGTGCTGGTAGAGGGAGTGCTGGTAGAGGGAGTGCTGGTAGAGGGAGTGCTGGTAGAGGGAGTGCTGGTAGAGGGAGATAGAGGGAGTGCTGGTAGCAGGGGTGATGGTTTGAGGGAGTGCTGATAGGGAGGGAGTGCTGGAAGAGGGAGTGCTGGTAGAAGGAGCTGGAGAGAGTGAGTGTTGTGGAGGAGTGCTGGTTGTAAAGCTATCTTCTTAGGACAAGAGTGATTGCATACGGACTCCTATGCATCCAAATGTCCTTCATTCAAGACAGTGACAGTCTAGTGGTCTAAAATACTATATTGGTCAATATGGTGCTTATTCAATACTCCACTATTCCTTTTGCTGCTACTCGGAACAATCACATTATGCTTCTATGTTGTGTACTGGATTCTTGCCATTGTGCACAACATCACTGAGTGCAGACAGTCACTATTGTGCACTCACTTCCAAACCATCTGGCTACATACTAGGTCATCCAACCTTCTTCTACTCCACTTCTCCATAATTATCTCCTGCTGAACAACCTTTGCTTGCCCTCACCTCTCTTCTGCACAAAGGAACAAGCCATCCCGTCCTCTACCTAAATATTGCCTCTAGATTGACTTTTGATCTCTTCCAACATTCCAAAAACCATGCACACTCCTCTTCTCCATTTGTGCTCCTCTCAACACACCTTTAATCTTTGATTGTATCCATGGAAATTCTTACACATTTGTGCCTATTTCCAAGTCAGCTTCTATCCGGTTCTCAAACTAGAAGTCATCCCACATCTTCTAAATTACTTTTTTTTTTAACACAGCAACAAAACACAGGCACATCTTAACTTTCTCCTTGACCTGATTTTGACCTCAATTCCTTGGACAGGCCGGCAGGGAGAGAGAGAGAGGAAGGAAAGTTGGAGCTACTCAAGAGGAATATGATTTCTGACAGTAAGAGGAAAGAAAGGTGGGAGGTCATGTTGGAACTAAAAATCAGAGGACCAGTCTTTAGAACAGCAGAATTTGCAGGCCAGGTGTTCAATGCAGGAGGAGAGAGGTGGGAAGATGGCACATCAGCACAGCATTCTCTAGGAGATGGAGAAATTGGAGTGGTGCACATACAGGCAAAGCATGTAAGAGCTTCAAATGGGATTCTCAGTTGAGGAGAGATGGAGGCGGTTTACCCAAAGAGGCACCCACCAGGAAGGTGGGTCTTCCTCACATCAGTATCACTCCACCAGGAAGGTGGGTCTTCCTCACATCAGTGTCACTCCACCAGGAAGGTGGGTCTTCCTCACATCAATGTCACTCCCCACCAGGAAGGTGGGTCTTTCCTCACATTAGTATCACTCCACCAGGAAGGTGGGTCTTCCTCACATCAGTGTCACTCCACCAGGAAGGTTGGTCTTCCTCACATCAGTATCACTCCACCAGGAAGGTGGGTCTTGCTCACATCAGTGTCACTCCAGTTTGTTGACCTATTTTGTTAAGAAGAAATACCTATAATGTTATTACGATGACCTGCTTGAATTTTTATCCTCTCAACTTTACGAGTGGATGCTCTAGCCTTCATCAGGAATAATGACATTATTGAACAAATCTATTCTTTATGCTATAGACATGATCAATATATATACATAAATTAGAGTTTCTTCTTATTCTACAAACAATATGAGATGACGTGAAATGACATGTCCATTGGGAAATATTCTGTTGTCATATATGGGTGTTGTTATATATGGGTGTAGTCAGTAAACGATAACATATCCTACACCGAGAGTGGAACAACAGGTCTGGTAGTATAAAGGTTGTGGCAGGGATGTATCTCGTGAGCCTGCAGGGGCCTCACTGAGACAGAAATGACACCAAAAGGGGTTTGATTGGTGTTGCAATTGGCATAGAGAGGTGACCCTGGGCATCGCATGAATTTATGGTCTAGCTCAGATTCACAAACAGAATAACCTTTGTGTCTCAGGACAACAACAAAATCATAGACAGGGCTGCTGCAGCGTCAGACACTTGCCTCACATCTGCTCTCCATTTGCTCATCAACTTCAACCACAACAAGCTTCTAATTCTAAACTCCACCTATCAAAAAGATCTAAATAGCTTGCAAAAAAGGACTGCTTCATAGATCAAAAAAATTATCGTCAGGAATGTTCAAGCCTAACAGCAGTCATTGACAAGTACCTCCAAGATGTGAAGAACAAGTTCCTCAATCCCTCACCTCCAGAATGAAGGCAGTCATATCCTTCTTAACTGAGCTGGTGGACTATGTGTACATCTAAAAGATACTCTGTTGGTGACGTCCATCTAGGTAACTACAAAGAGGCATACGTGTAGATTCTCCTTTCTCCTATAATTATTACTCTCTCTTAAAATTTCATCTTGCTGCCCTTAGTGTCACTGACGTGTATGTTATCACTTGGCACTTCCACAAGAGAGAACCCAAACCCTCAACTCTGCTTTATCAGATTCCACAGTCTGGAGCCAGTCACACGAACACTCTGTACTGCATATTGCCATCAGAGTTTTTTCTTTGCCCCGTTACATTACCATGTCATGGGAAGGTTTGGACCACAGCATATGGACTGGCAGGGTACTAGGTACTGGCTGCATAAGAGCAGGACACATCATCCCTAGAAATTGGGTCAGTGAGTGGGAGCCAACGATAGGGACCTGCAATTCTCCATGCCCAAAACTCCAAAGTCCTTGAATGCAATAGTGGCCAAGTGCACCATGGACTGCCAGTACAATGACATGGTGATTATGTATCACCAGTTTCCCTGATGAAAGAGGGCAGGGCGGTCGAGGGGGCCATCATGCTCAACAAAGACGTGGCAAGTAGAACCATCCTGGGGGAAGGGGGGGTGGATGTCTCGAAGGGGAAATATTTCACAATTAAGAAAGGTCAGAAACTACTAGCCCCCACCATGTCTTACACCAGGTTTGGATTCAACCTAAATGCAAAGTGCAGAAAGCACATAAGCAGCCTGGGATACCGTAGATATGTCATGAGCGGGGGCAAAACGATGGCCATTGGGAGGAAGACTATGACGTTCCACAAGTACTTCAACTCCATGGAGACCATTGTCTCTTACTACATAACCATGTTTGGCAAGGCCATCATGGATGACCTTCCCATTTCCGTACAACTATTTTCCTGCATAGAGGCTGCGCACCTCATTCTGATGAGAGTGGCAAGGAAAAAACACCTCCACTTCAAGCATAACCATAGAAGCTAACTGGGACCCTGCTATAGTGCTAACTGGTTCTGTGGTCAAGGCATTTTTTAGGGTTTGGAAGGCTATTCTGTGCTGGTTGGTCCAGTTCACTTTGTCAGGGAGTTTCTTTTGGGTGAGGTTGGTGAGGGGATTGGCCATCATTGCAAAGTGCTGAATGAACTGCCTATAGTATCCAGCAAAGCAGAGGAAAGTGCAGATGTCCTTCTTTCACCGGGGCATCACAAATTCCTTCACCATCTGGATTTTGGCTTACTCCAGTCTGATTTGTCCGGAAATGTTCTTGAGTTAGGGATATTCAAACATGGCCAGTTTGAATGTCGATCCAGGAATGCTGTTCCTCATTAGGTGCAGTCTATGTGTTAGAGAAATCGACCACATCATCCAGATAGCCTGTGATATATGTAGCGATGTCCCTGACTTGTTCATTATGCTTGAATAACTCCCAGAGCCCTGAGGTCAAACAGAATGACCTTCTGTATTCCCTGTACAGTGTGACAAATGCTTATGTCGGGAAGTAGCTTCCAAGGCACTTGCCAATAACCCTTCTCATGAGAACAAAGGTGATGTCCCAGCCAACCCATCAGCTCGTCTATCCATGGAATGGCAAAAGGGTTGGGGCGTGTCTCTGCGTTGACTTTCCTGAAGTTCATGCAAACCCAAAGAGAGCTGTCTTTTGGGTGGACGAGTACTATTGGTAAAGCCCATGTGCTTGTATTTGGTTCGATGTGATCGGCCCATAGCATCTGTTCAATCTCTTCCCTGACTATTTCCTTCTTGGTGTGGAGAAGGTGGTATGGCTGGAAATAGATGGGGGTCGTGTTGCCTGTCTCAATAGCGATACTCATCTGTGTTGTCCTTCCCAGTTGGTCGGTAAAGAGTTTGGCGTGCAACTGGGATATCTATGACTGCTGGTCCTTAGTTCTGGGTTGATATAGAGTATCTGTGGTTCTTCCTCTTCAGCTACCTACTTAGATGATGTCATCATACAGCGTGAAACCTGGGAGAACAACCTCACCCACCTATGCCTCATCCTTCACACTCTCATTGAGCTTAACAAAATCATATTGTGAATGAAGCTCTATATTTATTCACAGTATTGTCCTGCCATACACTATGAATAGTAATATAAGTAGTCAAGAGCCTCAACTATATCTCAGGAATATATTATTGAACATTACAAAGGGATTTAGCTTTTCAAATGCACTTGTTAATATTGCTAATATAGTTAATTTTTTGTGCGCTTATACACAACTTGCTGGCCATGGAAGTTAAGCACAAGGTTTTCCAAGACTTAAATAGTCAAACCTGGGAAGCTGGTAACATTGAGTGAATTAGAACACAGTGTACTACTATGAGTATGGACACTATTTAGGATGGAGTAGTTTCACCAGGTAATATACAAGAAAGTAGTAAAGACTACCTTATGTGGCATGGGATAACAATCTATAATTGGAGCCAAACATTGTGCGTCAGGATAATGTACATGACTTGTTCTAATTGTGATAGTGGTATGCTAAAGACACAGAGTGGAGGAAAGCTGAACATCACCCTACTTTATCTTTGCTGACCTAAATTTTATCTCTATATATATTGCTTCCCAGGAAGGAATAAAATATCTAGCAGAAGAGCAGATGTTACTATTTTTGCTGCACTTTTCTCCTGGGTGGCTTGGATACACTAGACACTGGTCACTGGATTCCGCCATTTATTCATTTTCCGTCATCAGGGCCCTTTCTGGCCAAAGAGGCATTTTTTGGCATTTTTCTTTTCACTTCCTTTATATTTCCAACCCCAGAAAAAATGCTAATTAGTGCCATCAATGATGACACTGCCCTGCAAATTTTTCTATTATATCTAGCTATGTTCCTCCTTACATGCAAAGTCAAAATTATATTACCTGAAATGGCTGTTACCATTATTTTTATAATCAATTGCATGTTGTCAAACATAACATGAAGTTACAGGGTTCCAGAATCTAACCAAATTACTCATTAGTATATATCAGGTGGGCTTAGTTTCCTCACCTAATAATTTCATCCATTGACATGCTCATATGTACCAAAAAAATCATCAAGGTAAAAAAGACCTGTGCTGCTGTGATGTGTGCACTAACATGTTATTATGAATTTCAGGAACATCGTAGTCTATATCCATAATTTTTTTATGACTATCTTTCTCTGTCGGAAAAATAGCATAATAGAAGCTGAGATCCCAAGCCAGTTTGTTCACAACCAACTTCTTCTGTTCGATACTAAGTTGTCTGTAATAATCTGGTGAAATAATGGAGGTCATTTGGATGTCATTATAGTAGCCTTTCCTCAGTAGTGAATACTTTGATTTGATGAGCTCAATCAATACTTTAGCATCTTGTTTGAATGCTTTGAAGTTTCCATAGTAATTGTAGCCAACACGACATGGATGGCAGATATCAAAGATGGGCAAAAAGTGGGGATCAATTGTCATTACTCCCTTTGCGTGTGTCCAGAAATTGATGAAATCTGAAAAAGTGATATTAATGGGAGTGCTCCCATTCGTTTCACTCCATTCATTATACTTGTCTGGCCGATTGAATTCGTAAATATTTTTCCTGGCCCAGTTGAAATGTGGTATATAGTTATCCATTCCAAGCAATGGATACTTTTCTACCTTGTCCCTATAGGCACTTACTAAGCGTTCCACTGGATCTCTGTACATAATGAACTTGTAGTAATTCTTCAGCTTATATGATACCTCACTATCAGATAGATTCATAAAGGAGTGCTCTATCACAGAATTTTCAAGATGACGGTGAATAATTTCATTTTCCTTGTTTAGTTCATCACTGCGTACAACACCTGCAATACAAAATAATGCAGATTGGGTGGGGATTTGCTACTTTTATCACATTACCATTCATATTACCATTCATATTATTATTAACACACTATTGCTATATATTGCAGGGCTTGAGAACTCAATTGTACATCTTTTGTATTCTGCATCCTGCCTTGATGTATATAGTGATTGTATTGTATGTCAATCTGTGCATGTAAAACTACCACAGTTCTTTGACATTACCTAAAAATATCTCACATGTGTTAAGTATGCAGCACTATAGTCAAAACAGAGCATGATACAGCAATCTTAATAGCCACTATATACCTTGAGCCAGAAAGAACAATATTTTTAGCGAAGTACAGCCAACCTTCGGAGAAAAGCAGGAAATGGTTCTTTCCTTGTCATTTGTGAGCAAAAATAATTTATTGATAGACTCAGTGCTGTCTAATCCATGTTTATCACAGAAATACCGTGCTTGAGCCTGTTGGAACTATATGATGAGCATGCATATAATGAAATGTTCAAGATATTATATCTATTCATTACACTCACCTTTTCTCGTTGTGATACTGACATCTTCCAGAAATCTAAAGTCTGTGGATCTATATAATGTCTTTGCAATTTAAGGTTAATTATGATGATGATGATTGATCTACAACAATTACCTTGGTGATGAAATACTGGTGTGATGATCATGCATGGCAGTAACAACAGAGGGCTCGCTTTGCCCGCCAAATAGTACTACTAAGTAACACTTCTGTATAACGATGGAATCAAGTAAAACAAATAGGATTAAAATGGGAGTAAGAAATTGAGGAACTGAGGAGAGCTTTGCCACAAGTGCATGTGCCTATAATAGTTCATTACATTGGAGCGATAAGGCCTCCATGCAATAACTGAGGAGAGCTTTGCCACAAGTGCATGTACCTATAATGGTTCATTACATGGAGCGATAAACGGCCTCCATGCAAGTATGTTTGAACTGCTCTATAACCTCATATATTTGGCTTCTACCCATACATTGCCACAAGCCTTTGCTCGATACCCAACGTTTGAACATTGCTAGTCATGTGACTCTAACACTCATCTTTCTAATTGTAGGAAAACAAATTTGAACAAATTCTGAATAGTGATTGGCCAGTAGAGTGTAAACAGGACATTGGAGGGTGTTTTGCATGCCAAATGTCTCAGAATAATCAGCTCTCTGCCATGTCCTGCACAGATTACTAAATAGCCTCATGGATTACTAAAATCTGTTCGAATTTACTTGTCACTTACAAAAATCACTATAACTTTCAAATTGGTAGGAGGTTTCTCCTACTTAAGGTTGCTAATGCCCTGCTTGGGAAATACTGTGTAAGTAGTAGTATGTAATACTATATGTTGGTTTGTGCTTTTCTTGATCTTTGATCCTTATACAAGCTGTGTGTACATAATATATGGGTTGGAGTTGGAGTAGTATCCACTAGAAACTTGTAATTATTGTTCACACACACACACACACACACACTCACTACAATACAGAGTAACAATCACCTGACAATTGAAATCTGCAACTACGGATTCAAAATTTGACATTGATGATGGACCTGCACCATCAAAACCTAAAAGGTCTAGGATGGATTATAAATATCATCCAGAATGGAAGTCTTTCAGCATGTCAACAAGAAAGAGAGGAGCTACTTATTCCCGTTGTGATGTTTGTTACGCTGATCTTAGTATTGCAAATGGTGGACTCTAGAAACACATATATAACCACCTCAAAGCACAAGGAGATGGAAGTCAGCGTGGTAACACAAGCATTCTTCAAGGATGATATATACTAACTTAGAAGATTCAGTGACTAGTCTGAAGTACTCTGCAAACTTTGTTGATGGGCATAATCTGTCATTTTTAGTAGCTGACCACTTCATGCATCTGACCTCCAGGATATTTCTGGGTAGTAAGATTGCCTCAATTTCAGTGAAAGGAGCACTTCATCATTTTACAGGGCCAGTTGTAAAATGTGTTACAACTGATTAAGGGTAATGATAGTGACAACAAATACTTTGCTTCCTTGGCTCAATTGTGAATTGTGGATGACACTGCCTATACCTAGGGCAGGCTGGTATATATGTGGAATGATTTATGAGAGAATTTGGGGGGAAATTTAATTTGAGGTGGAAAATGTTTGATGGCTATTGGCTCTAGAAAAATATTCAAATTGAAATTCTGCATCTTACCAATTTTTATTTTTTTATTCAATGCTGCAAACACCTTTCTCTAACTTTTCATACTCTTTTACTTGTCAATCACAGGGCCTTCAAATTGCATTGTCTGAGTGAATTACCAGAAGAGAAGAACAATCTGCTGTACTGAAGGTATGCACCAAACTTATTCCATGTTTAGCTGTTTAGCAATTTGGTAAAGATTGGTAAGCTAGCAAGGCTAATTCAGCACATTGGCAAGTATGCCATAATCCATTATCAAAACAGCTATAACACAGCAAACAGTCCATTCCTTGAATTTCTATATAAATACACGTATTGGCTTTCTTAACCTAATATTCTGTCTTTAATCCAAACATATTTAGGTCCCATGAAGACCAATTGAAACATAGGCAAAAAGGTGATCGAAAGGGGGGGAAATATATATATATATAGTATAGAGCATGTTTACCTTTTTAATGCATCTAGGCCGCCTTTCTTTAAAGCACCCTTGAAGTACAAAAGTATAGCAGCCTCAAACAGCACTAGAATAGCAAAAGTCAGGCATGGAGATATCTTTAGTTGGGACATAACTAACACTGTCCAAGCCAAGATAGGATACGTCCCACGAACACTCCCGAGCTGGGTCGAAAGTCGATGGAACCCGAACACTCGATCGACCGCGCCCCCGTTTCTTAGCCATAACTGGGTCAATTAGCATTCAAGATTATTCACTCACGTCTCTCATGAGTGAGTGATCTTGAATACTAGGTGAATTGACTTCTAGACCATAGAATTGTTTATTTTTCATTGAACCTTTATTCACTGTTGGTCGCTGCGCCTTATCACTGTTCTTTTGTTCATTGTTCATCTTACCTAAAAATTCATGTACTTTGTCCATTGTACCTTTGTTCACTATTCACCCTTACGTTTTCCCCCCTCATGTACCTATGTAGCTTGTACACAGTAGTTAATGATAATCAAATTTATTTCTTATTTCATTGTGGCTATGAGTATGTCCAAACAAAGTGCTGTGAATGTGCTTTCAACTCCGCAGATTTGTGAAACTACACACCAGCCATTTAATTTTAATTTACCAAAAAGAGATTTGGGTAAGAAAAAATTTGTTGAGCGCTCAGCACATGATTGCACTATATATGAAGAAAGGGGAGAACTGGCATTTTGTCATGCTTATAAAGAGAAGAAGTCTTGGAATAATAATCTCGACCCTTCATCTCGACCCTTCATTTATTTCTGAGGGATTTTCCAACTGGAAGGATGCCAGCCAGTGTTGAAAGCCCACGAAAGTTCAGAGTCTGAATCTGAATCTTTACTTTGCCAAGTACTAGTAGGAATGTCGGAGAAATACTCATCGGGGAGACAATGGCATTTTTGGGGGGGGAGTGACCCACATGGGTTGTTTTTGGGGGGGGGGGGGGGGGGGGGGTTGGTGTGGTTACCACTTTATAACTCCATAGATTCCGTAAACTTCATGGTGGTATGGACTTGATATATAGCTCAAAAGATAGGTCGCTCTCTGGTGATACTAAAAAAAAATTCATAAGTATAACTATAGCCAAGTTACGGGAGCTACAAGTGGAGGGAACCTCAAAAACCTGAATACCTGAAACCTTACATAATAATTATCTCCAGATTGCTAAAGATTTGAATTAGCACCAGTGGTTAGCTTTCATTAGGCGGTAAAATGTAAGTACGTGGGTAGCGCGCGGGTGGAAAACGAATTTCGTTAATAATCCATAAAACTCATTTTCCACCCTTTTGATGTTAGGTATTTTACCCCAATGCATCCAGCAACCGTTCAGGAACCATCTCAGGTGCATACAAAAGGCATGAAGATGCCAAGAAGAGAGCGTATGGCCAGCGTGTCCGAGAGATAGAACATGGTGTTTTTACACCCCTAGTTTTGTCATCCACGGGAGGAATGGGTCGGGAAGAAACGACTTTTTATAAAAGATTGGCAGACAAGCTATCGCACAAGCCTTATTCTGTTTTGATGAGTTGGCTAAGATGCAGAATGTCTTTTGCAGCGTTAAGGTCTTCAATTATGTGTATTCGTGGCAGCAGATCATCTGCTAGAAACCCAGTCAAAGATGTGGATGTAACCCTGGCAACAGCAGAGGGCCGCATCCCACAGCTCATTTAATTATCATAACTCTACATCATTAAAATAATAATTATAATAATTATTATTATATTATTAGTCTTGGGAAAAGGATCCATTCACAGTCTGGGGATCCCAGGTCTTCTCACTTCCTTCAACAGAGAATAGCTGTGGAGGTACAGCGGGGAAATACGGCTGCTATCCTAGGCACTTGTGCCTAGGCTATTAACTTATAATAATAATAATAATAATATAATAATATAATAATAATAATATATAGTACTTATTAAACTAAAATATATATATATATATAATGTTATATATTTGTATTTATGTATATTACAATAATAAAAATAAAATAAAATAAATAAAAATTAAAAAAAATAATAAAAAATTATATTATTTGTATTGCAAAAAAACAAAAAAAAACATTTTCCACCCACGCGCTGACCGCGTACTTGCGTCCTACGAAAAGACTCATTCAGTGGTACATATTTGCTGCCACCACATGTAAGTCTCCGTCTCTGAAATCTTCCCAACCTTGCAATCCCTCCCGATATTGACAGTTAGGCCGCTAAAGTTGTAATAGGACTGATACAGAATGATAACAGAGTGCATACGCATAAAACTCGCAAACTTCATGGTATGGACTTGATATAATTATAACTCAAAAGATAGGTCTCTCTGTGTGCTCTTTTTTGACACTAAAATATTTTTTCATAGGTATAACTATAGGCAAGTTAATAGACTTAAAGTGGAGGGACATCAAAAGAATAGGTCGCCTGCAGGGACAGCGCCTTGGCACTGACCCCGTTGATAGCACCCGCCACTTATTTCAACGCTTGGCCATCACTGTGGGTCCAGAGGCAACCCATTCGCCTGGCGGAGGTAGATGGTGTAGACTAATTAACTGAACTGTTTTCCATAACCCATCCCTGCAGAGGTGGATGGAGATCTTTAATCTTTGATGTATTATTATTATTATTATTATTATTATTATTATTATTATTATTATTATTATTATTATTATTATTATTATTATTATTATTATTATTATTATTATTATTATTATTATTATTATTATTTTATTTTTATTTTATTTTTTTGTTTATTTTTTGGTTTTTTTGTTTTTTTGTTTTTGTTTTTTTGTTAATTGCATGTATTTTAATAAAATTATTATATAGAATATAGTAGAATAGAAATTACATATAATAGTATGCCTAAAAACTGTTGTATGACAGAGAACAACATGCCATACCTCAAGTTAAAAAGTTTAAAAGTTCATGCGATGACTAGGGAAATGGCTCGTCCCCAACCCTGATGGCAAAGATCCCATTACTGAGGCTGCATTCCCACGCTGCACAGCCACAGAAATCCGCTGAAGAAGATGTTGATGGGAGTCCTCTTCATAAGTCACTGACCTCAGGCGGCGTCCCAACTCCCTGAAGAATGCCTTTGCTTGAGGCCCAAAGGATCCACATGTCTCTACCGCCACAGGTACAAACTTGTATGCTGAGTCCAGGTGGGCGTACTTTTCACCCTTCAAAATCTCCGCCTGTGCTGCCACTGCACCAGTCTCAGTGACTGCAGCCAAAAGGTTTATTATTATTATTATTATTATTATTATTATTATTATTATTATTATTATTATTATTATTATTATTATTATTATTATTATTATTATTATTATTATTATTATTATTATTATTATTATTATTATTATTATAATTATTATTATATATATCAAACAACAACAACAAAACAATAACAACAACAACACTAATAATTACACAAGACTGTCCATGCCCGAGCCTCCCATTGCCCCCATGACTGCAAGAGCATTTCCTCTCTGTACCGCCACAGACAATTGTTGCATCAAAAATTGGTATGAATTATTATTATTATTATTATTATTATTATTATTATTATTATTATTATTATTATTATTATTATTATTATTATTATTATTATTATTATTATTATTATTATTATTATTATTATTATTATTATTATTATTATTATTATTATTATTATTACATAATTGAGCAAACAGCAAACACAACATATATACCAAGTTCATTAACACCTAATTAACACATATACTTATATAATAATCAATTACAAAAATACCTAAATAATACTGAAATAATAACTAATTAACAATAAATAAATAAATAACTAAAAAGCTAATTATTATTATTATTATTATTTATTTTTTTTAAATTTTTTTTTTTTTAATGATTATTTAATTTTATTTATTTAAAATTTTAAAATTACATATGACAGAGAACAACATGCCATATATACCTCAAGTTAAAAAGTTAAAAAGTTCATGCGATGACTAGGGAAATGGCTTAAGTTTTTTAATTTGTTGGGGAAAAGGGAAAAAAACATAAAAGAATGACGCCCAGGGCCGGGCTTTTACAGCACTTTGCATTCAGGTTTTGAGGTCCCTCCACTTTAGATTAACTTGCCTATAGTTATACCTATGAAAAAATATTTTAGTGTCAAAAGAGAGCACACAGAGAGACCTATCTTTTGAGTTATATATCAAGTCCATACCATGAAGTTTGCAGAATCTACGGAGCTCTAAAGTGGTAACCATAAGTAAAAAAAAAATTTAAGGCCATTGTCCCCCCCCCCCCCACCCAGGAGCAGTTACAAAGGCTACCTCACTTCTTGAAAATGTTATCCAATCTATGATTCTTAGCTCGTCAAATGGCCTTAGTCTGTTGTTACAACTAAGGGGTGAAGATGACCCTAAATTGCTGGAATAAAAAGTGCTAGGTGATAGGCATTGGAGTCACAGACTCAGGAGCAAGATGGGTGGGGTGGGGTGGGTGGGGTGGGATACAGTGGGTTGAAGTGGTAGACCCAGGACATGTGCAGGGCCATCAACATTTCCATCCTGTTAAAAATAACGACTTAAAATGCTTATCCAATTCTAAAAACCCTCAATGAACTCTCAGTTGACGCAATGAAATTACAATGACCTTCTGTAGTTTTTCCTATATAGTCAGGAAAAATGTATGATGAAGGAGGATAGCATCTGGTCAAAATGTCGAGAGAAAATTTCAAGTTGATTTTTTAGAAGGTATGCTATATAGTATGCCTTTAAACCTTTTATATCCAGCTCTCCATAGCAATCAATCTTCATTGTCATCATTGTTTGAAGCTATTGCACCTTAACAACATCTTTTATTTGTTGGTTTGAAGGAAGTGCATGATTCTTTCATATTTTGAAGTTGAGTGAGAGCAGTGCTGGCAAACTTTCCTCACATTACCCAGTCTCCTATGCAGCCTCTCCACATCCACATTGCCATGTGAAATGAAATACCGACTTAGCTAATCTGGTTAGTGCTCTCTTGCGAGCTTTTCCATCTCTTTCTCAGTCACTATATCCATTCTCCTAGAACATGCTAGTGTTTCCTACTGGTGTCCATCTTGATCACGCACTGTTATTATGATGTACAGGAAATCGGTTTGAAAACCGACAGCCCCGAAAGTGACAAGCACCACGGCTAGAGATGGAATGGCAGTGTTCTTGTTGGTCCTTTCTTGTTTCCTAATGTATATATGTATATACTAAATGTAGAAAAATTCTGTCGCTGCTTAGTTGGCATTCAACTTACTTGACTGTGCTGGCTATTTTCTTATTATTAAAAAAAAATTAACATCACGAGTATGATCTGAATCACAATGAGGTGGTACTGAGACCTGGCAGTTGGAGAGTATGGGTTCAGTTTACAGCCCCAATGGCTCCCAAGCACATCGTCACAATCCCTTTAAAAAAAAAATTGTTATGTCATACTCAATAGCCAAGAGGCTAATATGAAGAGTAAAAATAAATAAACAAATACGTGGAGGAATATATTAAGTTTATTATTTAAAAGTCAAAGTGGTGATAGAACCTACTCCCTGCTACAAACTTCGATTCTTCTACCCCAGTAATCATCTGCTAATCCCATACAGAACTCAGTCTGCTTACCTTTCATTTCCCCCTACTATTATGTGAAAATGAAAAATCTGTCACATTTTGACCACACCCACATCCTGGCCTGACCACCTCAAAATTGGCGGAGCCACCCCTGACTATATACTATGTACTGGGCTCTAGAACTTTCTCCCCCATTACATCAAAGAAACTAATTCACTTGGACAGTTTAAGCACTATATTCAACACCCCATGGTGGGAGGATGTTATTGTGAATAAGTTTGAAGAAAAAGATAAGTTTGGCGTTATGGCGGTGAGAGGATAGAAATGGAAGAGTGAGAAGAGAAGTGTAGTCCGAGGACCATTGCTTAGTACATAATTTGCATGTATTCTCTCAAGATGAGAGGAAAGATGGAATGATTGAGGGTCCCAGAGAAAAGAACAGTACTCCAGATGGGGACGGATAAGAGAAGTGTAGAGGTGAAGAAGAGAAGAAGTGTCTGAATAGCAGTAGAAATGATGGTAGAGAAGACCAAGTAATTTACGCATCTTGAAAAAAATGTGTTTGTTCCAGGACAGAGATTAAGAAAAGAGGATTTCCAGGCTGAAGAGGTGGAATTAGACATAAGAGGGGAGGTTTTAAGAGAGAGATTTTGGACGTTGAAGTTAAGGTTTATGTCCTTCGTGGTTTATTTAGATGGTGTTGATAGCTGGGGAGAAATGACAGGAGATGTGGTGAAAAAAGAGATAAAAATAGACCCAGAAGAGGGAGGGAAGGATGAAGATGTGAGGAGAGTTGCTGAGGGATGATGGGAAGATGATTGGAAAGGGGAAGAGAGAGGGGGAAGGTGTTTTGTGGTGGGCGAATGGTTTCGTTGGGGACATCCATTGTTGATGCCAGGTGGGTGCGAATCTCTTATATGAGGGGGAAACCCTTGGGTAGGAAGGGATGAATAGGAATAAGAAGTATAGAGGAGGGTTAAATGGAGAGTGGGATTGATATCTTAGATTAATTAAGGAAGAGCCCTTGAGGTGGAAAGGGATAAATGGGAGTAGGTAGTAGAGGAGGTTTGTAAGGAGTGCAACGAGCACGAGCATGGTGAGCTCTGCTTGGAGGCTTTGCAGGGGAGAGGATAAACAATTATTTTCTGGAGAAGGAGTATTGGATGGAACAGGAAGGAGTTAGACTTAGTGACAAGAGGTATATAGCTGACCATGTGCAGGAAGAGGGGAAACTGGAGAGGAAACTGGAGAAACAGACAATTTTGAAGGATGGATTATATCAGTCGAGGAAGTTGAGTTAGGAGAATGGAGGGGAGGAGAATTGGGTGGCGACTTAGAAGCTGGAGATGGCTGATGAAAAGGAGGAAATCGACTATTCTAAAAATGGTATGAAAGATGTAACAGATTATCTGTTGGACTTTGACTTCACTATGTATATTGCTTTAGAGCTATTATGGGTCAGTTTTAAATCTACCATTTTGGATGCAGTTCATAGATGTACTCCACTCGTCATGAGAAATTCACACAGATTTCCTTCCTGGTTTGCGCCTTCAATTTCAACTACACAATTTCACTAAAAATTTCAAATACTTTACTCTTGCCCTTTCCAAACGTTTGTTATATCACTACTACTACCCATGAGGTTATTACAGATACTTTCTTGGGATTAAAACATTAGTGCACGCGCAATAACAAATATACACAACATACAGGAAATGACTATGACATCGCACATCACAAATAAACCACACTGATAAATAACAATAAATGTCACGATTCCAAACTCCTCCTCACTAAATGCAAAACACAACTGTTCATAAGAGGTTCTCATGACTATAATGAAAGGGGACATCGATCTCGAACAGGATACTTTCGAACATGGGATTAGGCGAGACAGGTACATTCGGCAGAGTGTCAACAGTAACCCCGATATCTGATATCAATTTCTTGCAGTAGAGTCTTTCTCTCAGGTGACTCTGGTAAAACGATCAACCTGAATCCATTGTGTTGGAAAGATGCACTCTTGGCACAGTGTTATTGTGTAACTATGTTAATCAGTAGTGTTAGCTTTGATATATCTTCAGGTTATAGTTTCTAGTAAATAGCAATACCAATGTTTGGTTTGAAGGACGAGCACATTATCCACCACCTCCACCACCCCTACCCAGTTTCAGGGTGAGGTATTCACCTATACTGGAGTGGACTATGCAGGACCTCTGTACATCAAAGGGGTTGGCAGATCAGAGAGTACCAAAGTATGGATTTGTCTTTTTACTTGTTGTGTGGTACGAGCAATACCACCTGGAAGTTGTCCCAGATAGACAACTCAAACAGTTATCAGATGCTTTAAGCGTTTTACTGCTCGAAGAGGTGTCCCTATTCCAGAACCTTTAAGTCTGCAGCCAAACTCCTAGTGAAGCTACTCAAACATCCTGAAGTGCAAGGATACTTCGCAGGAATCCACATTCAGTGGAGTTTTAACTTGTAGAAGGCACCATGGTGGGGTTGGATATTCGAACGCATGATTAAATCTGTGAAGCGATGTCTGCGGAAGACAATTGGAAGAGGAAAACTTACCATGGGATGACCTCATGCCAGCCACCACTGAAGTGGAAGTGATAGTTAACTCCCGACCCTTGTCTTATCTCTCAACCGAGGATATAGAAGAGCCAGTCACTCCATCACATCTTATTACAGGCCGACGTCTTATGAGCTTGCAAGATGGGGCCCTACAATAGAGATATTGATGATACCATTGAAGTGAATCAGAATACCCTCACAAAACGGACGGTCTATCTCAGCCGTGTTTTGGACCACTTCTGGGGAAGATGGAAGAAGGACTATCTATTGGAGCTCAGAAATTCGCATCAACATACACTCAACAAGCACCCTGCTGTCCAATTAACATTGGCGACATAATAATCATACAAGAAGCCGACCAGCCGAGGGGATTTTGGAGATTGGCCAAGATAGAAGACCTCATCACAGGTTCTGATGGTCAAGTCAGAGGTGCTCGCATCCAGACTCAGACAGTTGGAAATCGACCCACTTATCTGCAACGACCAGTCCAACTGTTGTATATATCCATTGGAAGTGCATAGTTGGAGAGATTCCGATGATCATGGGTTATCTGACACCACTGTCCCAAATGAACAGGGGTCTGATATCACTGTTACTCCTGAGGCTGATGTGAGGAGCAGACAGCCATCATCCAGACCAAAGAGAACTGCTGCTCAGAATGCAAGGGAGATTATTAGGGTCCTGGCAGAGGATTCCTAACTGATCATGAACTGAACAGGTGTATTTATCATGTAACTTTTATCACTGACAATCCACAGGTTCACCAGTGCTGGTCAACGGGGGAGGATGTTGTGGATCATTATATATTTGAGTTATGTAATCATCTGTCATATGTGAGCATGCGCAGTATAATTATGAGTTTTTGCTTGGATACGAATATCATAACATTGTGAAGAAGCAACAGTGGCGTTGTTAGTTAACTAAACAGTCAAAGAAGTTCCCAAGGCAAAAGAAGGTAACTGTTTATTACATTTGGAAGCAATTAACACTTCTTTCTTATAGCTGGTTTATCTTTAGATTGCTTACATGTGTAGTTTATAGTTCAGTTTGTTAGTTGTTGAGGTATTGTCTTGTTTTGTTATTAAAGTCAATAAACCAGCGATAGCTACTTGAAGTTTTCCAACACTTTGGAGTAGGGTACTCCCAATCATGAACTACATCAAACTCAGTAGAATTGATATTCACTAGTTTTGACAAATAAGACACAGGCCCAAGGTTCTCAATTATCACTCTGGAGACCCAATCTGGTCCTGGTCTTGGATTTCTCACTATCACTGACTGTCCTAAAAACTATTCACAGTCTTGTGATGAATGATCATGAGCATCTTTTGCTCTGCTCATTTGCTGACTACAGAGCCATTATGATCAAGTTTCAACAGATCTATATAGTCTGGTTCTAAGACTTCTCTGCAGAAAGAGAGAGGATGGTGAAACACCCGTGATAGCATGTGAGGTATTACTATATGTAGGCAGGAAGCTGACTACACAAACTACTCTACCAATCCTTTTCTGGCAGGGTGATAGGGTGCACTCCCAATATGACGAATTCCAATCCTCTTCATAAAGATCCTGAACTCATCTGATGTTGAACTGGGGTCCATTATCACTAACCAACTGTTGTGGTAATCCATTGAAAAGATCTGTCTCGACACATCCATGTTCTTACTGGTAGTGGTGGTTGACATTTGGAAGACCTCTGGCCATTTTGAATGAGCATCTGCCAACACAAACAGTATGGTTCCCTGGAATGGTTCCGCAACTCGTTCCCAGGGCTTATTGGCCATGACCACGGTCTCTGGCACACGCTTCACTGACTGACCTGCTACACAACCTCATTCACTGACTGACCTGCTACACAACCTCATGCTTCACTGACTGACCTGCTACACAACCTCATTCACTGACTGACCTGCTACACAACCTCATGCTTCACTGACTGACCTGCTACACAACCTCATTCACTGACTGACCTGCTACACAACCTCATTCACTGACTGACCTGCTACACAACCTCATTCACTGACTGACCTGCTACACAACCTCATTCACTGACTGACCTGCTACACAACCTCATTCACTGACTGACCTGCTACACAACCTCATGCTTCACTGACTGACCTGCTACACAACCTCATTCACTGACTAACCTGCTACACAACCTCATGCTGCTGAGAAGGCTAGAGCATCTAGCCAGCTAAACGCTCTAGCCTTCTCAGGAATATTTAAGTTGATTTGAAAAGTCCTTACTATATCAACTGGGAGTTCCTTGAGTTTAAATGTTTGGTGTTCTTTTTTCAATTACTAAATATGTCCCCCCTCTCCCCCCCCCCCCCCCCCCCCATTGTTATTCTACTTTAACTTTTATCATCATCGTCAATATTGTCTCAATAACAATATATAATACGAATTTGGAATGGAATGGAAAGCATTAATGAACAAGCTGGATGGAATTGAGGGAGCTGGAATATGGTTAGAGGAGTTTGAGATAGTGGGCACGGAGGAGAAGGTGGCATTGTTGCTTGGGAAGGAGGTGGAGGGTGTGAATAATCAGGTGAGGGTGGAAGTGTGTGGAGGCATTTTGCAGTGCTAGTGAAGTGTTGGCAGAGGAGGAAGGGACTGATTTATGCCCCCCCCCACCCACCCAACCCCACCCCAGCATAACCAAATCATTTACATGAATTTAATGTGCCTACCTCATAAGTACGTCATAGTGTTCATCTTACCTCAAGGCTCATTTACCGTCATTATTTTAATTTCATTTTTTATTTCTCTACTGCACTGCGCGGGCGCGTTCAGGACTCAGTATTTAATAAAATATGTATAATATAAAAACTAAACAAACAAAGCAGATTATAAACAAAACTAACAAGTAAATATTTTTCATAAGCAGCTCAGGAAAGCTGGTGTTTCTTATCTTATTATTGCACCAGTTTCGAGTGTGCTCGATACAGAACACGCAAAGCGATTCGGTACGAGTCGTCTAGCGAGGCAATTATAGTTAACTGTGGTGCTGTGTTGTGCAATCTGCGTTAGCCGTCATCTGCCAGCCTTAAGCCCCCAAGTATACGTTTATGTATCTTCCATATATGCATTGCACAGTGAATAATTAAGCTGAGAAGAATGGGATTGAAGTTACTCCGGTTACTGTCCAGCCTCCCTCTCGTGTTGGTAGCTGTGGTATACTGGGGAGACACTCTCTTGAATCAGTGGGAAAGTCTGAATGGCTATGGTACTGTCGCAGATTATGGACTACCAGAGATGCTCATGGAGGAATTTAGAAGATTTGACAGTGATGCTAATGGTTGTATCGACCCATACGAGTTCTCTACAATGCAGTGGGATCAGACCCAGAAGGTGCATAAATCCTTAATGTTTGTTTTACATATAATATAGCTACTATTCTGTTTATGTCCAAATTCCCATGCTGAATGTCTACTGATGATCAATGCGGAGATCTCTATTCATGTTTGGGAAGCATGGAGGCAAGCTTACAGAAACCCTCACTAATTTTCATGGCGACTAATCCTAGCCCATTGCTATGTATGTGTGTGACATCAAGTACACATCTCCATACTGTGTAAGGGCTGGCAAGTGCTAGAAGCTAAAATTTCATGCGGATTACTAAAAGGCTTGTGCACATTGGTTTGTCACAGCTCTCATAGGGGAATTCTTCTCAGTATGTGAACAATTGTGGGTCCATAAGTCTGCTAGTTTCTCCTTGGATGGTTAGCCACTCATTTGACTCGATTGTGATGACTAGGGACTGTATGACGATGATGATCGATAAGGTCTCCTCCATGATATTTAGTTCGGAAGAATTCGTCATTGTGCCAGGGTTTTCCCCAGAAAGAGGTGCGGTTATCAAACATACATGTGAAGTTAGCAAGTTCATTATAAAACCACGATTTTTCTCCCCACGAATTTTAAAAATCCACGAAAATATTGCCCAATGGAAATTACCCACTATGTAGAAATAGTGAAGTTGGTGTGGTATGTAAACAGCTTCTGACAGCTGGTTGTAGAAGTCGTGCTCATTATGATGGCATTCAAGGAGCAAGAAGACTGAGCTGGAAGGTGCTAGTCGTGTATATCAGAACACCATTAAATTGTAGTAAATTGTAGCCAAATGCGGCACTTTTCTTTCATCTTCAATTCAAAAACATATGCGTGATGCTTAGCTAATGCTTAGCTAACACATGGCTAGCTTGTGGTTTTCCTATGGTGATCCTTTGCACCCTATACCCATGGTACCCATGTGCAACCTAGAATAGTACCCTGTGCACTCTAGACCCATGGTAGCCTTGTGCACCCTAGACCCATGGTACCGCTGTATGTCTTAGATCCACGGTACCCCTATGCACCCTAGACCCATTGTGTCCTTGTGCACCCTAGACCCATGGTGCCCCCATGCACCCTAGACCCATGGTGTCCCTCTGCACCCTAGACCCACGGTACTCTTATGTACCCTGGACCCATGGTATTCTTGTGAACCCTGGACCCATGGTGTCCCTGGGTGTGTGTTTTTGTGGCAACATTCATGCAAGGCTGTACGAGGTAAAATTGGAATACCACAATGCATTAAGCTTGTCTACGCAAAGTGCACATACTCACAATTACTCTCTACCTTGCTTCTGTGCAATTAATTCTCTTTGCAGCTGACTCACTTGCAACTGCAGTGGGCAGGTATAGTAGCTCAGTTTTGGGCTGAGTGTTGTGTGGTTGTAGTGAATGAGTTGGTGGCAGGCTACTATGAAATTATGGAGTATATTATGAAGGAAAACCCCTTCAGCAGCGCTAAAGGAGATCTTGCCTCCTCAGCAGCAGTAACTATATTGCCCCTGGATGGCTTCCTCGCCCTTCAGGATACTGGGATTGTCCCAGGATTTCCCTTGTCAGCTGTAGAATATTCTAAGTCTAGAATGCCCTTGCCCTAGCCTTAGCTGGAATGCCCTTGCCCTAAATACCCGAGCACTAGTCCTAGCTTTGGGATTTCCCTAGCTTTAGGCTAGTGCTGATTAATATGTAGTGTATAGTTAGTTAGTCGGTCATCCTCACTAGGGGCATCCAGGGAGTCTCTAGGGACATCCAGGGAGAGAGTCTCTAGGGACATCCAGGGAGAGTCTCTAGGGACATCCAGAGAGAGTCTCTAGGGACATCCAGGGAGAGTCTCTAGGGACATCCAGGGAGAGTCTCTAGGAACATCCAGGGAGAGTCTCTAGGAACATCCAGGGAGAGTCTCTAGGGACATCCAGAGAGAGTCTCTAGGGACATCCAGGGAGAGTCTCTAGGGACATCCAGGGAGAGTCTCTAGGGACATCCAGGGAGAGTCTCTAGGGACATCCAGGGAGAGTCTCTAGGGACATCCAGGGAGAGTCTCTAGGGACATCCAGGGAGAGTCTCTAGGGACATCCAGGGAGAGTCTCTAGGGACATCCAGGGAGAGTCTCTAGGGACATCCAGGGAGAGTCTCTAGGGACATCCAGGGAGAGTCTCTAGGGACATCCAGGGAGAGTCTCCAGGGAGAGTCTCTAGATAGGGACATCCAGGGAGAGTCTCTAGGGACATCCAGGGAGAGTCTCTAGGGACATCCAGGGAGAGTCTCTAGGGATATCCAGAGAGAGTCTCTATGGACATCCAGGGAGAGTCTCTAGGGACATCCAGGGAGAATCTCTAGGGACATCCAGAGAGAGTCTCTAGGGACATCCAGGGAGAGTCTCTAGGGACATCCAAGGAGAGTCTCTAGGGACATCCTGGGAGAGTCTCTAGGGACATCCTGGGAGAGTCTCTAGGGACATCCTGGGAGAGTCTCTAGGGACATCCAGGGAGAGTCTCTAGGGACATCCAGGGAGGGTCTCTAGGGACATCCAGGGAGAGTCTCTAGTGACATCCAGGGAGAGTCTCTAGGGACATCCAGGGAGAGTCTCTAGGGACATCCAGGGAGAGTCTCTAGGGACATCCAGGGAGAGTCTCTAGGGACATCCAGGGAGAGTCTCTAGGGACATCCAGAGAGAGTCTCTAGGGACATCCAGGGATAGTCTCTAGGGACATCCAGGGAGAGTCTCTAGGGACATCCAGGGAGAGTCTCTAGGGACATCCAGGAGAGAGTCTCTAGGGACATCCTCTAGGGACATCCAGGGAGAGTCTCTAGGGACATCCAGGTAGAGTCTAGGGACATCCAGGGAGAGTCTCTAGGAGAGTCTCTAAGGACATCCAGGGAGAGTCTCTAGGGACATCCAGGAAGATTCTCTATGGACATCCAGGGAGAGTCTCTAGGGACATCCAGGGAGAGTCTCTAGGGACATCCAGGGAGAGTCTCTAGGGACATCCAGGGAGAGTCTCCAGGGAGAGTCTCTAGGGACATCCAGGGAGAGTCTCTAGGGACATCCAGGGAGAGTCTCTAGGGACATCCAGGGAGAGTCTCTAGGGACATCCAGGGAGAGTCTCTAGGGACATCCAGGGAGAGTCTCTAGGGACATCCTGGGAGAGTCTCTAGGGACATCCAGGGAGAGTCTCTAGGGACATCCAGGGAGAGTCTCTAGGGACATCCAGGGAGAGTCTCTAGATAGGGACATCCAGGGAGAGTCTCTAGGGACATCCAGGGAGAGTCTCTTGTATCTCTGCACATGAATGCTCACCAAGTGCAATCAACTAGTACTACTGCTACTACTATTACTGTTACTACTGCTGCTGCTGCTGCTCTTACTACTACTACAACTGACTACTGCTACTACTATTACTGCTACTACTACTACTACTTCTACTACTATGTTTTGAGCAAAGGTGTGTGGCAATGTATGGTTGGACACCAAGAGTGTTTGCTCAGTGTATTGAGCATACCACACACACATGGCCAGCTCTGTTCAGTTTCTACAGAACTTCTTCTCTTTCTCTCGCTCATTTCTTGCTTCCATTTTCCTCTCCCGGTATTTGTGACTTGTTTGCGGCGATATACTGAACCATCTCCTAGCAGTGCAATTAAAGGCATGTGCAAGAATCACGATGATGCAGTTCACACACACACGTATAAGGAGGTTGTTTATTGCTCCGTGTGATGCATGTACATACATGTATGCCTGAGGCAAGAAGAGTTTTCATGATTAGCACAGTGTCTCTCTTCGCTCAACGACTACTGCTATTTCACCTCTTCCTCCTCTTCTGGAAGAAAGTGTTAGTGGACGTGCATCTCCTCCGAAGTCCCAGTCAATATCGCTACTCTCATATGTTCACTCACGTCACTTCTGTAATCTCTAGACTGAACCATGTATGTGGATGGTTGCAGTGAGCAAAAGCTGCAGCTTCTCTCTGCTCTGCTATTCTGTGCCTATTTGAAACTTACTCCTCCTAGAGGACATGTCTCTGGTGGACCCCAACATATTGTAGTCTGATCCAATCCTGACCTAGACGACATGTCTCTGGTGGACCCCAACATATTGTAGTCTGATCCAATCCTGACCTAGACGACATGTTTCTGGTGGACTCCAACATATTGTAGTCTGATCCAATCCTGACCTAGACGACGTGTCTCTGGTGGCCTCCAACGTATTGTAGTCTGCCAATCCTGACCTAGACGACGTGTCTCTGGTGGACCCCAACATATTGTAGTCTGATCCAATCCTGACCTAGACGACGTGTCTCTGGTGGCCTCCAACGTATTGTAGTCTGCCAATCCTGACCTAGACGACGTGTCTCTGGTGGACTCCAACATATTGTAGTCTGATCCAATCCTGACCTAGACGACATGTCTCTGGTGGACCCCAACATATTGTAGTCTGATCCAATCCTGACCTAGACGACATGTCTCTGGTGGACCCCAACATATTGTAGTCTGATCCAATCCTGACCTAGACGACATGTTTCTGGTGGACTCCAACATATTGTAGTCTGATCCAATCCTGACCTAGACGACGTGTCTCTGGTGGCCTCCAACGTATTGTAGTCTGCCAATCCTGACCTAGACGACGTGTCTCTGGTGGACCCCAACATATTGTAGTCTGATCCAATCCTGACCTAGACGACGTGTCTCTGGTGGCCTCCAACGTATTGTAGTCTGCCAATCCTGACCTAGACGACGTGTCTCTGGTGGACTCCAACATATTGTAGTCTGATCCAATCCTGACCTAGACGACATGTCTCTGGTGGACCCCAACATATTGTAGTCTGATCCAATCCTGACCTAGACGACATGTCTCTGGTGGACCCCAACATATTGTAGTCTGATACAATCCAGAACTTGTAGTGCATTTGTATATTTGTAGTGGCCATAGTGATATGTGTCCACTGCTATAGTGGTCATGGTGATATGTGTCCACTGCTATAGTGGCCATGGTGATATGTGTCCACTGCTATAGTAGTCATGGTGATATGTGTCCACTGCTATCTATAGTGGTCATGGTGATATGTGTCCACTGCTATAGTGGCCATGGTGATATGTGTCCACTGCCATGGTGATATGCTATATAGTGGTCATGGTGATGTGTCCACTGCTATAGTGGTCATGGTGATGTGTCCACTGCTATAGTAGTCATGGTGATATGTGTCCACTGCTATAGTGGTCATGGTGATATGTGTCCACTGCTATAGTGGCCATGGTGATATGTGTCCACTGCTATATAGTGGTCATGGTGATATGTGTCCACTGCTATAGTGGCCATGGTGATATGTGTCCACTGCTATAGTAGTCATGGTGATATGTGTCCACTGCTATATAGTGGCCATGGTGATATGTGTCCACTGCTATAGTAGTCATGGTGATATGCGTCCACTGCTATATAGTGGTCATGGTGATGTGTCCACTGCTATAGTGGTCATGGTGATATGTGTCCACTGCTATAGTAGTCATGGTGATATGTGTCCACTGCTATATAGTGGTCATGGTGATATGTGTCCACTGCTATATAGTGGTCATGGTGATGTGTCCACTGCTATAGTGGTCATGGTGATATGTGTCCACTGCTATAGTGGCCATGGTGATATGTGTCCACTGCTATAGTGGTCATGGTGATATGTGTCCACTGCTATAGTGGCCATGGTGATATGTGTCCACTGCTATATAGTGGTCATGGTGATGTGTCCACTGCTATAGTGGTCATGGTGATATGTGTCCACTGCTATAGTAGTCATGGTGATATGTGTCCACTGCTATAGTGGTCATGGTGATGTGTCCACTGCTATAGTGGTCATGGTGATATGTGTCCACTGCTATAGTGGCCATGGTGATATGTGTCCACTGCTATATAGTGGTCATGGTGATGTGTCCACTGCTATAGTGGTCATGGTGATATGTGTCCACTGCTATAGTAGTCATGGTGATATGTGTCCACTGCTATAGTGGTCATGGTGATGTGTCCACTGCTATAGTGGTCATGGTGATATGTGTCCACTGCTATAGTGGCCATGGTGGTATGTGTCCACTGCTATATAGTGGTCATGGTGATGTGTCCACTGCTATAGTGGTCATGGTGATATGTGTCCACTGCTATAGTAGTCATGGTGATATGTGTCCACTGCTATAGTGGTCATGGTGATGTGTCCACTGCTATAGTGGTCATGGTGATATGTGTCCACTGCTATAGTGGCCATGGTGATATGTGTCCACTGCTATATAGTGGTCATGGTGATGTGTCCACTGCTGTAGTGGTCATGGTAATGTGTGCCCATCTTTAATCATGTCTTTATTCTTTATTTAGGGAGAAGGTAGATTTGAAAACATCACAAACTTGGTGAGTTTATTTACCTAACTATGGATTTTAATTACTATAGATCTTCTATTAGGAACTTCCCCTTTCCACACCTCCAGCTGTAACCTCATCAAATATATAGCTGGCTAGCGAAATCATAGAGCTCTAGGACTTTGTCCTGTTAGAGTGAAAGCTTTAGTTTGGTTGAATCAGCTCCTCGGAAGTAAGCTAACAAAAGCTACATTGGACTAAATATGCAACAAAGCTTACAGCAAAGAAATTAACCCAGGCCTTTCTCAGAGGTCAGAGTATTTCCCAGTAGACATACATATATAGGTGCTTATGCAGCCTTCCTCTGTAAGAGAAGCTCCCAGAAGGAATAGGGTCAGTCCACAAGAGTCCCTTGAAAATGGCAATTGCAATTGGGGGTCGTAATTGCTGGCCATTATTTTGACTGTTGTACCAGAGCTTGGAAGTAACTCCCTCCAATTGCTATCACACGTAGACAGGACTGACAACCATTGACATATAATATATTAGAGAATATATTAGACAGTACAGTGGCTGACTCAGTTCCCCTCTCTCTGTCCTCATGTTGTTATACTACATCCTCTCTCCTTTAGTCCTGGGCCCACAATATTATATATGGCACAGTGGCTGACGACGCCCACCCCAACCACCTGTTATTACATCATATATTCTTGCCCTATGCCTAAATATATTATAATATACAATACACAGCATTGCCATGTATGGTTGTCGAGGCGATTGAGCATGGAGGTAAAGTTCCCTAGAATATTCTTTTGTTTGCCGTAGAAGAACTTTGAGCGGGAACAAGTCATAGAGTCTCTATGAGTCAGTCAGAGGGTGCTGAAGGACACGCCCACATTCAGTATTTCATATGGGATGTGTAATATTTTATTCTGTGCTCGTATTCTCGTCAGTGGCGACAGTGTGTGTACAGTAGTTTTGTGATAGACAATCACATTGAGAGGGTGCAGTGTAGCATTACATGTACACTGCATGAATGTGATAGCCAATCTTCTGCAGCTGACATTTCCAACTGGTGCACCTTACATTCAGTAGTTCTAACCTACATGCAGCATATTCTAAATAGAGCCACCAAATGGTGACATTGCGATTGTGCAGGGAAAGTTTGAGTTTGCGGATGAGGAGGTCGGGGAAGGCAGAGAGGTGGTGTTTGTGAAGGCTGAGATGCTCCCCCTGAACACCAGCACCATGACCAAGTACAAGAATGAGGTAAGCTCAGCTTGCACAATCCAGCCATCAGTACATGTATGCACAAGCCAGCCATTGCTACGGTGTGGAATATCCTTCACACCCATTATGTCAAGTCAAGGATTAGGGTGATAAATAATGTAACATTCACAATATTGTTATGATCTTGTTAGCACCTTGCTCTAGTTACCTTATAAAGGTACGTAGTTAAGCAGTCATCATAAAGCAGCCTTGCGGCGTGAAAATGGCACTTTTTCTAATGATGCACACCCATACTCTTTGTGTGTATTCATGCAATCATTTTATGAGCATTTGCAGGTTAGGGCTACAGCTCTAGTGGGCTGTTGGCAGCCGGTGCCTCTGCTTGATATCATTGTTCTGGATGCTCATGTTCACGGAAACTTCCAAGTCGTCGATTTCAGTTTTGTCTTATGGCTCCTCCCCCCCTCGTCTATGCTCAGAATGGCACACGACATTGAAATATTGTGTGCTTGCTGCGTGTGCCCTGCCCTCCTAGTCCTTGACTGCAGTAACCTTCATAGAGGGCACTAGTGAAGGTGCAGAGTCTGTGCTTGACCTTATCCCTTGCCATGGAGGGCACTAGTGAAGGTGCAGAGTCTGTGCTTGACGTTATCCCTTGCCATGGAGGGCACTAGTGAAGGTGCAGAGTCTGTGCTTGACGTTATCCCTTGCCATGGAGGGCACTAGTGAAGGTGCAGAGTCTGTGCTTGATCTTATCCCTTGCCATAGAGGGCACTAGTGAAGGTGCAGAGTCTGTGCTTGACCTTACCCCTTGCCATGGAGGGCACTAGTGAAGGTACAGAGTCTGTGCTTGACCTTATCCCTTGCCATGGAGGCCACTAGTGAAGGAGCCTGTGCTTGACCTTATCCCTTGCCATGGAGGCCACTAGTGAAGCTGCAGAGCCTGTGCTTGACCTTATCCCTTGCCATGGAGGGCACTAGTGAAGGTGCAGAGTCTGTGCTTGACCTTATCCCTTGCCATGGAGGCCACTAGTGAAGGTACAGAGCCTATGCTTGACCTTATCCCTTGCCATGGAGGCCACTAGTGAAGGTGCAGAGTCTGTGCTTGACCTTATCCCTTGCCATGGAGGGCACTAGTGAAGGTGCAGAGTCTGTGCTTGACCTTATCCCTTGCCATGGAGGCCACTAGTGAAGGTACAGAGCCTATGCTCGACCTTATCCCTTGCCATGGAGGCCACTAGTGAAGGTGCAGAGTCTGTGCTTGACCTTATCCCTTGCCATGGAGGGCACTAGTGAAGGTGCAGAGTCTCTGCTTGACCTTATCCCTTGCCATGGAGGGCACTAGTGAAGGTGCAGAGTCTGTGCTTGACCTTATCCCTTGCCATGGAGGGCACTAGTGAAGGTGCAGAGTCTGTGCTTGTCCTTATCCCTTGCCATGGAGAGCACTAGTGAAGGTACAGAGCCTATGCTTGACCTTATCCCTTGCCATGGAGGCCACTAGTGAAGGTGCAGAGTCTGTGCTTGACCTTATCCCTTGCCATGGAGGGCACTAGTGAAGGTGCAAAGTCTGTGCTTGACCTTATCCCTTGCCATGGAGGGCACTAGTGAAGCTGCAGAGCCTATGCTTGACCTTATCCCTTGCCACGGAGGGCACTAGTGAAGGTGCAGAGTCTGTGCTTGACCTTATCCCTTGCCATGGAGGCCACTAGTGAAGGTGCAGAGTCTGTGCTTGACCTTATCCCTTGCCATGGAGGCCACTAGTGAAGGTACAGAGCCTATGCTTGACCTTATCCCTTGCCATGGAGGCCACTAGTGAAGGTGCAGTCTGTGCTTGACCTTATCCCTTGCCATGGAGGGCACTAGTGAAGCTGCAGAGTCTGTGCTTGACCTTATCCCTTGCCATGGAGGGCACTAGTGAAGGTGCAGAGTCTGTGCTTGACCTTATCCCTTGCCATGGAGGACACTAGTGAAGGTGCAGAGTCTGTGCTTGACCTTATCCCTTGCCATGGAGGGCACTAGTGAAGCTTGACCTTATCCCTTGCCATGGAGGGCACTAGTGAAGGTGCCTGTGCTTGACCTTATCCCTTGCCATGGAGGACACTAGTGAAGGTGCAGAGCCTGTGCTTGACCTTATCCCTTGCCATGGAGGCCACTAGTGAAGGTACAGAGCCTATGCTTGACCTTATCCCTTGCCATGGAGGCCACTAGTGAAGGTGCAGAGTCTGTGCTTGACGTTATCCCTTGCCATGGAGGGCACTAGTGAAGGTGCAGAGTCTGTGCTTGATCTTATCCCTTGCCATAGAGGGCACTAGTGAAGGTGCAGAGTCTGTGCTTGACCTTACCCCTTGCCATGGAGGGCACTAGTGAAGGTACAGAGTCTGTGCTTGACCTTATCCCTTGCCATGGAGGCCACTAGTGAAGGAGCCTGTGCTTGACCTTATCCCTTGCCATGGAGGCCACTAGTGAAGCTGCAGAGCCTGTGCTTGACCTTATCCCTTGCCATGGAGGGCACTAGTGAAGGTGCAGAGTCTGTGCTTGACCTTATCCCTTGCCATGGAGGACAATAGTGAAGGTGCAGAGTCTGTGCTTGACCTTATCCCTTGCCATGGAGGGCACTAGTGAAGGTGCCTGTGCTTGACCTTATCCCTTGCCATGGAGGCCACTAGTGAAGGTACAGAGCCTATGCTTGACCTTATCCCTTGCCATGGAGGCCACTAGTGAAGGTGCAGAGTCTGTGCTTGACCTTATCCCTTGCCATAGAGGCCACTAGTGAAGGTGCAGAGGCTGTGCTTGACCTTATCCCTTGCCATGGAGGGCACTAGTGAAGGTGCAGAGACCTTATCCCTTGCCATGGAGGGCACTAGTGAAGGTGCAGAGTCTGTGCTTGACCTTATCCCTTGCCATGGAGGGCACTAGTGAAGGTGCAGAGTCTGTGCTTGACCTTATCCCTTGCCATGGAGGGCACTAGTGAAGGTGCAGAGTCTGTGCTTGACCTTATCCCTTGCCATGGAGGGCACTAGTGAAGGTGCAGAGTCTGTGCTTGACCTTATCCCTTGCCATGGAGGGCACTAGTGAAGGTGCAGAGTCTGTGCTTGACCTTATCCCTTGCCATGGAGAGCACTAGTGAAGGTACAGAGCCTATGCTTGACCTTATCCCTTGCCATGGAGGCCACTAGTGAAGGTGCAGAGTCTGTGCTTGACCTTATCCCTTGCCATGGAGGGCACTAGTGAAGGTGCAAAGTCTGTGCTTGACCTTATCCCTTGCCATGGAGGGCACTAGTGAAGCTGCAGAGCCTATGCTTGACCTTATCCCTTGCCATGGAGGGCACTAGTGAAGGTGCAGAGTCTGTGCTTGACCTTATCCCTTGCCATGGAGGCCACTAGTGAAGCTGCAGAGTCTGTGCTTGACCTTATCCCTTGCCATGGAGGGCACTAGTGAAGGTGCAGAGTCTCTGCTTGACCTTATCCCTTGCCATGGAGGCCACTAGTGAAGTTGCAGAGCCTGTGCTTGACCCTATCCCATGGAGGGCACTAGTGAAGGTGCAGGGTCTGTGCTTGACCTTATCCCTTGCCTCTCTTGTTTAAACAGCTTATCTTGCAGAAGGTAAAAATAGCTTGGAGCATGCCCAGTTGGTGCATCGCATATATATTGACAGTGCTGAGTTCCTGTACATGATATAAAAATATACCAATAAATTCTTATTTTTTTAATCATCGAGTGAAGCGAGAGACTGTATGATGTAGAAATCCCTTTTTGCCTCTGGCATAAGTATGCTCATTACATGGAACAATGTACAGCCTCTGTATTGTACGTGTGCAGAACTGCAACATCTTAATTCTGTGCATGCACTTCATTGCAGTGCTAAGCAACGGATCAGTGTACAACGATATCAAGAAAATGAGCAAGAAATGAGCAAGAAAGAGCAAAAGTGTGCTGCTGTAGAATCGGAGGAACAGAGCTAGGCAATGAATTTTTTCCCCCCTCAGGCATGCGTGCATGTGTACTATACGTAGCAATAATCTTTGGCCTCCACCCGTTCATTGCCACTCGGCTACACTCGACACCCGATGTCTTGACATGACCTAGTATATTTACTCACCTCGAATGTCTGAACATGGCCTAGTATATTTACTTACCTTGATGTCTGAACATGACCTAGAATATTTACTTACCGCGATGTCTGAACATGACCTAGTATATTTACTTACCTCAATGTCTGAACATGACCTAGAATATTTACTCACCTCGAATGTCTGAACATGGCCTAGTATATTTACTTACCTCGATGTCTGAACATGACCTAGAATATTTACTTACCGCGATGTCTGAACATGACCTAGTATATTTACTTACCTCAATGTCTGAACATGACCTAGAATATTTACTCACCTCGATGTCTGAACATGACCTAGTATATTTACTCACCTCGAATGTCTGAACATGGCCTAGTATATTTACTTACCTTGATGTCTGAACATGACCTAGAATATTTACTTACCGCGATGTCTGAACATGACCTAGAATATTTACTCACCTCGATGTCTGAACATGACCTAGTATATTTACTTACCTTGATGTCTGAACATGACCTAGTACATGTATATTTAGTTACCTCGATGTCTGAACATAGCCTAGTATATTTACTTACCTCGATGTCTGAACATGGCCTAGTATATTTACTCACCTCGATGTCTGAACATGGCCTAGTATATTTACTTACCGTGATGTCTGAACATGACCTAGTATATTTACTTACCTCGATATGAACATGGCCTAGTATATTTACTTACCTCGATGTCTGAACATGACCTAGTATATTTACTTACCGCGATGTCTGAACATGACCTAGTATATTTAGTTACCTTGATGTCTGAACATGACCTAGTACTATTTACTTACCGCGATGTCTGAACATGACCTAGTATATTTACTTACCTCGATGTCTGAACATGACCTAGAATATTTACTTACCGCGATGTCTGAACATGACCTAGTATATTTACTTACCTCAATGTCTGAACATGACCTAGAATATTTACTCACCTCGATGTCTGAACATGACCTAGTATATTTACTCACCTCGAATGTCTGAACATGGCCTAGTATATTTACTTACCTTGATGTCAGAACATGACCTAGAATATTTACTTACCGCGATGTCTGAACATGACCTAGAATATTTACTTACCTCGATGTTTGAACATGGCCTAGTATATTTACTTACCTTGATGTCTGAACATGCCCTAGTATATTTACTCACCTCGAATGTCTGAACATGACCTAGTATATTTACTTACCTTGATGTCTGAACATGGCCTAGTATATTTACTTACCTCGATGTTTGAACATGGCCTAGTATATTTACTTACCTTGATGTCTGAACATGCCCTAGTATATTTACTCACCTCGATGTCTGAACATGACCTAGTATATTTACTCACCTCGAATGTCTGAACATGACCTAGTATATTTACTTACCTTGATGTTTGAACATGGCCTAGTATATTTACGTACCTCGATGTCTGAACATGACCTAGTATATTTACTCACCTCGAATGTCTGAACATGACCTAGTATATTTACTCACCTCGATGTCTGAACATGGCCTAGAATATTTACTCACCTCGATGTCTGAACATGACCTAGTATATTTACTTACCTTGATGTCTGAACATGACCTAGTATATTTAGTTACCTTGATGTCTGAACATGGCCTAGTATATTTACTCACCTCGATGTCTGAACATGGCCTAGTATATTTACTTACCGTGATGTCTGAACATGACCTAGTATATTTACTTACCTCGATATGAACATGGCCTAGTATATTTACTTACCGCGATGTCTGAACATGACCTAGTATATTTACTCACCTCGATGTCTGAACATGGCCTAGTATATTTACTTACCTCGATGTCTGAACATGACCTAGAATATTTACTTACCGCGATGTCTGAACATGACCTAGTATATTTACTTACCTCGATGTCTGAACATGACCTAGAATATTTACTCACCTCGAATGTCTGAACATGACCTAGTATATTTACTTACCTTGATGTCTGAACATGGCCTAGTATATTTACTTACCGCGATGTCTGAACATGACCTAGAATATTTACTTACCTCGATGTTTGAACATGGCCTAGTATATTTACTTACCTTGATGTCTGAACATGCCCTAGTATATTTACTCACCTCGATGTCTGAACATGACCTAGTATATTTACTCACCTCGAATGTCTGAACATGACCTAGTATATTTACTTACCTTGATGTCTGAACATGGCCTAGTATATTTACTTACCTCGATGTTTGAACATGGCCTAGTATATTTACTTACCTTGATGTCTGAACATGCCCTAGTATATTTACTCACCTCGATGTCTGAACATGACCTAGTATATTTACTCACCTCGAATGTCTGAACATGACCTAGTATATTTACTTACCTTGATGTTTGAACATGGCCTAGTACATTTACGTACCTCGATGTCTGAACATGACCTAGTATATTTACTCACCTCGAATGTCTGAACATGACCTAGTATATTTACTCACCTCGATGTCTGAACATGGCCTAGAATATTTACTCACCTCGATGTCTGAACATGACCTAGTATATTTACTTACCTTGATGTCTGAACATGACCTAGTATATTTAGTTACCTTGATGTCTGAACATGGCCTAGTATATTTACTCACCTCGATGTCTGAACATGGCCTAGTATATTTACTTACCGTGATGTCTGAACATGACCTAGTATATTTACTTACCTCGATATGAACATGGCCTAGTATATTTACTTACCGCGATGTCTGAACATGACCTAGTATATTTACTCACCTCGATGTGTGAACATGGCCTAGTATATTTACTTACCTCGATGTCTGAACATGACCTAGAATATTTACTTACCGCGATGTCTGAACATGACCTAGTATATTTACTTACCTCGATGTCTGAACATGACCTAGTATATTTACTCACCTCGATGTCTGAACATGACCTAGAATATTTACTCACCTCGAATGTCTGAACATGGCCTAGTATATTTACTTACCTCGATGTCTGAACATGGCCTAGAATATTTACTTACCTCGATGTCTGAACATGACCTAGAATATTTACTCACCTCGAATGTCTGAACATGCTAGTATATTTACTTACCTCGATGTCTGAACATGGCCTAGTATATTTACTCACCTCGATGTCTGAACATGACCTAGAATATTTACTCACCTCGAATGTCTGAACATGGCCTAGTATATTTACTTACCTCGATGTCTGAACATGACCTAGTATATTTACTTACCTCGATGTCTGAACATGACCTAGTATATTTACTTACCTTGATGTTTGAACATGGCCTAGTATATTTACTTACCTCGATGTCTGAACATGCCCTAGTATATTTACTCACCTCGATGTCTGAACATGACCTAGTATATTTACTCACCTCGAATGTCTGAACATGACCTAGTATATTTACTTACCTTGATGTCTGAACATGGCCTAGTATATTTACTTACCTCGATGTTTGAACATGGCCTAGTATATTTACGTACCTCGATGTCTGAACATGGCCTAGTATATTTACTTACCTCGATGTCTGAACATGACCTAGAATATTTACTTACCGCGATGTCTGAACATGACCTAGTATATTTACTTACCTCAATGTCTGAACATGACCTAGAATATTTACTCACCTCGATGTCTGAACATGACCTAGAATATTTACTTACCGCGATGTCTGAACATGACCTATAATATTTACTCACCTCGATGTCTGAACATGACCTAGTATATTTACTTACCTTGATGTCTGAACATGACCTAGTACATGTATATTTAGTTACCTCGATGTCTGAACATGGCCTAGTATATTTACTTACCTTGATGTCTGAACATGACCTAGAATATTTACTTACCGCGATGTCTGAACATGACCTAGAATATTTACTCACCTCGATGTCTGAACATGACCTAGTATATTTACTTACCTAATGTCTGAACATAGCCTAGTATATTTACTTACCTCGATGTCTGAACATGGCCTAGTATATTTACTCACCTCGATGTCTGAACATGGCCTAGTATATTTACTTACCGTGATGTCTGAACATGACCTAGTATATTTACTTACCTCGATATGAACATGGCCTAGTATATTTACTTACCGCGATGTCTGAACATGACCTAGTATATTTAGTTACCTTGATGTCTGAACATGACCTACATGTAGTATATTTACTTACCGCGATGTCTGAACATGACCTAGTATATTTACTTACCTCGATGTCTGAACATGGCCTAGTATATTTACTTACCTCGATGTCTGAACATGACCTAGTATATTTACTTACCGCGATGTCTGAACATGACCTAGTATATTTAGTTACCTTGATGTCTGAACATGACCTAGTATATTTACTTACCGCGATGTCTGAACATGACCTAGTATATTTACTTACCTCGATGTCTGAACATGACCTAGAATATTTACTTACCGCGATGTCTGAACATGACCTAGTATATTTACTTACCTCAATGTCTGAACATGACCTAGAATATTTACTCACCTCGATGTCTGAACATGACCTAGTATATTTACTCACCTCGAATGTCTGAACATGGCCTAGTATATTTACTTACCTTGATGTCAGAACATGACCTAGAATATTTACTTACCGCGATGTCTGAACATGACCTAGAATATTTACTTACCTCGATGTTTGAACATGGCCTAGTATATTTACTTACCTTGATGTCTGAACATGCCCTAGTATATTTACTCACCTCGAATGTCTGAACATGACCTAGTATATTTACTTACCTTGATGTCTGAACATGGCCTAGTATATTTACTTACCTCGATGTTTGAACATGGCCTAGTATATTTACTTACCTTGATGTCTGAACATGCCCTAGTATATTTACTCACCTCGATGTCTGAACATGACCTAGTATATTTACTCACCTCGAATGTCTGAACATGACCTAGTATATTTACTTACCTTGATGTTTGAACATGGCCTAGTATATTTACGTACCTCGATGTCTGAACATGACCTAGTATATTTACTCACCTCGAATGTCTGAACATGACCTAGTATATTTACTCACCTCGATGTCTGAACATGGCCTAGAATATTTACTCACCTCGATGTCTGAACATGACCTAGTATATTTACTTACCTTGATGTCTGAACATGACCTAGTATATTTAGTTACCTTGATGTCTGAACATGGCCTAGTATATTTACTCACCTCGATGTCTGAACATGGCCTAGTATATTTACTTACCGTGATGTCTGAACATGACCTAGTATATTTACTTACCTCGATATGAACATGGCCTAGTATATTTACTTACCGCGATGTCTGAACATGACCTAGTATATTTACTCACCTCGATGTCTGAACATGGCCTAGTATATTTACTTACCTCGATGTCTGAACATGACCTAGAATATTTACTTACCGCGATGTCTGAACATGACCTAGTATATTTACTTACCTCGATGTCTGAACATGACCTAGAATATTTACTCACCTCGAATGTCTGAACATGACCTAGTATATTTACTTACCTTGATGTCTGAACATGGCCTAGTATATTTACTTACCGCGATGTCTGAACATGACCTAGAATATTTACTTACCTCGATGTTTGAACATGGCCTAGTATATTTACTTACCTTGATGTCTGAACATGCCCTAGTATATTTACTCACCTCGATGTCTGAACATGACCTAGTATATTTACTCACCTCGAATGTCTGAACATGACCTAGTATATTTACTTACCTTGATGTCTGAACATGGCCTAGTATATTTACTTACCTCGATGTTTGAACATGGCCTAGTATATTTACTTACCTTGATGTCTGAACATGCCCTAGTATATTTACTCACCTCGATGTCTGAACATGACCTAGTATATTTACTCACCTCGAATGTCTGAACATGACCTAGTATATTTACTTACCTTGATGTTTGAACATGGCCTAGTACATTTACGTACCTCGATGTCTGAACATGACCTAGTATATTTACTCACCTCGAATGTCTGAACATGACCTAGTATATTTACTCACCTCGATGTCTGAACATGGCCTAGAATATTTACTCACCTCGATGTCTGAACATGACCTAGTATATTTACTTACCTTGATGTCTGAACATGACCTAGTATATTTAGTTACCTTGATGTCTGAACATGGCCTAGTATATTTACTCACCTCGATGTCTGAACATGGCCTAGTATATTTACTTACCGTGATGTCTGAACATGACCTAGTATATTTACTTACCTCGATATGAACATGGCCTAGTATATTTACTTACCGCGATGTCTGAACATGACCTAGTATATTTACTCACCTCGATGTGTGAACATGGCCTAGTATATTTACTTACCTCGATGTCTGAACATGACCTAGAATATTTACTTACCGCGATGTCTGAACATGACCTAGTATATTTACTTACCTCGATGTCTGAACATGACCTAGTATATTTACTCACCTCGATGTCTGAACATGACCTAGAATATTTACTCACCTCGAATGTCTGAACATGGCCTAGTATATTTACTTACCTCGATGTCTGAACATGGCCTAGAATATTTACTTACCTCGATGTCTGAACATGACCTAGAATATTTACTCACCTCGAATGTCTGAACATGGCCTAGTATATTTACTTACCTCGATGTCTGAACATGGCCTAGTATATTTACTCACCTCGATGTCTGAACATGACCTAGAATATTTACTCACCTCGAATGTCTGAACATGGCCTAGTATATTTACTTACCTCGATGTCTGAACATGACCTAGTATATTTACTTACCTCGATGTCTGAACATGACCTAGTATATTTACTTACCTTGATGTTTGAACATGGCCTAGTATATTTACTTACCTCGATGTCTGAACATGCCCTAGTATATTTACTCACCTCGATGTCTGAACATGACCTAGTATATTTACTCACCTCGAATGTCTGAACATGACCTAGTATATTTACTTACCTTGATGTCTGAACATGGCCTAGTATATTTACTTACCTCGATGTTTGAACATGGCCTAGTATATTTACGTACCTCGATGTCTGAACATGGCCTAGTATATTTACTTACCTCGATGTCTGAACATGACCTAGAATATTTACTTACCGCGATGTCTGAACATGACCTAGTATATTTACTTACCTCAATGTCTGAACATGACCTAGAATATTTACTCACCTCGATGTCTGAACATGACCTAGAATATTTACTTACCGCGATGTCTGAACATGACCTATAATATTTACTCACCTCGATGTCTGAACATGACCTAGTATATTTACTTACCTTGATGTCTGAACATGACCTAGTACATGTATATTTAGTTACCTCGATGTCTGAACATGGCCTAGTATATTTACTTACCTTGATGTCTGAACATGACCTAGAATATTTACTTACCGCGATGTCTGAACATGACCTAGAATATTTACTCACCTCGATGTCTGAACATGACCTAGTATATTTACTTACCTAATGTCTGAACATAGCCTAGTATATTTACTTACCTCGATGTCTGAACATGGCCTAGTATATTTACTCACCTCGATGTCTGAACATGGCCTAGTATATTTACTTACCGTGATGTCTGAACATGACCTAGTATATTTACTTACCTCGATATGAACATGGCCTAGTATATTTACTTACCGCGATGTCTGAACATGACCTAGTATATTTAGTTACCTTGATGTCTGAACATGACCTACATGTAGTATATTTACTTACCGCGATGTCTGAACATGACCTAGTATATTTACTTACCTCGATGTCTGAACATGACCTAGAATATTTACTTACCGCGATGTCTGAACATGACCTAGTATATTTACTTACCTCAATGTCTGAACATGACCTAGAATATTTACTCACCTCGATGTCTGAACATGACCTAGTATATTTACTCACCTCGAATGTCTGAACATGGCCTAGTATATTTACTTACCTTGATGTCTGAACATGACCTAGAATATTTACTTACCGCGATGTCTGAACATGACCTAGAATATTTACTTACCTCGATGTTTGAACATGGCCTAGTATATTTACTTACCTTGATGTCTGAACATGACCTAGTATATTTACTTACCTTGATGTCTGAACATGGCCTAGTATATTTACTTACCTCGATGTTTGAACATGGCCTAGTATATTTACTTACCTTGATGTCTGAACATGCCCTAGTATATTTACTCACCTCGATGTCTGAACATGACCTAGTATATTTACTCACCTCGAATGTCTGAACATGACCTAGTATATTTACTTACCTTGATGTTTGAACATGGCCTAGTATATTTACGTACCTCGATGTCTGAACATGACCTAGTATATTTACTCACCTCGATGTCTGAACATGGCCTAGAATATTTACTCACCTCGATGTCTGAACATGACCTAGTATATTTACTTACCTTGATGTCTGAACATGACCTTGTATATTTAGTTACCTTGATGTCTGAACATGGCCTAGTATATTTACTCACCTCGATGTCTGAACATGGCCTAGTATATTTACTTACCGTGATGTCTGAACATGACCTAGTATATTTACTTACCTCGATATGAACATGGCCTAGTATATTTACTTACCGCGATGTCTGAACATGACCTAGTATATTTACTCACCTCGATGTCTGAACATGGCCTAGTATATTTACTTACCTCGATGTCTGAACATGACCTAGAATATTTACTTACCGCGATGTCTGAACATGACCTAGTATATTTACTTACCTCGATGTCTGAACATGACCTAGAATATTTACTCACCTCGAATGTCTGAACATGGCCTAGTATATTTACTTACCTCGATGTCTGAACATGACCTAGTATATTTACTTACCTCGATGTCTGAACATGACCTAGTATATTTACTCACCTCGATGTCTGAACATGACCTAGTATATTTACTCACCTCGAATGTCTGAACATGACCTAGTATATTTACTTACCTTGATGTCTGAACATGGCCTAGTATATTTACTTACCTCGATGTTTGAACATGGCCTAGTATATTTACGTACCTCGATGTCTGAACATGGCCTAGTATATTTTCTTACCTCGATGTCTGAACATGACCTAGAATATTTACTTACCGCGATGTCTGAACATGACCTAGTATATTTACTTACCTCAATGTCTGAACATGACCTAGAATATTTACTCACCTCGATGTCTGAACATGACCTAGTATATTTACTCACCTCGAATGTCTGAACATGGCCTAGTATATTTACTTACCTTGATGTCTGAACATGACCTAGAATATTTACTTACCGCGATGTCTGAACATGACCTAGAATATTTACTCACCTCGATGTCTGAACATGACCTAGTATATTTACTTACCTTGATGTCTGAACATGACCTAGTACATGTATATTTAGTTACCTCGATGTCTTAACATGGCCTAGTATATTTACTTACCTCGATGTCTGAACATGGCCTAGTATATTTACTTACCGTGATGTCTGAACATGACCTAGTATATTTACTTACCTCGATATGAACATGGCCTAGTATATTTACTTACCGCGATGTCTGAACATGACCTAGAATATTTAGTTACCTTGATGTCTGAACATGACCTAGTATATTTACTTACCGCGATGTCTGAACATGACCTAGTATATTTACTTACCTCGATGTCTGAACATGACCTAGAATATTTACTTACCGCGATGTCTGAACATGACCTAGTATATTTACTTACCTCAATGTCTGAACATGACCTAGAATATTTACTCACCTCGATGTCTGAACATGACCTAGTATATTTACTCACCTCGAATGTCTGAACATGGCCTAGTATATTTACTTACCTTGATGTCTGAACATGACCTAGAATATTTACTTACCGCGATGTCTGAACATGACCTAGAATATTTACTTACCTCGATGTTTGAACATGGCCTAGTATATTTACTTACCTTGATGTCTGAAAATGCCCTAGTATATTTACTCACCTCGATGTCTGAACATGACCTAGTATATTTACTCACCTCGAATGTCTGAACATGACCTAGTATATTTACTTACCTTGATGTCTGAACATGGCCTAGTATATTTACTTACCTCGATGTTTGAACATGGCCTAGTATATTTACTTACCTTGATGTCTGAACATGCCCTAGTATATTTACTCACCTCGATGTCTGAACATGACCTAGTATATTTACTCACCTCGAATGTCTGAACATGACCTAGTATATTTACTTAACTTGATGTTTGAACATGGCCTAGTATATTTACGTACCTCGATGTCTGAACATGACCTAGTATATTTACTCACCTCGAATGTCTGAACATGACCTAGTATATTTACTTACCTCGATATGAACATGGCCTAGTATATTTACTTACCGCGATGTCTGAACATGACCTAGTATATTTAGTTACCTTGATGTCTGAACATGACCTACATGTAGTATATTTACTTACCGCGATGTCTGAACATGACCTAGTATATTTACTTACCTCGATGTCTGAACATGACCTAGAATATTTACTTACCGCGATGTCTGAACATGACCTAGTATATTTACTTACCTCAATGTCTGAACATGACCTAGAATATTTACTCACCTCGATGTCTGAACATGACCTAGTATATTTACTCACCTCGAATGTCTGAACATGGCCTAGTATATTTACTTACCTTGATGTCTGAACATGACCTAGAATATTTACTTACCGCGATGTCTGAACATGACCTAGAATATTTACTTACCTCGATGTTTGAACATGGCCTAGTATATTTACTTACCTTGATGTCTGAACATGACCTAGTATATTTACTTACCTTGATGTCTGAACATGGCCTAGTATATTTACTTACCTCGATGTTTGAACATGGCCTAGTATATTTACTTACCTTGATGTCTGAACATGCCCTAGTATATTTACTCACCTCGATGTCTGAACATGACCTAGTATATTTACTCACCTCGAATGTCTGAACATGACCTAGTATATTTACTTACCTTGATGTTTGAACATGGCCTAGTATATTTACGTACCTCGATGTCTGAACATGACCTAGTATATTTACTCACCTCGATGTCTGAACATGGCCTAGAATATTTACTCACCTCGATGTCTGAACATGACCTAGTATATTTACTTACCTTGATGTCTGAACATGACCTTGTATATTTAGTTACCTTGATGTCTGAACATGGCCTAGTATATTTACTCACCTCGATGTCTGAACATGGCCTAGTATATTTACTTACCGTGATGTCTGAACATGACCTAGTATATTTACTTACCTCGATATGAACATGGCCTAGTATATTTACTTACCGCGATGTCTGAACATGACCTAGTATATTTACTCACCTCGATGTCTGAACATGGCCTAGTATATTTACTTACCTCGATGTCTGAACATGACCTAGAATATTTACTTACCGCGATGTCTGAACATGACCTAGTATATTTACTTACCTCGATGTCTGAACATGACCTAGAATATTTACTCACCTCGAATGTCTGAACATGGCCTAGTATATTTACTTACCTCGATGTCTGAACATGACCTAGTATATTTACTTACCTCGATGTCTGAACATGACCTAGTATATTTACTCACCTCGATGTCTGAACATGACCTAGTATATTTACTCACCTCGAATGTCTGAACATGACCTAGTATATTTACTTACCTTGATGTCTGAACATGGCCTAGTATATTTACTTACCTCGATGTTTGAACATGGCCTAGTATATTTACGTACCTCGATGTCTGAACATGGCCTAGTATATTTTCTTACCTCGATGTCTGAACATGACCTAGAATATTTACTTACCGCGATGTCTGAACATGACCTAGTATATTTACTTACCTCAATGTCTGAACATGACCTAGAATATTTACTCACCTCGATGTCTGAACATGACCTAGTATATTTACTCACCTCGAATGTCTGAACATGGCCTAGTATATTTACTTACCTTGATGTCTGAACATGACCTAGAATATTTACTTACCGCGATGTCTGAACATGACCTAGAATATTTACTCACCTCGATGTCTGAACATGACCTAGTATATTTACTTACCTTGATGTCTGAACATGACCTAGTACATGTATATTTAGTTACCTCGATGTCTTAACATGGCCTAGTATATTTACTTACCTCGATGTCTGAACATGGCCTAGTATATTTACTTACCGTGATGTCTGAACATGACCTAGTATATTTACTTACCTCGATATGAACATGGCCTAGTATATTTACTTACCGCGATGTCTGAACATGACCTAGAATATTTAGTTACCTTGATGTCTGAACATGACCTAGTATATTTACTTACCGCGATGTCTGAACATGACCTAGTATATTTACTTACCTCGATGTCTGAACATGACCTAGAATATTTACTTACCGCGATGTCTGAACATGACCTAGTATATTTACTTACCTCAATGTCTGAACATGACCTAGAATATTTACTCACCTCGATGTCTGAACATGACCTAGTATATTTACTCACCTCGAATGTCTGAACATGGCCTAGTATATTTACTTACCTTGATGTCTGAACATGACCTAGAATATTTACTTACCGCGATGTCTGAACATGACCTAGAATATTTACTTACCTCGATGTTTGAACATGGCCTAGTATATTTACTTACCTTGATGTCTGAAAATGCCCTAGTATATTTACTCACCTCGATGTCTGAACATGACCTAGTATATTTACTCACCTCGAATGTCTGAACATGACCTAGTATATTTACTTACCTTGATGTCTGAACATGGCCTAGTATATTTACTTACCTCGATGTTTGAACATGGCCTAGTATATTTACTTACCTTGATGTCTGAACATGCCCTAGTATATTTACTCACCTCGATGTCTGAACATGACCTAGTATATTTACTCACCTCGAATGTCTGAACATGACCTAGTATATTTACTTAACTTGATGTTTGAACATGGCCTAGTATATTTACGTACCTCGATGTCTGAACATGACCTAGTATATTTACTCACCTCGAATGTCTGAACATGACCTAGTATATTTACTCACCTCGATGTCTGAACATGGCCTAGAATATTTACTCACCTCGATGTCTGAACATGACCTAGTATATTTACTTACCTTGATGTCTGAACATGACCTAGTATATTTACTTACCTTGATGTCTGAACATGGCCTAGTATATTTACTCACCTCGATGTCTGAACATGGCCTAGTATATTTACTTACCGTGATGTCTGAACATGACCTAGTATATTTACTTACCTCGATGTCTGAACATGGCCTAGTATATTTACTTACCTCGATGTCTGAACATGGCCTAGTATATTTACTTACCGCGATGTCTGAACATGACCTAGTATATTTACTCACCTCGATGTCTAAACATGGCCTAGTATATTTACTTACCTCGATGTCTGAACATGACCTAGAATATTTACTTACCGCGATGTCTGAACATGACCTAGTATATTTACTTACCTCGATGTCTGAACATGACCTAGAATATTTACTCACCTCGAATGTCTGAACATGGCCTAGTATATTTACTTACCTCGATGTCTGAACATGACCTAGTATATTTACTTACCTCGATGTCTGAACATGACCTAGTATATTTACTTACCTTGATGTTTGAACATGGCCTAGTATATTTACTTACCTCGATGTCTGAACATGCCCTAGTATATTTACTCACCTCGATGTCTGAACATGACCTAGTATATTTACTCACCTCGAATGTCTGAACATGACCTAGTATATTTACTTACCTTGATGTCTGAACATGGCCTAGTATATTTACTTACCTCGATGTTTGAACATGGCCTAGTATATTTACGTACCTCGATGTCTGAACATGACCTAGTATATTTACTCACCTCGAATGTCTGAACATGACCTAGTATATTTACTCACCTCGATGTCTGAACATAGTATATTTACTTACCTTGATGTCTGAACATGACCTAGTACATGTATATTTAGTTACCTCGATGTCTGAACATGGCCTAGTATATTTACTTACCTCGATGTCTGAACATGGCCTAGTATATTTACTCACCTCGATGTCTGAACATGGCCTAGTATATTTACTTACCTTGATGTCTGAACATGACCTAGTATATTTACTTACCTCGATATGAACATGGCCTAGTATATTTACTTACCGCGATGTCTGAACATGACCTAGTATATTTAGTTACCTTGATGTCTGAACATGACCTAGTATATTTACTTACCGCGATGTCTGAACATGACCTAGTATATTTACTCACCTCGATGTCTGAACATGGCCTAGTATATTTACTTACCGCGATGTCTGAACATGACCTAGAATATTTACTTACCTCGATGTCTGAACATGACCTAGTATATTTACTTACCTTGATGTTTGAACATGGCCTAGTATATTTACTTACCTCGATGTCTGAACATGCCCTAGTATATTTACTCACCTCGATGTCTGAACATGACCTAGTATATTTACTCACCTCGAATGTCTGAACATGACCTAGTATATTTACTTACCTTGATGTCTGAACATGGCCTAGTATATTTACTTACCTCGATGTTTGAACATGGCCTAGTATATTTACGTACCTCGATGTCTGAACATGACCTAGTATATTTACTCACCTCGAATGTCTGAACATGACCTAGTATATTTACTCACCTCGATGTCTGAACATAGTATATTTACTTACCTTGATGTCTGAACATGACCTAGTACATGTATATTTAGTTACCTCGATGTCTGAACATGGCCTAGTATATTTACTTACCTCGATGTCTGAACATGGCCTAGTATATTTACTCACCTCGATGTCTGAACATGGCCTAGTATATTTACTTACCTTGATGTCTGAACATGACCTAGTATATTTACTTACCTCGATATGAACATGGCCTAGTATATTTACTTACCGCGATGTCTGAACATGACCTAGTATATTTAGTTACCTTGATGTCTGAACATGACCTAGTATATTTACTTACCGCGATGTCTGAACATGACCTAGTATATTTACTCACCTCGATGTCTGAACATGGCCTAGTATATTTACTTACCGCGATGTCTGAACATGACCTAGCTTCTCACTTTCTTCTTATTATTATTTATCTCTGTCTTCCTTGCTTGGCTATCTTTCTAATTATCTTTTCTCGCTGAATCTAACGTGATAATGAACGTGATAATGTGCTGTACTTCACACCCTATTCACTCCTCCTAGCCATTGGTGGTGGGCTCTCGGATCCTCCTGCCCGGCTTGTTCCAGTGGAAACATGTGCAGTCCCAGTTTCAACCTTATGGAACTAAGAACTTCAAAGTGTTCCTTCCGCCAGACAGAGGACTGGATGTTGGAGAGCCTTACTTCATCTTCAGAGATACAAAAACCTTTACGTCACTCAATCGATATCGTCCGCCTCATCCACCACGGGAGCTTGCCATTATTCATAGCATTCTTGCCCAGTTTCACGCGCAAGTGTTCCTGCAGAGTCGTTTTGGACCCAAGGGCATGGTGGCCGTTGTTAGAGCAAAAAACAAAGACACAGTGGAGGTGTGGTTTAGGTAGGTAACCACTCCATCTTTATGGGTGTGGCTGTTATAAGACATACTTTAGGTTGATGTCTACTTATGTAATGGGTGTGGCTATTATAATACAGTATAGTTGTGTGGTTAAGCACGGTCAATTAGAAAAGTGTCCAAGAGGGTGGAGGAATCTGGATTCTAAGGGGGTGGGGTATGATGGTTAAGGTGTGACATAATACAATTTCCAGGGAGGGGGGGGGGGGGGGTGGGGGATTGGGCAAAGGGGGTAACCCCCTCACCCCTAAATGAAACCATGTTAGGGGTGTGATTGTGGGCTCACATGTAGGTGGGTGACCACTCCCTTGGTAATGGTATATACATGATAGAGGCGTGGTTTAGGTGGGTGACCACTCCCTTGGTAATGGGTATAGACATGATAGAGGTGTGGTTTAGGTGGGTGACCACTCCCTTGGTAATGGTATAGACATGATAGAGGCGTGGTTTAGGTGGGTGACCACTCCCTTGGTAATGGTAATGGTATCGACATGATAGAGGTGTGGTTTAGGTGGGTGACCACTCCCTTGGTAATGCATGATAGAGGCGTGGTTTAGGTGGGTGACCACTCCCATGGTAATGGGTATAGACATGATAGAGGTGTGGTTTAGGTGGGCGACCACTCCCTTGGTAATGGGTATAGACATGATAGAGGTGTGGTTTAGGTGGGTGACCACTCCCTTGGCAATGGTATAGACATGATAGAGGCGTGGTTTAGGTGGGTGACCACTCCCTTGGTAATGGTAATGGTATCGACATGATAGAGGTGTGGTTTAGGTGGGTGACCACTCCCTTGGTAATGCATGATAGAGGCGTGGTTTAGGTGGGTGACCACTCCCATGGTAATGGGTATAGACATGATAGAGGTGTGGTTTAGGTGGGCGACCACTCCCTTGGTAATGGGTATAGACATGATAGAGGTGTGGTTTAGGTGGGTGACCACTCCCTTGGCAATGGTATAGACATGATAGAGGCGTGGTTTAGGTGGGTGACCACTCCCACTCCCTTGGTAATGGGTATAGACATGATAGAGGCGTGGTTTAGGTGGGTGACCACTCCCTTGGTAATGGGTATAGACATGATAGAGGTGTGGTTTAGGTGGGTGACCACTCCCTTGGTAATGGGTATAGACATGATAGAGGTGTGGTTTAGGTGGTTGACCACTCCCTTGGTAATGGTATAGACATGATAGAGGTGTGGTTTAGGTAGGTGACTGCTCCTTCTGATTGGGTGTGGCTGATTATAAGCTAAGGTAAATGTGTGACTGAGTTGTGACCACTCCCTCCTCTGCGGCTGGCTGTTCATGATGACCTTTTATGTATGTACATGTACATGTATATATTATGCATGCATGATCCATGTGTATGTATATATGTTTGTATGATGTATATATTGTATGTACATGTATACGTATGCATGCATGTACAGTATACGTATGCATGCATGTATATTTAATGCATGTATATATAATGCATGTATGTATTCATTATGTATACGTATGCATTATGTATACGTATGTTTGTATGCATATGTATGTACAGTATGCATGCATGTATATATATCATTATGCATGTGTGTATGCAGCATGTATGTAGGTTTGTATGTATGCAGCATGCATGTACATGTGCATGCTAGATGAGCAGGTCATTGTGTATTTGCTACACGGTATTTGTGTATGTACTTACCAGGATCCACACGGAGTATCAGCTGAACTCTGAACCCGACTACCCATTTTGGTTCACCCCGGCTCAGATTGTTGGTCGCCTGGTGATAGATTGGGATTGTCAGCACATCCATCACTTTCACCTCCACCTTCCCACCAGCCATCAACTAAACGTAGGTGAGAATCTTTCCACCTGTTTTTTTAAAATTGTACATGTACTTGAAAAATATCAGAAAGTTTGACAAAGAGCAGGACAGCTCTTGGCTGTTCTCTGTGGTTGTAGTTTTCTGTTGTTGTTTTCTGTTTTTGTGTGTATGTAAAAACATGAAACTTAAACCGTCCAAAATTTCAGCCTTCAAATCTCACAGTCCACGCACTTGAGTATGACAACTTTGCTGAGTGTGCAGCCAAGAGGCTTACTGTCTACATTCCACTAAATCTCTTTATTACTACTACCTACTTGTAAGAGCAAATGTTTTAATAAAAAACACAACTGCATTGCATGGACTCGTCTAAGAAAAAGGAAGCAAGACCACACCCATGTAGACCACAACCAGTTGATGACCCTCTACCATTTCAAATCAAAAAATAAAAGCCGTACAAAATGCTTCCTTTCTTTATAACAAGTCAATATAGCCTATAATATAGCAGGTCAATACAATAATACAGCAGGTCAATACAATAATATAGCAGGTCAATCCAATAATATAGCAGGTCAATCCAATAATACAGCAGGTCAATACAATAATATAGCAGGTCAATAATATAGTAGCTCAATACAATAACAATACAATAATACAGCAGGTCAATACAATAATACAGCAGGTCAATACAATAATATAGCAGGTCAATAATATAGTAGCTCAATACAATAACAATACAATAATATAGCAGGTCAATCCAATAATATAGCAGGTCAATCCAATAATATAGCAGGTCAATACAAAAATATAGCAGGTCAATCCAATAATATAGGAGGTCAATACAATAATATAGCAGGTCAAAACAATAATATAGCAGGTCAATCCAATAATAAACCAATAATATAGCAGGTCAATACAATAATATAGCAGGTCAATCCAATAATATAGCAGGTCAATACAATAATATAGCAGGTCAATACAATAATATAGCAGGTCAATACAATAATATAGCAGGTCAATACAATAATACAGCAGGTCAATGCAATAATATAGCAGGTCAATGAGCAGGTCAATGCAATAATATAGCAGGTCAATACAATAATATAGCAGGTCAATACAATAATATAGCAGGTCAATACAATAATATAGCAGGTCAATACAATAATATAGCAGGTCAATACAATAATGTAGCAGGTCAATACAATAATACAGCAGGTCAATACAATAATATAGCAGGTCAATACAATAATATAGCAGGTCAATACAATAATATAGCAGGTCAATAATATAGTAGCTCAATACAATAACAATACAATAATATAGCAGGTCAATACAATAATATAGCAGGTCAATACATAATACAGCAGGTTAATATAGCAGGTCAATACAATAATATAGCAGGTCAATAATATAGTAGCTCAATACAATAACAATACAATAATATAGCAGGTCAATACAATAATATAGCAGGTCAATCCAATAATATAGCAGGTCAATCCAATAATATAGCAGGTCAATACAAAAATATAGCAGGTCAATCCAATAATATAGGAGGTCAATACAATAATATAGCAGGTCAAAACAATAATATAGCAGGTCAATCCAATAATAAACCAATAATATAGCAGGTCAATACAATAATATAGCAGGTCAATCCAAAAGCAGGTCAATCCAATAATATAGCAGGTCAATACAATAATATAGCAGGTCAATACAATAATACAGCAGGTCAATACAATAATACAGCAGGTCAATACAATAATACAGCATGTCAATACAATAATATAGCAGGTCAATACAATAATATAGCAGGTCAATACAATAATATAGCAGGTCAATACATAATACAGCAGGTCAATACAATAATATAGCAGGTCAATACAATAATATAGCAGGTCAATAATATAGTAGCTCAATACAATAACAATACAATAATATAGCAGGTCAATACAATAATATAGCAGGTCAATCCAATAATATAGCAGGTCAATCCAATAATATAGCAGGTCAATACAAAAATATAGCAGGTCAATCCAATAATATAGGAGGTCAATACAATAATATAGCAGGTCAAAACAATAATATAGCAGGTCAATCCAATAATAAACCAATAATATAGCAGGTCAATACAATAATATAGCAGGTCAATCCAAAAGCAGGTCAATCCAATAATATAGCAGGTCAATACAATAATATAGCAGGTCAATACAATAATATAGCAGGTCAATACAATAATATAGCAGGTCAATACAATAATATAGCAGGTCAACACAATAATATAGCAGGTCAATACAATAATATAGCAGGTCAATACAATAATATAGCAGGTCAATACAATAATATAGCAGGTCAATACAATAATATAGCATGTCAATACAATAATATAACAGGTCAATACAATAATACAGCAGGTCAATACATAATACAGCAGGTCAATACAATAATATAGCAGGTCAATACAATAATATAGCAGGTCAATCCAATAATATAGCAGGTCAATACAATAATATAGCAGGTCAATACAATAATATAGCAGGTCAATACAATAATATAGCAGGTCAATACAATAATATAGCAGGTCAATACAATAATATAGCAGGTCAATACAATAATATAGCAGGTCAATACAATAATATAGCTGGGCAATACAATAATATAGCAGGTCAATACAATAATACAGCAGGTCAATACAATAATATAGCAGGTCAATACAATAATATAGCAGGTCAATACAATAATATAGCAGGTCAATACAATAATATAGCAGGTCAATACAATAATATAGCAGGTCAATACAATAATATAGCAGGTCAATACAATAATATAGCAGGTCAATACAATAATATAGCAGGTCAATACAATAATATAGCAGGTCAATACAATAATATAGCAGGTCAATACAATAATATAGCTGGGCAATACAATAATATAGCAGGTCAATACAATAATATAGCAGGTCAATACAATAATATAGCAGGTCAATACAATAATATAGCAGGTCAATACAATAATATAGCAGGTCAATACAATAATACAGCAGGTCAATACAATAATACAGCAGGTCAATACAATAATATAGCAGGTCAATACAATAATATAGCAGGTCAATACAATAATATAGCAGGTCAATACAATAATACAGCAGGTCAATACAATAATATAGCAGGTCAATACAATAATATAGCAGGTCAATACAATAATATAGCAGGTCAATACAATAATATAGCAGGTCAATACAATAATATAGCAGGTCAATACAATAATATAGCAGGTCAATACAATAATATAGTGTTTTTTAGACTACATTTATTCTCAATAAGACTTCCTTAATAAACAACTTGTTACTTGTTACTAGATGCTCTAGCCTTCATCAGGAATAAAGACCTGATGATTGGCTAGATGCCATTAGCCAAAATGTCCAATGAGTAAATTCAAGGTGATTATTAAGAAAGTCATTGTGCATCTCTACACTGTAAGAAAGTCATTGTGCATCTCTACACTGTAAGAAAGGTATTGTGCATCTCTACACTGTAAGTGCGTTGAGAGTTCATTTTGTTTCAAGTTGTTGCTTCTGGTGGAGGACCACACAGTGTTCTACAATGTCCTACTTCTACAATGTCCTACTCAGACAGTGTCCTACTCAGACAGTGTTCTACAATGTCCTACTCAGACAGTGTCCTACTCAGACAGTGTTCTACTCAGACAGTGTTCTACAATGTCCTACTCAGAGCTCTATTACTGTTGGAAAGCAGAAGCATATTTAGAATGAATTTCATGGGGAGAGGGGTTCTCAATCTAGACATTTTTTTAGGTAAGCCAGTTTATTTTCTTGGGGAGGTGTCGAAGTACACTGGGAGTTGTTTTGGAGTCATAGAACTGAAAGCACCATTCAGGAAGCGCTATGAAGCTGCTGCCGATAGGAGTTTTAGCTGAGATAATGAGCTTTGGTTTATGGGAAGGGTTTCCCTCTGCATATTAAAAAGGGGTCAAACCATATAGGGGAGTGCTAGTGTACTCTCTGGTAACAGGGTTGACACTGGTTGCTAAGCTGGTATTAAGCACATATATGCATGTACATTGTGTGAGGTGAGTGCTGGTGGTCATGCTCCTCCTGCTTGAGCGTCAGTGTTTCTCTCTTTCGCGAGGACAAGACGGAAGATGTGATGTCCTTGCAGGACATTCTCAGGCTGTGCTCTACACATCAACCGTCATGCTTCCTGCTAGCCAGCTCATGCACACTCTGCCACACGTGCCTGTAGTGTGTGTAAGAGATCAATGCTGTCTGTGCATGGCATTACTTGTTAAGCGTCTGCTCAATCTTGAGCTTCCATTTTCTTGCCGAGTGATGCTATAAGCACCTTCCTTAGCAACCAGTGTTGACTCTATGCATGTCCGTCTGCATGGCAATGGTGTGTGCAATGCTGTGATGATGTGGCCACTCGGCAGACATGGAGTGGATAGCAGGACCTGGCTCTAATGAAGTGGATATTGGGTTCATGCCACTCATGAGAGCCACTGCCTCGACATCAACACCTTGGGTACCAGAGATGGAAGTCTCCCCGGCAATGTTTGACGAGGAATACCATCGCTACAACCATCTGGGCATTTCATGGAGCGAAGAAATCGCGGAGGAGGACGCTTTGCTGAGATTGGAAAGAGCCATGTACCCTTTTAAGAAGGCAAGTGTGTATAGCATGTGTGGTGTGTGTGTGTGTGTGTGTGTGTTTGGTGTGCAGGTGAGTGTGGTGTGAATGTGTTTGTGTCGTGTGTGTGGTGTGCAGGTGAGTGTGTTATGTGATGGGTGTTATGTGTTGTGTGCAGGTGAGTGTGGTATGTGATGGGTGTTATGTGTTGTGTGCAGGTGAGTGTGGTATGTGATGGGTGTTATGTGTTGTGTGCAGGTGAGTGTGGTATGTGATGGGTGTGAATGTGTTTATGTGTTGTGTGCAGGTAAGTATGGTGTGGTGTGCAGGTGAGTGTGGCATGTGTGTGGTGTGCAATGCAGGTGTGTGTGGTGTGCAGTACAGGTGAGCGTGGTGTGTGTGTGTTGTGCAGGTGAGTGTGGTGTGCAGGTGAGTGTGGCATGTGTGTGGTGTGCAGGTGGGTGTGAATGTGCTCATGTGTGGTGAGTGTGGTGGGTTTGTTGAGTGTGTGGTGCAAGTAAGTGTTTTCAGTGCATTTATGATGGATGTATTGCCATATGTGATACCAACTCCTCTGTGTGTCTAATATACCTGCCTCCAGGAACATGTTCTGAAGAAGAGCTCTCAGATCTCTTGCTCACTTACACCTCCAATATTACTGGACGCTTTCCGAGGCAGGCAGACCATGTGACCTCAATTAGTTGACACATTATTACACTTCCATTCATGAGTTAAGATTCATGTGCAGTGCAACACACATACTATCTGGTGATGCACAGGTTCTCTACCACTCGTTCTTGGATGCCATCTCCTCTGCTGTGAGTGCCAACAAGCTCCTTCACCTCATTGTGCTGTGGGGAGCCTTGGACGACCAGTCTTGCTGAGGGTCTGGGCGGACACTCAGAGAGGGACCTCTGGAGTGTCTGCCCGTTGTGTCTCTGCTGAGCACTTCCTTCATCAGCAGCTGGGTCCTGGTCATTGATGTCAAGGTTAGCACTGATACAACACATGTTGGGGTCTTGGTCATTGACGTCAAGGTTAGCACTGATACAACACATGTTGGGGTCCTGGTCATTGATGTCAAGGTGAGCACTGATACAACACATGTTGGGGTCCTGGTCATTGATGTCAAGGTTAGCACTGATACAACACATGTTGGGGTCCTGGTCGTTGACGTCAAGGTGAGCACTGATACAACACATGTTGGAGTCTTGGTCGTTGACGTCAAGGTGAGCACGATACAACATATGTTGGGGTCCTGGTCATTGACGTCAAGGTTAGCACTGATACAACACATGTTGGGGTCCTGGTCGTTGACGTCAAGGTGAGCACTGATACAACACATGTTGGAGTCTTGGTCGTTGATGTCAAGGTTAGCACTGATACAACACATGTTGGGGTCCTGGTCATTGATGTCAAGGTGAGCACTGATACAACACATGTTGGGGTCTTGGTCATTGATGTCAAGGTTAGCACTGATACAACACATGTTGGGGTCCTGGTCGTTGACGTCAAGGTGAGCACTGATACAACACATGTTGGAGTCTTGGTCGTTGACGTCAAGGTGAGCACGATACAACATATGTTGGGGTCCTGGTCATTGACGTCAAGGTTAGCACTGATACAACACATGTTGGGGTCCTGGTCGTTGACGTCAAGGTGAGCACTGATACAACACATGTTGGAGTCTTGGTCGTTGATGTCAAGGTTAGCACTGATACAACACATGTTGGGGTCCTGGTCGTTGACGTCAAAGTTAGCACTGATACAACACATGTTGGGGTCCTGGTCGTTGATGTCAAGGTGAGCACTGATACAACGTATGTTGCAAAGAGCTACAAATCTAGAGAGCAGATAATTTAATTTTGTTATTTTATGGCCGTAACTGTCACATGACATCCACACACTTGGGAAAATTCATTTGAAAATTGATCGTCTGATTTTTATTTTAAAAACCACGCATGTTTACGTGCAAAACAATTGTACCGGTAGGATTCTGATAACTAAGGAAACTGAGAAGAATCCAGACTGTTCACTCTGTGATCCATTTGCGATGTATGTCAGACTAAGTTTGGACTAAGTTCAGTGATTGTTACTTCTGCCTGTCTAGGGAGAAACAAGTGATGAGGAATGATGAGGAAGGAGAAGGCATCTTTTCATGTACCCTGGAGACAGTGGGCAGAATTGTAGCACTGGACCTTCTGGTAAAGCAAACACTGCTAGTCTCACCAATTTAATGAATGCTGAGGAAGACACCAGCGAGGAGGAAATCTCTGACAGTAAGAGTATAGGAGGACACCAGCGAGGAGGAAATCTCTGGCAGTAAGAGTATAGGAGGACACCAGCGAGGAGGAAATCTCTGGCAGTAAGAGTATAGGAGGATGCCAGCGAGGAGGAAATCTCTGACAGTAAGAGTATAGGAGGACGCCAGCGAGGAAGAAATCTCTGGCAGTAAGAGTATAGGAGGACACTAGCGAGGAGGAAATCTCTGGCAGTAAGAGTATAGGAGGACACCAGCGAGGAGGAAATCTCTGGCAGTAAGAGTATAGGAGGATGCCAGCGAGGAGGAAATCTCTGGCAGTAAGAGTATAGGAGGACACCAGCGAGGAGGAAATCTCTGGCAGTAAGAGTATAGGAGGACACCAGCGAGGGGGAAATCTCTGGCAGTAAGAGTATAGGAGGACACCAGCGAGGAGGAAATCTCTGGCAGTAAGATTATAGGAGGACGCCAGCGAGGAGGAAATCTCTGACAGTAAGTGTAGTCTTAGCTAGCTTAAAAAATCTAAAAATCTTAGCAGAGTATAAACTACACCAGCAGTTTTAACTACTTCACTCTTGAAGGAGGCCATCAGACTAGAATCATCGAGCAAAGCAAGACACTATTCATGTAAACCTCGGACGTATGTACATGCATTTATCACACAGAGCAATAAACAGCCTCTGTATGTGTATGAGCTGCAATATCGTAATTCTACGCATGCGCTTAATTGCACTTCTAAGAGACAGTTCAGAGTACAATGGAAGCAGGTAAAACCAAAGGATGAAAATAGCAAGAAATCAGCAAGAGCAAAGCTTGTGTGGAAACTGACAAAACTGAGAACTAGAAACCTTTTTGCCTCAAGCATGTGTGCATACATCTTCAGAATAAATGGCCTTTATGTAAGTGTGTATAAACTTTATATATTTGGTATACATGATTAAAAGGTAAAGGGTCGACTAGTCTACATTTGGTAAATTCTTCTTGTCAATCCAATGTATGTTCTCATTTCTCTTGTACATTATATGTGTGTGTATATATATACATACATGTGTCTGTGTATATACATGTGTATGTCTCTGTGTATATATATATAATGTGTATGTCTGTGTGTTTGTTTATATATATGTGGGTATGTCTGTGTGTATATACATGTGTGTGTGTGTGTGTCTGTGTGTATATATACATGTGTATATATTATACATGTGTATGTCTGTAGGTATATACATGTGTCTGTGTGTGTCTGTGTATATATATATATACATGTGTGTGTGTAGAATTGTAGATACATGTGTATGTCTATGTATATACATGTGTGTGTGTGTCTGTGTATAATATATACATGTGTATGTGTGTATGTATGTGTGTATACATGTGTCTGTGTGTCTGTGTATATATACATGTGTGTGTGTGATCAGTGTTGCCATAATTTTTTTGGTAGTTTCCAAATTACTCGCCTGTGTTCCAACTTTTTTGGCAACAAAAAATCCCAACAATTTCATGAGAAATAACATACTAAAGTGTGTTCATAGCATTTACACATGTCTTTAATAGTTCAGTGTTCGGTTTAAATTCATAGCATTTTTTAGGAACATTGAATTGCCCTGTTAAAAGTGAATTTAATGTAGAAATTTCTAGTCTGTTTCTGTGCTTTGTCTGTTTCTGTGCTTTGTTTTGTTGAGACCAATGTGGCTGAATAAACGTTCGGTATAAGCATTGCCATGGGGTATAACTAGAATGGCTTTTGCGAGTTTTGCCAATGTGGAGTAGCGATACCCAGTTTCCAAGCAGTCTTTGATTTGGCTGATTGCATGCCAACTCTGTGATGGCCGTGACTTTAGGAGGTAACCACATAATAACACAGGACTGTGAGGAATATTCCTGCACAGACCAGGTGACCACATAATAACACAGGACTGTGCAAGAATATTCCTGCACAGACCAAGTGACCACATGAATATTCCTGCACAGACCAGCTGACCACAAAATGACCACACTCAGCTAATACCACAGAGTGGTTTTGAAATAGGCTGCTGATATGCATGAAATGTCAAACACAAACATTTATTGGTAAAATCCAAACAGAAAATTTAACCGTCTCACCGCCGTATCCGCCATATGGCGGAGTTGTAAATGACCGCGACAAAAACAAATATATAAAATCGTTAGTTTTAGCTACGCATGTGCTAAATATACCTGGGGATGTCCCTTGCTTTGCTAGAGCTGGAATTAAAATAGCTGAGGTATAGTGCCTAGGTAACCAAGGTATTCGTGACGTCAAACTCAGCTGATCGATTTAAAAATGGCTTCTAGACTAAATTGGACGATGTTTTGGCAATGCTGGATGACGACGAATTCGGTCTGTCTGAGGTTGAAAGCAGTGAAGAGGAAGGAGAAGGGATATTTGCCTACCACGGAGAACAGACTAGAGATCCTGAAGAGCTAGCAACTCTGAATGACATCGTAGATTCAGAACCTTTTTTTGCCAGTCCAGAGATAGTAGCGCTGATTTGCGTAGGGATCCAGGTCTTGAGACTGACGATGGTGAAGAACAGGAACAAGATGTCCCAGGAAAATAAATAGCCATACATGTAAGATCCTTTAGCATTACTGCTTTTTTTCTGACCTGTATAAAAAATAGCATTTACCTGGGTACTTCGCGGGTACTAGCTATCCATCTATATAGCTATAATAATATAAATAGTTAGTTAGTTATGGTTTCTAATTATCTGCCCTAGTAAAATATGACACTGTCATTTTATTATATTTACATCATGATGTAATCTCCAGTTATCTGTCCATATTCTGCCTAAAAATACAATCAAAACAAACAATCAAATACTATAATGATATTCATCGTATGTGGTCAGTTGCTAGGCAACCTACAGTTGACCACAATGTTTGTCAACACCAATGCTATAACATCAACCATGGTTGCCAGGGACATTTGTGCACTCGTGGTTGAATATAAAATATTATGTAAAATAACGTCACTATTTTTAAAAAGTGCTGTGTAAATCCAGCGGTGGAAGGGTTAAGGGTCAGAAATCCAAACAGTTTGGATAAAATCCAACACTATGGCAACACTGGGTGTATACGTGTGTCTGTGTGTATACATGTGTGTGTATGGCTGTATGTATACATGTGTGTATGTATATACATGTGTGTGTGTCTATTTGTATATATCTGTCTGTGTGTATATATGTGTGTCTGTGTATATATGTGTGTATGTCTGTGTATATATGTGTGTATGTCTCTGTGTATATACATGTGTGTAGTATATCAGTGATCTCCCCAGGATTTTTGTAAGGCATGTCATCGGTGGAGTAGTGGGACTAATAAACCATGATGGTCTGTATTTTTTGGTCTTGTATTCATTACTGTGTTTACAGGCTGCAGGAGGTGCACTGGACTAGACATAATTGTTACGCGTAAAAGAGCTATGAATCAGTACAGTATCAGCAACAGGCAATAGAAGCCTGAATGTTCATATTATAATAGTGAATATGATTTTTTGAAATATTTCATGGATGAAGTAACTTGTGTACTGTTTACAAAAATGATCCTGGAAGAAATGTTTTCATAAACATCAAGAGAGGAAGGGAAAAAAGGAGGTGGAATGTGAGGGCTAAGCTTCAATCTCTCCTAAGGCACTGCACCATCGTCCCAAATCCTAGTCAGCCTGCCCTGATGTAGCACTCACTCTTCACATGCTTCATAAGCTCTGCCTTGTTAGAGTCGTGCGAGGCAAGTTGATTATGTCGCTCGGCCGATGGCGACCTTCCTAAGCGTATGATTGTTATCAGCAGAGTGAACACGCCACACCTTGCCTATCCGCCAACTCTAACATCCAGGGAAACAACTTCCACAGCCTTCCTGTGCTTGTTTGAGCTCTGCTAGGAACACCCTTATCTGGACTTCTATGCTGCGGTAAGTCTCCTGTGGGACGCGAGCTACTGTGGAGCTAGAACTGCTGCAATTTTTCACCAACCACACCCACAATATGCATAAATGAAATCATCAATCATCAATTAGACAAAAATGAACTTTGAACTGTAATTGTAAAGCGTCAGCTGATGCGCCTTAAATTTGAAGGGATATCAGCCGATATGTTAAACGCTCTGGGGAGAACACTGTATACATATATACATGTATGTGTATATACATGTCTCTGTGCATGTGTGTATGTCTGTGTATCTATACATGTGTATGTATGTCTATATACATGTGTGTACGTATGTATGTATGTCTTTGTATATACATGTGTGTATATATATATATATACGTGAGTGTATGTCTGTGTGTATATATGTGCATGTTTGTGTGTATATATATACATGTGTATGTCTGTGTATATATACATGTGCATATGTCTTATATATTATACATGTGTGTGTACATGTGTGTGTATATATACATGTGTGTACATGTGTATGTGTGTATATACATATGTGTATGTCTGTGTGTATATATACATGTGCATACATACATGTGTATGTCCGTGTATATATATATATATATATATACGTGTGTGTGTGTGTATATGTTGTACAGGATGTTCAAGCAAACACAAGCTTGACAGAAAAAGAAAGAAGAATTGCAAAGATGGTTTTAGGCGCATACAGGTACGTGTAGTACTGTAGCAATCGTATAAGAACAATATTAATTATGCAGATGTGAGTGATTATAGAGATGTGCCCACTCATTTCACATATATACTCTACTAAATGACTGGGAAGGTTATGTTCTAGAGGGGCATTAACTGGGAATACATGTTATATCTCACATGGTGGTCTATAAGGTGGAATATCTCACACACATGGTGGTCTATAAGGTGGAATATCTCACACATTGGGTGGTCTATAAAGTGGAATATCTCGCATTTGGGTGGTCTATAAGGTGGATAAGGTGGAATATCGCACATTGGGTGGTCTATAAAGTGGAATATCTCGCATTTGGGTGGTCTATAAGGTGGAATTGGGTGGTCTATAAGGTGGAATATCGCCCATTGGGTGATCTATTATGAATATTTCACACACTGAGCGGGTATTGTTAGGAATATATCACACACTGGGTGGGCTGTTAGCAGGGACCCTGGCAAGCTGAACAGTGTGTGACGTGGTGCAAGTTATCCATGTATCTTATGTACAGTCGGGCATGCATTCTTATCTATCTTAATTATATTGATAGTCAAGTTCATGTGACATGCACATGTCCCTCCCTGTGTTAGTTTGACTCATATTTCAAATCAGCCGATGCCAAAAGCACATAGAATATAATAAAGCGTATAAAGACAATAATAATCCCGTGCTGCATGGAGCGGTTTTTGTTTGCTAGCTAGTGAGTGAGTGAGTGCCTGGTTTACTGAGTTGTTCTAAGAAAGTGCATAACCGCAGTAACAAAACAATGAGGTCTGATAAAAGGTATTCTCTAGTAGGCTGGTCGTTTGATTTACTTTGCGATAGAATAACATTTGCTTAGTTCTGTCATTACTTGCCCACGCTAATATGAGGCAAGGTTGTTTTTGTCATGTGCAACTAATAGCATGTCCTTGAAGAGGCTGGGGCTGAATGCCCACTCTAATGTGAGGAAGGTTGTTTTTGTCTTGTGCAACTAATAGCATGTCCTTGAAGAGGCTGGGGCTGAATGCCCACGCTAATGTGAGGAAGGTTGTTTTTGTCATGTGCAACTAATAGCATGACCTTGAAGAGGCTGGGGCTGAACCCTACCAAGGGGCTGGCTCTAATAACAGAACAAGGTCTTATTAACTAGTGCTAACTTATGTTTATATTGATGCCTGTATTAGTCATAGCCAACTCTGCTTCAAGAATGTTGCTCAACTAGCATGCAAGTAGCTCTCAACATTGCCACAGCTAACAGACTACTTGAGTATCAAATTATGCAAAATCAGTTTTTACAAAATTAACACGAGGAGGTATATTTAAAGGATCCTTTACCATTTTAAATAATGTTCATCTTTTTTAACTTGGATTTATAATTGGTGTACGTGATTATAAACGATGATAGGTCTTGTCACCTTTCCTTTTTGAAAGGGTAATTAAAAGGAAATGGTCATCAGAGTCACTTGTTCCATGTGCATGGTAATTGTATTGCATCACACTTGTACACAGGTTTCCTGTGGAGGCAATGGTTTTAGATGTTTCGGCAGAGAAGGAAGTTGTGCTCAATCAAGTCAATGCTAACAACTTAATGAACTCGGAGTCAAATCACGAGATGTAAGTCGTGTTGGAGGTTCTGAAGCAAAACGACTTACAGTGTGCCAGTTACTTACAGTGTGTCAGTTTCTTAGTGTCAGTTACTTAGTGTGTCAGTTACTTAGTGTCAGTTACTTACAGTGTCAGTTACTTCCAGTGTCAGTTACTTCCAGTGTCAGTTACATCCAGTGTTAGTTACTTACAAGTGTGTTAGTTACTTACAAGTGTGTCAGTTACTTACAGTGTGTCAGTTACTTACAGTGTGTCAGTTTCTTAGTGTCAGTTACTTAGTGTCAGTTACTTACAGTGTCAGTTACTTCCAGTGTCAGTTACTTCCAGTGTCAGTTACATCCAGTGTTAGTTACTTACAAGTGTGTTAGTTACTTACAAGTGTGTCAGTTACTTACAAGTGTGTCAGTTACTTACAGTGTGTCAGTTACTTACAGTGTCAGTTACTTACAGTGTCAGTTACTTCCAGTGTCAGTTACTTCCAGTGTCAGTTACATCCAGTGTTAGTTACTTACAAGTGTGTCAGTTACTTACAAGTGTCAGTTACTTACAAGTGTGTCAGTTACTTCCAGTGTGTCAGTTACTTCCAGTGTCAGTTACATCCAGTGTTAGTTACTTACAAGTGTGTCAGTTACTTACAAGTGTGTTAGTTACTTACAGTGTGTCAGTTACTTACAGTGTGTCAGTTACTTCCAGCGTCAGTTACTTAGTGTGTCAGTTACTTACAGTGTGTCAGTTGAGTGATGACCTGCCTTCATGTTAGTGCATTATCAATGTTAGGGCTAGAAATAGGGTTAGAGCTAGGGCTAGCAGTAGGGCTAGAGCTAGGGCTATATAGCAGTAGGGCTAGAGCTAGGGCTAGCAGTAGGGCTAGACAGCTAGAGCTAGGGCTAGCAGTAGCCCTAATGCTGATGTATGGAACGACTGCTGGTACAAGCATCACTGAAGAATTGGGTCCATTATTGCTTTTGTAAATATGCCCATGTACATTTTCCTCCTATCATCAACAAATGGTCTATGCTAGGGGCGGTACATTGAATGCTGCTTACATGAGCTTCTTGAAGAAGGGCCAGGCTGAGGCCACACAGAACTGAACTACTTGAAGTCACATGACTAAAGCTGTAACCACTTGCTCACCATGAAGATGTAATTTGAAGCCAAACTTTGCATTGGAGAATTATGTCTGATGTTTCATAAGCAAGTTTTGCCAATTATATACTAATTGTTTCTTTATTTAATTTTAGTTAATTGTTTTATTTAATTGTTTTACATAATTGTTTTACATAATTGTTTTACATAATTGCTTTACATAATTGCTTTACATCATTGTTTTACATAATTGCTGTACATAATTGTTTTGTTTTACATCATTGTTTTGCATAATCACATAATCATTTCTCTAGACAAATGCTTTAATTTCATGATACAAAATGTTGAGTTGTGAAAAAGAAAGTTTGCAATAATCCTGCAGTGAACACACAAAAACACACATGGATAATGGCTGCAACATGTTGGGTGCCTATATACATATGTACAAGTGCTGTAGTCTACATAAGCCAAGCGCCTGCCAAACCCTTGCCAAGTTAGACCATTATACAGGTGGGCGTGCCACATGCATAGATCGTGCATTTTACTATGTGGGTGTGGCAGCAAGAGCCACTGTTGCAGGTCGGCTACTGGTCCTCGCGTTCATTCAACGAGGTCCTCGTCGTCAACATCTAGGTCTTCCAATGTATTGTCCTCATTGGTACGGTCACGTCATCCGAGGAAGTCATGCTTCCAAGCTGAACTCCTACTCACTGGACCTGGATAGCTCGCACATATTCATTGCTAAAACGACCACTGAACACATAGACTACTGCACATGCATACATTATTATTTGCCTTCAATACGGGTAGCAGCAGTTTCAGGCTGGTGGCGTTGACTTCCAGCCCTACCAGATACTTCAAGTCAATCTAGGCAGTCAAGTGATTGTGAGGGGGGGTGCAGTGGAAGGGGTGGAGTGTGTGGAGTGCATGGAGGATTGGGATGTAAGTTTATAAGAGGAGGATGAATTCCTCACCATAAAACAGGAGCTCGTTGCCTTACCATAGAGACGTGCTCGTAGAGGCAAACGTTGGATATCACTTGACGGGGAACAAACACAGAGTTGTGCCCCAGCAGCTGTTTCTTAGTTAGTAGCAACCCCAAGCCATCGAGGCACGTAACAGCGGCTGCAAATAGTCGTCCAATTTGTCAAAATAACAAAAAGGCTAAGAGGCTCTTTGGTGCTTTAAATAAAAAAGTTGTATCATGTTTATAACATTAGCCAATACACTGCACAGCACAATACTAGCCATGACTAGACACTGCACAGTACAATACTAGCCATGACTAGACACTGCACAGTACAATACTAGCCATGACTAGACACTACACAGTACAATACTAGCCATGACTAGACACTGCACAGTACAATACTAGCCATGACTAGACACTGCACAGTACAATACTAGCCATGACTAGACACTGCACAGTACAATACTAGCCATGACTAGACACTACACAGTACAATACTAGCCATGACTAGACACTGCACAGTACAATACTAGCCATGACTAGACACTGCACAGTACAATACTAGCCATGACTAGACACTGCACAGTACAATACTAGCCATGACTAGACACTGCACAGTACAATACTAGCCATGACTAGACACTACACAGTACAATACTAGCCATGACTAGACACTGCACAGTACAATACTAGCCATGACTAGACACTGCACAGTACAATACTAGCCATGACTAGACACTACACAGTACAATACTAGCCATGACTAGACACTGCACAGTACAATACTAGCCATGACTAGACACTACACAGTACAATACTAGCCATGACTAGACACTACACAGTACAATACTAGCCATGACTAGACACTGCACAGTACAATACTAGCCATGACTAGACACTGCACAGTACAATACTAGCCATGACTAGACACTGCACAGTACAATACTAGCCATGACTAGACACTGCAGAGTACAATACTAGCCATGACTAGACACTGCACAGTACAATACTAGTCATGACTAGACACTGCACAGTACAATACTAGCCATGACTAGACACTACACAGTACAATACTAGCCATGACTAGACACTGCACAGTACAATACTAGCCATGACTAGACACTGCACAGTACAATACTAGCCATGACTAGACACTGCACAGTACAATACTAGCCATGACTAGACACTGCACAGTACAATACTAGCCATGACTAGATACTGCACAGTACAATACTAGCCATGACTAGACACTACACAGTACAATACTAGCCATGACTAGACACTACACAGTACAATACTAGCCATGACTAGACACTACACAGTACAATACTAGCCATGACTAGACACTGCACAGTACAATACTAGCCATGACTAGACACTGCACAGTACAATACTAGCCATGACTAGACACTGCACAGTACAATACTAGCCATGACTAGACACTGCACAGTACAATACTAGCCATGACTAGATACTGCACAGTACAATACTAGCCATGACTAGACACTACACAGTACAATACTAGCCATGACTAGACACTGCACAGTACAATACTAGCCATGACTAGACACTGCACAGTACAATACTAGCCATGACTAGACACTACACAGTACAATACTAGCCATGACTAGACACTGCACAGTACAATACTAGCCATGACTAGACACTACACAGTACAATACTAGCCATGACTAGACACTGCACAGTACAATACTAGCCATGACTAGACACTGCACAGTACAATACTAGCCATGACTAGACACTGCACAGTACAATACTAGCCATGACTAGACACTACACAGTACAATACTAGCCATGACTAGACACTGCACAGTACAATACTAGCCATGACTAGACACTCAGTACAATACTAGCCATGACTAGACACTACACAGTACAATACTAGCCATGACTAGACACTGCACAGTACAATACTAGCCATGACTAGACACTGCACAGTACAATACTAGCCATGACTAGACACTGCACAGTACAATACTAGCCATGACTAGACACTACACAGTACAATACTAGCCATGACTAGACACTACACAGTACAATACTAGCCATGACTAGACACTGCACAGTACAATACTAGCCATGACTAGACACTACACAGTACAATACTAGCCATGACTAGACACTACACAGTACAATACTAGCCATGACTAGACACTGCACAGTACAATACTAGCCATGACTAGACACTGCACAGTACAATACTAGCCATGACTAGACACTGCACAGTACAATACTAGCCATGACTAGACACTGCACAGTACAATACTAGCCATGACTAGACACTGCACAGTACAATACTAGCCATGACTAGACACTGCACAGTACAATACTAGCCATGACTAGACACTGCACAGTACAATACTAGCCATGACTAGACACTGCACAGTACAATACTAGCCATGACTAGACACTGCACAGTACAATACTAGCCATGACTAGACACTGCACAGTACAATACTAGCCATGACTAGACACTGCACAGTACAATACTAGCCATGACTAGACACTGCACAGTACAATACTAGCCACGACTAGACACTGCACAGTACAATACTAGCCATGACTAGACACTGCACAGTACAATACTAGCCATGACTAGACACTGCACAGTACAATACTAGCCATGACTAGACACTGCACAGTACAATACTAGCCATGACTAGACACTGCACAGTACAATACTAGCCATGACTAGACACTGCACAGTACAATACTAGCCATGACTAGACACTGCACAGTACAATACTAGCCATGACTAGACACTGCACAGTACAATACTAGCCATGACTAGACACTGCACAGTACAATACTAGCCATGACTAGACACTGCACAGTACAATACTAGCCATGACTAGGCACTGCACAGTACAATACTAGCCATGACTAGACACTGCACAGTACAATACTAGCCATGACTAGACACTGCACAGTACAATACTAGCCATGACTAGACACTGCACAATACTAGCCATGACTAGACACTGCACAGTACAATACTAGCCATGACTAGACACTGCACAGTACAATACTAGCCATGACTAGACACTGCACAGTACAATACTAGCCATGACTAGACACTGCACAGTACAATACTAGCCATGACTAGACACTGCACAGTACAATACTAGCCATGACTAGACACTGCACAGTACAATACTAGCCATGACTAGACACTGCACAGTACAATACTAGCCATGACTAGACACTACACAGTACAATACTAGCCATGACTAGACACTGCACAGTACAATACTAGCCATGACTAGACACTGCACAGTACAATACTAGCCATGACTAGACACTACACAGTACAATACTAGCCATGACTAGACACTGCACAGTACAATACTAGCCATGACTAGACACTGCACAGTACAATACTAGCCATGACTAGACACTACACAGTACAATACTAGCCATGACTAGACACTACACAGTACAATACTAGCCATGACTAGACACTGCACAGTACAATACTAGCCATGACTAGACACTGCACAGTACAATACTAGCCATGACTAGACACTGCACAGTACAATACTAGCCATGACTAGACACTGCACAGTACAATACTAGCCATGACTAGACACTGCACAGTACAATACTAGCCATGACTAGACACTACACAGTACAATACTAGCCATGACTAGACACTACACAGTACAATACTAGCCATGACTAGACACTACACAGTACAATACTAGCCATGACTAGACACTGCACAGTACAATACTAGCCATGACTAGACACTACACAGTACAATACTAGCCATGACTAGACACTGCACAGTACAATACTAGCCATGACTAGACACTGCACAGTACAATACTAGCCATGACTAGACACTACACAGTACAATACTAGCCATGACTAGACACTACACAGTACAATACTAGCCATGACTAGACACTGCACAGTACAATACTAGCCATGACTAGACACTGCACAGTACAATACTAGCCATGACTAGACACTGCACAGTACAATACTAGCCATGACTAGACACTGCACAGTACAATACTAGCCATGACTAGACACTACACAGTACAATACTAGCCATGACTAGACACTACACAGTACAATACTAGCCATGACTAGACACTGCACAGTACAATACTAGCCATGACTAGACACTGCACAGTACAATACTAGCCATGACTAGACACTGCACAGTACAATACTAGCCATGACTAGACACTGCACAGTACAATACTAGCCATGACTAGATACTGCACAGTACAATACTAGCCATGACTAGACACTGCACAGTACAATACTAGCCATGACTAGACACTGCACAGTACAATACTAGCCATGACTAGACACTACACAGTACAATACTAGCCATGACTAGACACTGCACAGTACAATACTAGCCATGACTAGACACTGCACAGTACAATACTAGCCATGACTAGACACTGCACAGTACAATACTAGCCATGACTAGACACTGCACAGTACAATACTAGCCATGACTAGACACTACACAGTACAATACTAGCCATGACTAGACACTGCACAGTACAATACTAGCCATGACTAGACACTGCACAGTACAATACTAGCCATGACTAGACACTACACAGTACAATACTAGCCATGACTAGACACTGCACAGTACAATACTAGCCATGACTAGACACTGCACAGTACAATACTAGCCATGACTAGACACTACACAGTACAATACTAGCCATGACTAGACACTACACAGTACAATACTAGCCATGACTAGACACTGCACAGTACAATACTAGCCATGACTAGACACTGCACAGTACAATACTAGCCATGACTAGACACTACACAGTACAATACTAGCCATGACTAGACACTGCACAGTACAATACTAGCCATGACTAGACACTGCACAGTACAATACTAGCCATGACTAGACACTGCACAGTACAATACTAGCCATGACTAGACACTCAGTACAATACTAGCCATGACTAGACACTGCACAGTACAATACTAGCCATGACTAGACACTACACAGTACAATACTAGCCATGACTAGACACTACACAGTACAATACTAGCCATGACTAGACACTGCACAGTACAATACTAGCCATGACTAGATACTACACAGTACAATACTAGCCATGACTAGACACTGCACAGTACAATACTAGCCATGACTAGACACTGCACAGTACAATACTAGCCATGACTAGACACTGCACAGTACAATACTAGCCATGACTAGACACTACACAGTACAATACTAGCCATGACTAGACACTGCACAGTACAATACTAGCCATGACTAGACACTACACAGTACAATACTAGCCATGACTAGACACTACACAGTACAATACTAGCCATGACTAGACACTGCACAGTACAATACTAGCCATGACTAGACACTGCACAGTACAATACTAGCCATGACTAGACACTACACAGTACAATACTAGCCATGACTAGACACTACACAGTACAATACTAGCCATGACTAGACACTGCACAGTACAATACTAGCCATGACTAGACACTGCACAGTACAATACTAGCCATGACTAGACACTGCACAGTACAATACTAGCCATGACTAGACACTCAGTACAATACTAGCCATGACTAGACACTGCACAGTACAATACTAGCCATGACTAGACACTGCACAGTACAATACTAGCCATGACTAGACACTGCACAGTACAATACTAGCCATGACTAGACACTACACAGTACAATACTAGCCATGACTAGACACTAGTACAATACTAGCCATGACTAGACACTACACAGTACAATACTAGCCATGACTAGACACTACACAGTACAATACTAGCCATGACTAGACACTACACAGTACAATACTAGCCATGACTAGACACTACACAGTACAATACTAGCCATGACTAGACACTACACAGTACAATACTAGCCATGACTAGACACTACACAGTACAATACTAGCCATGACTAGACACTGCACAGTACAATACTAGCCATGACTAGACACTACACAGTACAATACTAGCCATGACTAGACACTACACAGTACAATACTAGCCATGACTAGACACTGCACAGTACAATACTAGCCATGACTAGACACTGCACAGTACAATACTAGCCATGACTAGACACTGCACAGTACAATACTAGCCATGACTAGACACTGCACAGTACAATACTAGCCATGACTAGACACTGCACAGTACAATACTAGCCATGACTAGACACTGCACAGTACAATACTAGCCATGACTAGACACTGCACAGTACAATACTAGCCATGACTAGACACTGCACAGTACAATACTAGCCATGACTAGACACTGCACAGTACAATACTAGCCATGACTAGACACTACACAGTACAATACTAGCCATGACTAGACACTGTACAGTACAATACTAGCCATGACTAGACACTGCACAGTACAATACTAGCCATGACTAGACACTACACAGTACAATACTAGCCATGACTAGACACTGCACAGTACAATACTAGCCATGACTAGACACTACACAGTACAATACTAGCCATGACTAGACACAGTACAATACTAGCCATGACTAGACACTACACAGTACAATACTAGCCATGACTAGACACAGTACAATACTAGCCATGACTAGACACTGCACAGTACAATACTAGCCATGACTAGACACTGCACAGTACAATACTAGCCATGACTAGACACTACACAGTACAATACTAGCCATGACTAGACACTACACAGTACAATACTAGCCATGACTAGACACTGCACAGTACAATACTAGCCATGACTAGACACTGCACAGTACAATACTAGCCATGACTAGACACTGCACAGTACAATACTAGCCATGACTAGACACTGCACAGTACAATACTAGCCATGACTAGACACTGCACAGTACAATACTAGCCATGACTAGACACTGCACAGTACAATACTAGCCATGACTAGACACTGCACAGTACAATACTAGCCATGACACTGCACAGTACAATACTAGCCATGACTAGACACTGCACAGTACAATACTAGCCATGACTAGACACTACACAGTACAATACTAGCCATGACTAGACACTGCACAGTACAATACTAGCCATGACTAGACACTGCACAGTACAATACTAGCCATGACTAGACACTACACAGTACAATACTAGCCATGACTAGACACTGCACAGTACAATACTAGCCATGACTAGACACTGCACAGTACAATACTAGCCATGACTAGACACTGCACAGTACAATACTAGCCATGACTAGACACTGCACAGTACAATACTAGCCATGACTAGACACTACACAGTACAATACTAGCCATGACTAGACACTGCACAGTACAATACTAGCCATGACTAGACACTGCACAGTACAATACTAGCCATGACTAGACACTGCATAGTACAATACTAGCCATGACTAGACACTACACAGTACAATACTAGCCATGACTAGACACTGCACAGTACAATACTAGCCATGACTAGACACTGCACAGTACAATACTAGCCATGACTAGACACTGCACAATACAATACTAGCCATGACTAGGCACTACACAGTACAATACTAGCCATGACTAGACACTGCACAGTACAATACTAGCCATGACTAGACACTGCACAGTACAATACTAGCCATGACTAGACACTACACAGTACAATACTAGCCATGACTAGACACTGCACAGTACAATACTAGCCATGACTAGACACTGCACAGTACAATACTAGCCATGACTAGACACTGCACAGTACAATACTAGCCATGACTAGACACTACACAGTACAATACTAGCCATGACTAGACACTACACAGTACAATACTAGCCATGACTAGACACTGCACAGTACAATACTAGCCATGACTAGACACTGCACAGTACAATACTAGCCATGACTAGACACTGCACAGTACAATACTAGCCATGACTAGACACTGCACAGTACAATACTAGCCATGACTAGACACTACACAGTACAATACTAGCCATGACTAGACACTGCACAGTACAATACTAGCCATGACTAGACACTGCACAGTACAATACTAGCCATGACTAGACACTGCACAGTACAATACTAGCCATGACTAGGCACTACACAGTACAATACTAGCCATGACTAGACACTGCACAGTACAATACTAGCCATGACTAGACACTGCACAGTACAATACTAGCCATGACTAGACACTACACAGTACAATACTAGCCATGACTAGACACTGCACAGTACAATACTAGCCATGACTAGACACTGCACAGTACAATACTAGCCATGACTAGACACTGCACAGTACAATACTAGCCATGACTAGACACTACACAGTACAATACTAGCCATGACTAGACACTACACAGTACAATACTAGCCATGACTAGACACTGCACAGTACAATACTAGCCATGACTAGACACTGCACAGTACAATACTAGCCATGACTAGACACTGCACAGTACAATACTAGCCATGACTAGACACTACACAGTACAATACTAGCCATGACTAGACACTGCACAGTACAATACTAGCCATGACTAGACACTGCACAGTACAATACTAGCCATGACTAGACACTGCACAGTACAATACTAGCCATGACTAGACACTGCACAGTACAATACTAGCCATGACTAGACACTACACAGTACAATACTAGCCATGACTAGACACTACACAGTACAATACTAGCCATGACTAGACACTACACAGTACAATACTAGCCATGACTAGACACTGCACAGTACAATACTAGCCATGACTAGACACTGCACAGTACAATACTAGCCATGACTAGACACTGCACAGCACAATACTAGCCATGACTAGACACTGCACAGTACAATACTAGCCATGACTAGACACTACACAGTACAATACTAGCCATGACTAGACACTGCACAGTACAATACTAGCCATGACTAGACACTGCACAGTACAATACTAGCCATGACTAGACACTGCACAGTACAATACTAGCCATGACTAGACACTGCACAGTACAATACTAGCCATGACTAGACACTACACAGTACAATACTAGCCATGACTAGACACTGCACAGTACAATACTAGCCATGACTAGACACTGCACAATACAATACTAGCCATGACTAGACACTACACAGTACAATACTAGCCATGACTAGACACTGCACAGTACAATACTAGCCATGACTAGACACTGCACAGTACAATACTAGCCATGACTAGACACTACACAGTACAATACTAGCCATGACTAGACACTACACAGTACAATACTAGCCATGACTAGACACTGCACAGTACAATACTAGCCATGACTAGACACTGCACAGTACAATACTAGCCATGACTAGACACTACACAGTACAATACTAGCCATGACTAGACACTGCACAGTACAATACTAGCCATGACTAGACACTGCACAGTACAATACTAGCCATGACTAGACACTACACAGTACAATACTAGCCATGACTAGACACTACACAGTACAATACTAGCCATGACTAGACACTACACAGTACAATACTAGCCATGACTAGACACTACACAGTACAATACTAGCCATGACTAGACACTGCACAGTACAATACTAGCCATGACTAGACACTGCACAGTACAATACTAGCCATGACTAGACACTGCACAGTACAATACTAGCCATGACTAGACACTGCACAGTACAATACTAGCCATGACTAGACACTGCACAGTACAATACTAGCCATGACTAGACACTACACAGTACAATACTAGCCATGACTAGACACTACACAGTACAATACTAGCCATGACTAGACACTGCACAGTACAATACTAGCCATGACTAGACACTACACAGTACAATACTAGCCATGACTAGACACTGCACAGTACAATACTAGCCATGACTAGACACTGCACAGTACAATACTAGCCATGACTAGACACTGCACAGTACAATACTAGCCATGACTAGACACTGCACAGTACAATACTAGCCATGACTAGACACTGCACAGTACAATACTAGCCATGACTAGACACTGCACAGTACAATACTAGCCATGACTAGACACTCAGTACAATACTAGCCATGACTAGACACTACACAGTACAATACTAGCCATGACTAGACACTGCACAGTACAATACTAGCCATGACTAGACACTCAGTACAATACTAGCCATGACTAGACACTGCACAGTACAATACTAGCCATGACTAGACACTACACAGTACAATACTAGCCATGACTAGACACTACACAGTACAATACTAGCCATGACTAGACACTACACAGTACAATACTAGCCATGACTAGACACTGCACAGTACAATACTAGCCATGACTAGGCACTGCACAGTACAATACTAGCCATGACTAGACACTGCACAGTACAATACTAGCCATGACTAGACACTGCACAGTACAATACTAGCCATGACTAGACACTGCACAGTACAATACTAGCCATGACTAGACACTACACAGTACAATACTAGCCATGACTAGACACTACACAGTACAATACTAGCCATGACTAGACACTACACAGTACAATACTAGCCATGACTAGACACTGCACAGTACAATACTAGCCATGACTAGACACTGCACAGTACAATACTAGCCATGACTAGACACTGCACAGTACAATACTAGCCATGACTAGACACTACACAGTACAATACTAGCCATGACTAGACACTACACAGTACAATACTAGCCATGACTAGACACTGCACAGTACAATACTAGCCATGACTAGACACTGCACAGTACAATACTAGCCATGACTAGACACTACACAGTACAATACTAGCCATGACTAGACACTGCACAGTACAATACTAGCCATGACTAGACACTACACAGTACAATACTAGCCATGACTAGACACTGCACAGTACAATACTAGCCATGACTAGACACTACACAGTACAATACTAGCCATGACTAGACACTGCACAGTACAATACTAGCCATGACTAGACACTACACAGTACAATACTAGCCATGACTAGACACTGCACAGTACAATACTAGCCATGACTAGACACTGCACAGTACAATACTAGCCATGACTAGACACTGCACAGTACAATACTAGCCATGACTAGACACTGCACAGTACAATACTAGCCATGACTAGACACTACACAGTACAATACTAGCCATGACTAGACACTGCACAGTACAATACTAGCCATGACTAGACACTGCACAGTACAATACTAGCCATGACTAGACACTACACAGTACAATACTAGCCATGACTAGACACTGCACAGTACAATACTAGCCATGACTAGACACTACACAGTACAATACTAGCCATGACTAGACACTGCACAGTACAATACTAGCCATGACTAGACACTGCACAGTACAATACTAGCCATGACTAGACACTACACAGTACAATACTAGCCATGACTAGACACTGCACAGTACAATACTAGCCATGACTAGACACTGCACAGTACAATACTAGCCATGACTAGACACTACACAGTACAATACTAGCCATGACTAGACACTGCACAGTACAATACTAGCCATGACTAGACACTGCACAGTACAATACTAGCCATGACTAGACACTGCACAGTACAATACTAGCCATGACTAGACACTGCACAGTACAATACTAGCCATGACTAGACACTGCACAGTACAATACTAGCCATGACTAGACACTACACAGTACAATACTAGCCATGACTAGACACTGCACAGTACAATACTAGCCATGACTAGACACACTGCACAGTACAATACTAGCCATGACTAGACACTACACAGTACAATACTAGCCATGACTAGACACTGCACAGTACAATACTAGCCATGACTAGACACTGCACAGTACAATACTAGCCATGACTAGACACTGCACAGTACAATACTAGCCATGACTAGACACTACACAGTACAATACTAGCCATGACTAGACACTGCACAGTACAATACTAGCCATGACTAGACACTGCACAGTACAATACTAGCCATGACTAGACACTACACAGTACAATACTAGCCATGACTAGACACTACACAGTACAATACTAGCCATGACTAGACACTGCACAGTACAATACTAGCCATGACTAGACACTGCACAGTACAATATTAATGCCAACTTACTATATATATATATATAAGGGCTGGAGTTTTTCAACGCGTTTTTCACACACACAAAAGTGTCTAAAACCGAGGAGGTTATACCTCATGAATTTTGTGCGATCATCAAAGTGGGTGTGGCAAAGGAAGAAGGCTGAACTCGTCTCAACTCGACTCCAGGGGTACAGATAATTGTAAACCTAAACACAATTACACACTGCCTCTACATGTATATAGAAGTTTAAAATCCACGCTCATACTATCTCTAATAAAAAACTACATATCCGGGTTATACAGAAGTTTAGAGTTATACTCGCAGCTTGCACACTCGAAAAATAAGCCCACATACCAGGTTATATTAGTCTACACACATCTTGCATATTGTCACTAATAATATATCCACACACCATATTATAGAATTTAGAGTCCACACTCATCTTGCACACTCTAATATTAGGTAAATAGAATTTAGAGTCCACACTCACATCTTGCAGAGGTTGCTTGGTACAATTGTCTGAGGAGAAGGACACACACCAAGAACACCACAAGAACACCCAGCACTGTGGCACCCAGCACCTGCACAGGGCATCATATATATATATATATAAGAACACAACAGCACCCAGCACTGTGGCACCCAGCACCTGCACAGGGCATCATATATATATAAGAACACAACAGCACCCAGCACTGTGGCACCCAGCACCTGCACAGGGCATCATATATATATATATATAAGAACACAACAGCACCCAGCACTGTGGAACCCAGCACCTGCACAGGGCATCATATAAATATATATATAAGTACACAACAGCACCCAGCACTGTGGCACCCAGCACCTGCACAGGGCATCATATAAATATATATATAAGTACACAACAGCACCCAGCACTGTGGAACCCAGCACCTGCACAGGGCATCATATATATATATATATATAAGAACACAACAGCACCCAACACTGTGGTACCCAGCACCTGCACAGGGCATCATATATATATATATATAAGAACACAACAGCACCCAGCACCGTGGTACCCAGCACCTGCACAGGGCAGAACACAACAGCACTGTGGAACCCAGCACCTGCACAGGGCATCATATATATATATACTGTATATATAAGAACACAACAGCACTGTGGAACCCAGCACCTGCACAGGGCATCATATATATATATACTGTATATATATGAACACAACAGCACCCAGCACCTGCACAGTAAGTACACAACAGCACTGTGGCACCCAGCACCTGCACAGGGTATCATATATATATATATATATAAGAACACAACAGCACCTGCACAGGGCATCACATATATATATATATACATAAGTACACCCAGCACTGTGGCACCCAGCACCTGCACAGGGTATCACATATATATATATATATATATATACTTAGAAGGTAGTTTGCTGAGAAGGCTACAAATAGTGCTCAATGCTGTATTAAGGCAGAGCTATTAAATATATATATATATATTAAGAACACAACAGCACTGTGGCACCAGCACCTGCACAGGGCATCACATATATAGGTTCTTGTTGTCTTCACGCACCCACTCACCCCCTTCAATTAATATTGGGGCGTGGACGAGCATGTATCATCATTACGTCATCTATGGACAGCTGCCACGTTGGCCTAGTACTTGAAAGGCATTGCAAGAAGCACATGTCTTGAATTAAACAAACTCTATAAAAGAACAACTCATTCATTCCCAGAGTAATATAGAAAAGGCTATAATACAGCATTTGAGGTATTTATTCTATAACACCAGAAGTCAGTTATGGTAATTCTTGCTACACTTTAATTAGAGCCCATCTTGAGACAAATTTACTTTTGAATTTCAGTTTTAAATACTGCACTCAGAACATTGATAGGGAGAGGGGGGCAGGCTGAAGGAGTTAAGCAAGATAGTGAAGCATACCATGAGGCTGGACAAGAGAGAGAGCATTCCCATCAGCCCTGCCCATGAGGGGGCTCTAGAAGTTGCTGCGCCACTTGATACCACAATAATACAGTTCCTTTGCCTCCCTTCCATAGTCAGCACCGAGACACTATGGCATAGTGTTAAAGACATACACAATAAATATAAAAATTCAGAATATAGTGCTCATGATCCACACTATATTTGATACAGAGACAAGCCCAAAGTTACCCGTTGACTTGTTCCTCTAGTTTGCAAGACAAGCTTAGTCTAGGAATGAGGAGCTATCCATTGTTCACTCACCTGCTTAGGCCAATTCTATCAAGTTAAGCATGCACCAAAATACAGGTTGGCATATCAAACACAATTAAATTTTAACCTTTGACCTTACATGCTATGCTCCAGATGACAGCATGCATCACAATTCACCAACCACACCTCTCCCATGCAGTCTGGACAAACTCCCATCATTATTTCCCATGGCATAAATTTCATAACCCTAGTAATTGCCTCCAAAAGAGAGGATGCAAAGACATGTAAACTTCCCACTCCACTGCTAACAGTGCAAGTCATGAAGTATCTTTGAATGAGAGAGGTGTGATCTGCAAGACTAGTCGCAGCTGTAGTTCTCTACAGTTAGCAGTGAGGGTGGGGGAGCCTCCCCCTTCCTTACACTTTACACAAGAAGTTGGTGTAACTTGTGTGTGATGTATGCTAGTACTTATTAGATGCTTGAGCAGTAATCGATCAGTCCACCAGCCGAGCTCTCGTACTTGCACTAAAATAACCACACCGTTATGTCACGCCCAAACTGAAACCATATATAAAACCCCGCACAACCACAGTTTGTCAGTGCGCTACTCAAACAGGATCGTACCCTTTACTCTCGCTGTCTACCGGTATCGAAAATGAAGGTTAGAAAACGCATATAAAACGCATATATATACGGCAGTTTACTCTAGAATTTTCCTTGAGCTGGACTGAACTTTTTTTTTTGGTACGAAACAATTACAGAGGGTGTGTGATGGGCATGTAGCTCAAGTGATGCTTTTATGCGTCTGTAGCAGTCTAACATTTGGTTCAACAGTGGAAAACAACTGAAGAACAGTTCAGGCAGCACTGGTCAATCTTATCTCTAAATGTATGTACGCTTGATTCATACTCTACTTTCCACATGTTGAGAACATGCAGAGTTGGCAGAAAGTTATCTATGTAGCTATGTTGCAAAGTAGATGGACCAGAATGCTAGAACAACCAGAATGCTAGAACAAATATTAAAAGGAAAAATGATCTAAAATGCTTAATCTTCCTTGGGACCATCGCACAAGTAAAGTACAAAAATAGATAAATAATAATGACAGTGAATGAGGTAAGATGACTTGTTCCTATGTAGCTATGTTGCAAAGTAGATAGACCAGAATGCTAGAACAACCAGAATGCTAGAACAAATATTAAAAGGAAAAATGATCTAAAATGCTTAATCTTCCTTGGGACCATCGCACAAGTAAAGTACAAAAATAGATAAATAATAATGACAGTGAATGAGGTAAGATGACTTGTTCTGTAATAAACACTATATCTGATAAACGTTAAGCTATGCTAAAGCAGTGGAAAACCTAGTTATGCATGCAAATATATACTTTAATTTAGTAAATAAATAGAATGGGCATGCTACATCTGAGGTACTAGTTTATCCCATAGGTTTCTAATTGGCAGAACAATGGTTAACTATAGACTATTCATAGCATAGTAGGTAAAATACTAGCGAGCGTCCATCTCTTGGCTATATTATACAAGTTTTGTATTGTTGTTGTTGTCATTATTGTAGGTCCTGGTGCTTTTTCTAATTTTGTTTTTTTGCTGTCTGGGTTCGTGCCAACCTTCCCTCAAGCAAGTGGTGGTGAAGCCTGCTCTTGATTTGGAGTTTCATGGTAAAACAGCAACGATCTCCAAATTTCCTGTTTGTGGGTTGTGCATCTCGTTTGCTGGGCAGTTTATTAACCAACTTCTAAACATCGTTCTAAGTAAGTTGCACTCTGTATAATAATATTGCTTGAACTATTTTTTGTGAAAGAGGATTTATTCTAGCACTGCTGTTGGCTAAATTAGAGCCATGCAGGAATCCAAATGGTAGAGCTGACAAATAGACGACTATTGTGTCTTATAATGTGGAAAATACAACAAAATTATTTCTCATACTGCAAACCATCTGCAAGTGTTAGTTGTAGGCTGTCATCCAGTGGGGGCAAGCAAGACACCAGTAGACACACCAGCAGGTACACCAGTAGGCTCGCCAGTAGGCACACCAGCAGGCACACCAGCAGGCACACCGGCAGGCACACCAGCAGGCACACCAGCAGGCACACCAGCAGGCACACCAGCAGGCCAACACCAGCAGGCACACCAGCAGGCACACCAGCAGGCAGGAACATCAGCAGGCAGGAACACCAGCAGGCAGGCACACCAGCAGGCACACCAGCAGGCACACCAGCAGGCAGGCACACCAGCAGGCAGGCACACCAGCAGGCAGGCACACCAGCAGGCAGGCACACCAGCAGGCAGGCACACCAGCAGGCAGGCACACCAGCAGGCAGGCACACCAGCAGGCAGGCACACCAGCAGGCAGGCACACCAGCAGGCAGGCACACCAGCAGGCAGGCACACCAGCAGGCACACCAGCAGGCACACCAGCAGGCACACCAGCAGGCCCATTCATATCTCAAATCTCAAAATGCTGTGTGACAAATAACTCGACAATTCTCATGCAGTGCATGCAGACAGTGAAGAAGAAACTGACTGACAAAAGCTACTCAAGGAGACTATATTATGCTGTATACTTCTGAGGAGCTTTTCCAAGGCCAGAATCAATTTTGTTTAAGTTGTAGAACTTTGGCACTGATTTAAAAAATTGCATAATTTTATTGTTGAAACGAAAATCAAAAGTGCGAGGGTACGGATGATGTGAAGTATTCCTCGTATTTTCAAAATGGCAATACAGGAATGTTAACCCTCTCACTGGCATAAGCGACTTAAGTCGCGAAAACGGATTAACCGCGACGAAAAAATTCGTTAAAAAATAACCGTTCGCGGTATTAACTTCAAAAATTGCACGAATATGCCTAAAGCATGCATCTAATACACCCCAAAATATCTGGAAAATACGGAATGAGGAAAGGGAAGTAAACGTGCCAGCAAACATCACTTCCGGTTAATTCCCGGTCTCGAAGAAGAAATGGCGACCCGCTTTAGTAGAGACGAAGCGTTAGACTTCCTATTTGAGGATGTCTTCGCCCTGTCCGAGATTGACGTCAGTGAAGAAGAGGAAGAAGGTGCCTGTGCTTACCTGGGAAGTGGCGTAGCTGACGGTGATGATATGGCAGCTATAACAGAAGCTGTTGGCACCGACCACGAAGCAAGTTTTCAAAGTATAGATCGCCCTACTCTGCCAAGCGAAGCTTCAGACGATAGCGATGGTCATGAAGACTTCCCCCAAGGTAAGAATAGATAAGAGTTGTATAGTAAAGCCTAGTAACTAGCATAATAATAAGAACTATTTCTCCTGGGAAGGTAATTTCACTCATGGAGCTGGAGGAGGATGAGGAAGCAGCAGAGGAGAAGACAGGGTTGGAGGAGAGGTTACTATTTATATATATATATATATATTTTATAATGTAGCACTATGTGTTTGTCTGAGTTATGCTGAACATGCAGACCTTCACAGTGCCAAGGGCATTGCCCTTTTATTTTTTATATATATTTATTTATAATTATGTTATGCACACTTTGCACATACTTTTATTTATTTTTCAGTACTATGGACTATGGACCCTATCCCTTACTTCCTCTTTGTTAAGATTTTCACATCTTTGTGGTTTGTTATAATTGACCAAAAAATGTTGTTGACAAATAGTAACGTTGACTAGCTAACATTGCTGATTTCATGTGTATGAAACCGAGCCTTTATCAACCTATAATTATATTCACATCTTTGTGGGTTGTTATAAACAACCAAAAAATTGTTGTTGAAAAACAGTTGTTGTTGTCGACCAAAAGTTGACCGGCTAACATTGCTGGTTTCATGTGTAATATGAAATTGAGATGATATAAACCCGATATAAACCCTTTTATTTTACTTCCTGTCTCTTATAACAATATTCACATTTCTGTGGTTTGTTATTAAGCAACTAAAATTTAACATAACGTCCCTTCATGCATCAGCTATCACCTGATATGGGTACTTGTCTTCATGTGGTCCTCTATAATAAAAAAATGTGAAATTGTGTCAATTTTTTAAAAGGTCCTCCGTAAATCTACCAGTGAAAGGGTTAATAACACATTCAATTTTTCATTATTGGAAACTTAGGCACTTAGGGGGTGGGTGGAGGGAGGGGGGCAGACAACTTGTGCTTCTTTGAAGCACCCCCTACTTCAGCACAGAATGAGGGGATTGGGGGGATATTTTTTTTAACCTGAACTTTGTGTGGGAGAGAGTGTGTGTGTGGGGGGGGGGGGGGGGGGGGGGGCACACACCCCTCTGTATGATACAACAATGCGGAGAGAAAAATCTACTTTAATTTATCAAGCATATAATTAAAGTAAGAGGTTTTGGCTGGTTGCTAAGGAAGGGAGGAGCTTCCTGGCTGTATATTTGGTACCTCTAATGAATAATACTAGTAATCAGAGGTTGTGTCCTTTTGTATTCCTCATCTAATTGGTGGGTGAAGTGAGCCCTCACTGGGAAGTTGGATGGAGAACTTGGTATTGCTTTGCATGGTGCATTTATCTATCTATCTAATATGATACATTCACCTGTGCATGCAGCTGTAAAAAAGATGAACGGGTCACCCGCCTTAAATAGAGCGAGCTCCTCAGTCCACTAACATGCTCTAGCCATGGAGGTGGAATGTACCATTTTTTCATGATGATGCAGAAACTATTATACAACTTGGTGAGATAAACATATTTACTGTCGCTCTCTATACAACCTACATAGTTGCATATACAGAGAATAGAGGAGAGATGTGCTAATGATGGATACTATCACTTAACTGTGTCAGAGTGCAAACTATGACTAAGTTCTTGTCAGCTTCTGCATGGTCTTCCCTTGAGTACTCTGAAGATCGCACTGCCTGATGACCTCATTCTTAGTGTAGTGTGCTTCCCAAAGCTGCTTCAAGTACATTAACAAAACTCCTCCCACAGCCATACTTCCACATCACATTTCCATTCCATCTCATTACATCGCAGGGCATCAAGTTGTTCAATGGTGCACCATTTTGAAATATTGTAAGGAATATATAAATACATACAACTCGTGGCTACTTCCACATATCCTCTGTAAGCATTAAAATTTCACGACATAAATAATTTCAGCTATGATAAGGCCAGGACAATGGCTAGAGCGATGCAATCTAACAATGCTTGGGTTGTCTTCCTTTCTTTCCTTGCTCGCCCCTCAATGTCTGGCCTGCACTCATTACCTCCATGTTGTTGTGCTGGTGTATGTGTAGATGCAGGTGTTGTCGGAGGATGCACTGACTTGTGTGGAATACTAGCAAAGAAGACTGATGACAAAATAGTTGGAGATGTTTGTGAAGTTCTGTGTGTTTATGTTGGAATCAGAGAATTCATCAAGATTATTGAAGAGTAAGCTTATTAGTAGGTATTTGTGTTCACATTGTGACTGGTTGTCAAAATTGATTCCTCACTTAGTCCTCAGTTGTGATGTGTGTTGGTGTGTCTGTGATGTATGCGATGTGTGGTGTGGTGTGGTGTGTGTGTGTATGAGTTTCGTGTGCATACTGGTACATGTATGTGTAATGTATTTTTGTGTGGGTGTGTTTATCTGTGACACTGTTTTGATATGTGTGTAGTGTATAGATCCAGGAAGAGGGGGGGAGGGGGAGGATGCATCATGGAGGGGGGATGGAGGGGGGAGGAAGAGGGGGGGAAGAGGGGGGAGCCAAGGGGTGCTGTAGACCCCACCCCCACCAAAATAGTGTATGCTGAAATAAAAAACTGCTAACACAAGATGATGTTAATTAGATAGAGTGCTATTCCATAGCCATCATAACTGGAGGAAGCTCAGAATAGGATAATACAAATATTGCATTCTAGCCCCTCCCTCCAGATCCAGAGCAATTCCTCTGGATCTGTCCCTGTTGTGCATGTATATGTGTACAGTGGCGGCTCCGATGGTCCTGCTTTGGCTGGACCACTTTTTCCAGCACATTATTAATTTTGTGGGTGTGGTCATTTAGGAGGCAAATTTTCGTGCCACGCCTACAGTGTCAGTAATGCACATAGCTAAGCAGTAGTCCTTATATACATACAGAGGCCTCACATACGAACCTGATGAATCCAGCCTAGATATTGACGAGACAGTTCTCACCTGCTGCTTCTGCTACTTATTTGAGTCGGCCTCCAACCTATCCAGCAGAGACAACAGCAGCTGACTCTTATTATCCATTGTATTTACACCCGCTAGCTATGAACAGCTCAAGTGAACGACGTCGAGGGGAAGTGTCTGCATTGTTCTATGAAACACAAAAAAGACTGAAGAACATGGTGTTCACAAGGATTTGGCAGATAAACTGACTCGATTAGGCGCCCTCGAATAGTAGACGTTGCTAGGCAGCACAGAATGCTAGCATAATCGAGAAGATAATTTGATATAGACAATGACTTTGTAGTGTGGGTGACTAGACAAAATATTCCGCAGTGTAATATCTTTTCGGCAATTGTGTGCAATAATTAAGAAAAACCACACCCATACCACACCCACTTCCTCCCCTGAACACTTTCAAATTGCCTGAGCCGCCTCTGGTGTGTGTGTAGTATGTGCACACTGTGTGTGTGTGTGAGTGTGTATGTGAGTGCATGTGCCTTCTCTGTCATGTGCTTACACAACATTTAATGATAACTTCTCCCCATATGGCACACTGTAAATTGTCTGTAATTGGAGTCAACCACTTGCAGGTCTGATCTAGATCCCATTTATTATTGTGAGCTTCTAGACGTCTGTTCTGTATTTGACGGAGGAGATGCCACCATTCTCTCCCTCACTGTCACCCCACCAGCATTTCCTCAAGGTGAGTTCAGGCAAAATGGAGAAGCAGAGGAGAGATAATTAAGATTGTTGTGCGTGTGTGTTGTGCATGTGTGTGTGTGTGTTGGTGTATGTGTGTGTGTGTGTTGGTACTGTGGGGTTTTTTGTGTGTTTGTGTTGTGTGTTGGTGTGTGTGTATGTATGTATTGTGTGTTGGTGTGTGTGTGTTGGTGTCTGTGTTGTGTGTTGGTGCGTGTGTGTGTGTGTTTGTGTGTGTGTGTATGTGTTGTGTGTTGGTGTGAATGTGCTTTTATATCTTGACTTGATAATAGAAAGCGACTTCAAAATTCTGGGGATCTTCACGACCAACAAGGGCACTGGGACTGGTGAGATACTTCTGAGTATTAGCACTGTGGATGGTGTTCCTCTGGGAAGCTCCACATTAATGCTCCCTCAACCACCGGGAAATTACAGTGTCGTTTCCAATGGCAATGCCACGCCTGACCCCAATTGTCAGCAAGAGCCGTGTGAAAATTGGCTTCCAGGAAAATACTCCGTGACTTTAGGTATACTAGAAACACTTGCTGCAAAGACGGGGGGGGGGGGGGGGGGGGGGGGGCAGTGTAAGAGAGAGCTATATTACTTCTTACATACTGGGATAGGGGGAACAAATTTCAATCTAGAGGTTTGGAGATTTTTCTCGTTGCCTCCCCCTGTATGAAACCCTGCAATGTACGTATGGTCCTATGTGATATGATTGGTTACATTAGGTATGATGCTATAATAAACAAGTTGTGTTCATACTAGGTGTGTTAAATAGTATGTTCACTTTCCCTGCAGCTATATGTAACGGCCAGTGTGGCAGCAAACATCCTCACAGTGAAATCTACGACTCAAAGACTGTGGACTTCACAGTGACTCCAGCATAACTGGTTCTCTGACTCTGAAGTTGTATAAGTAACACTACAGTAGTTGACTGACTATATTTAGTCCCCACTTAGTCCCACACACATCACACACACACACATCACACACGTACCAGAAGATATTATGTGTGTGTATACATGACATAAATATTTTAGTGCAATCATTCTTAATCTTGTATAGTCAAGTAACCCTAAATTATATTTGCGGTACACTATAAGGTCCAATATAGCCCTAGAATAAAGATTATATCTCAGACCTTGCACTAACTCTCTATGCCTGCTATCAACCATACTAGCTGGAATACTAGGGGGTTATTCTTTAGCATTACAATTACCAGTCAGTAGTGGTGAATAGTTCTGCCAGGCACAGGCAATATTTATCCTTGCAACGTGCCTGGGAGCAAGCAGACTTGATTACTGTCCATGTGTTGATAGGCAGACCAACACACTGTCCATGTGTTGATAGGCAGACCAACACACAAAGTGGTTACAAACAACCCACCCCCTCCCTCCCTTCCTTCATTCTTCATTACTACATCGAACACGAGTGACAGATAAGTGAAAAATTGTGCCAGCGACAGTACAAGCATGAAATTTGGCATGCAGTTAGGAGGGGGCTTAGGCTTAGAATTATAGGGCTATCTCATATTCATCCAGTCATAAAAATGCCAGCCGTTTTCCAAAATAGCTGCCATCACTTCTTATATTGCCTTCATTTCATAGATGCTATCCATTGTAGGGGCAGCAAAAGTGGATTTCAAAAAATATATCTCCTTCACTACATTACATGACTTCATTAGTGCTAAAACATTTTAGTGGGAGGAGGAGGGAAGGGGTGGGGGGTGGAAGTTCAGTCAGTACAAAATCTGCCACAAAAACAAAAAACTTTCTGGAACTTGTAGTGCCCTCTGCAGTCCTTCTTGCAGCCACAGTATTTGAGTTCCCTACAAGCTAGCATTGCTTCCGGTACAGTTGTCCAGCACACTTCCCAGCCCCGCTCGGTCATTTTGCTCCAACTTCATTCACTTGGTGATGGAAGCTCTGGAATTGCGATCATCATCTGGCCCAGCAGTGCCAGCCTGATAGTACCCTATTGATGTGTTGGATACGTGCAGCCTGTGTAGGAGGCAGTCCATCAATTGGTCTGCCTTTCCAGTGAACAAACAGCTGCTTCCTTGCTTGACCGACACTACTTGTATGTCATAGCAAGACCACAAATTGCCCCAGCCATTTCTTGGTGGTTTCCGGGGTTGGCCTAGTGACCAAGGCACAGAATGCTGGGGTGACATCTTTGTATGCCTTCCAGGTATCCCATGCAGTTTTCTTGCCTCAGCCTCCAAAAAAAGCACATAGTATCACACCCAGTGTATGGAACACACCACCAATCAGGACCAATCAGGCCCAAGCATTCTGACTATCTCGGGAGCTGCAAAAAACAGAAGCTCTTCCCAGCACCAAAGGCAATCCACACTAGAGATATTTATGCACTTGGCTGATGTTATTGCCAGAACCACACCATCAGGGACTGTACGTGACTTTGCTGTATAGCATCTTCTAAGTGGAGAAGCATGCGAGTGTCAGCCTCTTCATGAGTGCATGCAGACAGACCCATAATATCTTGGTAATTTGTGCAAAGTACATCAACACAGTGTGCAGCAATGACCTGTTTGCTGGTTTCCATGTCTGCTGCTCTTGTTGCCAGGAAAGAACAATTCAGTCTTGTTTTCGTCCATGAGGAGAAATGCCTCCCAAGTTTCCAGGAACTGCACTTGACGGCTTAACACGCCTCCTCATTCTCTTACCTCTCTTAACTACGAGCCAAACCTTTCAAGCACTCAAGCACATCCTCATCCAAGACGATGTCTAATCTGGTCACATGCTGAAGCTGTGATGTCATGTACAGAAGGAAAACATTAGTGGCATAATCATGGAACATCTTGGCAACACCAGGTCCACATGGCAGCACCATCAAGGGATGATTGGCATTGTTTGGTTGAAACATACACCTCATACTTGCTAAGTCCAAGTTCTCAATCTGATGCACCATATCTGCCTCCATTGTAATGCAATATTTCAGTACAAGAAGATCTCCGCTGCTCTCACTGAATGAGTTTCCCATTTCTTCCATGCCTCCACTCAGTGCTTTCACATCTTGTGCAAATGCATCTGCACATGCTTCTTGTTCATTGTGGACCAATCTTTGTCCTGCCTCTTTTGGGTTGAACTCTCAGATTCTCCAATCAAGTGAACCATCTCAGGACCAAATACTATCCAATAATGCAGAGCTGCTGGGTTTTCTGTCAGGCACACAGCTCCACCATAGATCTGCGGATTTCACATACTTTACAAAGACTTTCTTCTTCCCGTCTTTCAAGAAAATTTTCTTTCTTTCCTCCTTCTTCTTTGAGCACCAGAGTTCTGGTTTAAATGTTGGTAGTTTTTAGCCGAAGCATAATTTTCTCTGCCAATTAACTATCTCTTAATATATTTTGGTAAATATCTTTTCAAATAGGTTTACCAGGATTTGTAGACTAGTTGGCAGCAAGCTTCAGCAAGTGGTTTGCCGATTCACAATACCTTTAGCTGAGGAACCAAATGATTTTGAACTAGGATACACTGGTGCTTTTCTTTTGCAGATAGATAATAAAAAATCTCTTTACTTCAAACACAACACTATCGTCTGCTCTTGTTGTCCCATTTTCCCCAAATATGATCCAAAACTTCTCTTGCCGTTTCTTGTCCAAACCAATTCTAGCAACCTTTCCATGTTTCCTTGGCTTGTGCCTTGTGCAAGTGACATTGTGACAACGTGGGAAACAGCGTGATTTCTCACCATCACAGCCAACTGCTAAGCTTGTTACAGCTGTGTCAGCGAGTAGAAGTTTATCTTTTGAACTTGGGAAGGTATGCCACAAAGAGGTAAAGGGTCTGTGACATCGACCTCTGGGTGTATGGCAGCTGGCGTACGTTCAAGCTGAAATGGATGCCGAGTTGTTAGTGTGTGTGTTAATTGCGGTGTTAGTAACCTTAGCAGTAGTATTTCACTCTTACCTGTTCCGCTATGAAGCTAAAAAGCTTTGGTTGTGGTTTTCATCTCGCTGGCTAATGACCAGGGTTAATGTCGAGGAGTCTGTGTCAGTAGGTGGCATCCAGCGTACTGCGACAAATCGACGCAGAGCTAGAATAAAGCCAAGAAGACCTGAAGAGAACATCTACCCCGTACCATGCATTACATTGGAGTATCCATGTCAAAGGTGTGTTCCTAACATGTATTTCAATCTCAGCTGCTACAATAGTTGGAGGTTGCCCCAGGGAACATTGGGTGGCCCATCAGGCTCCTCGTGTGTCTATCCTCTCTTATGGAGCACTTGCACCAGAAAGAGAGAGTCTGGTCAAACTTGCAGTGTTTCACAGTCAGTAAATATCTAATAATTAATTCACATATACATACACATGTATGTGTATAATAAATAATATACATAATAATATGTATAATAAAATAATATGTGTATAATAATAATGTATAATAATTATTATAATAATAATAAATAATATAATAATAATATGCCAACTCTGCATTTTAGTTAATTAGTTAATTAGTTATTATTATTATTATTTTATAATTAATTAGGTGTTAATGGACTCTGATATTGCCTGTTTATCATGTGTACAATTATGCTATAATTAATAATAATTAGTAATAATTATGATGATGATGATGATGAAGATAATAATAATTAAATTTTTTTTAAAGTAGTCAATCACTAGCAGACCAACACTGGATGGCAATAGGAATTATCTGCAGGAGAAAATGGTGGAAGCATATGGTTCCAGGATTTGAGATGGCCTCCCAATAGGAACAAGAATAAAATAGGTGTAGCTATTGGCTAAAAGTGAGTACAGAAATAGTAGCACACCTTACTGGGATTTTTACATGTCAAGATTATCACAACACAATATTCTCTCGATAATCAACTTCAATGTATTCACTGGACATCTCAGAGCCTTCCTCAGGAATAATGACTAGATGCTCTAGCGAATAATGACTAGATGCTCCAGCCTTCCTCAGGAATAATGTCTAGCCTTCATCAGGAATAATGACTAGATGCTCTAGCATTCATCAGGAATAATGACTAGATGCTCTAGCCTTCATCAGGGATAATGACTAGATGCTCTAGCCTTCATCAGGGATAATGACTAGATGCTCTAGTCTTCATCAGGGATAATGACTAGGTTCTCTAGCCTTCATCAGGGATAATGACTAGATGCTCTAGCCTTCATCAGGGATAATGACTAGGTTCTCTAGCCTTCATCAGGGATAATGACTAGATGCTTTAGTCTTCATCAGGGATAATGACTAGGTTCTCTAGCCTTCATCAGGGATAATGACTAGGTTCTCTAGCCTTCCTCAGGGGTAATGACTAGATGCTCTAGTCTTCATCAGGGATAATGACTAGATGCTCTAGCCTTCATCAGGGATAATGACTAGATGCTCTAGTCTTCATCAGGAATAATGACTAGATGCTCTAGCATTCATCAGGAATAATGACTAGATGCTCTAGCCTTCATCAGGGATAATGACTAGATGCTCTAGCCTTCATCAGGGATAATGACTAGATGCTCTAGTCTTCATCAGGGATAATGATTAGGTTCTCTAGCCTTCATCAGGGATAATGACTAGATGCTCTAGCCTTCATCAGGGATAATGACTAGGTTCTCTAGCCTTCATCAGGGATAATGACTAGGTTCTCTAGCCTTCATCAGGGATAATGACTAGGTTCTCTAGCCTTCCTCAGGGGTAATGACTAGATGCTCTAGTCTTCATCAGGGATAATGACTAGATGCTCTAGCCTTCATCAGGGATAATGACTAGATGCTCTAGTCTTCATCAGGGATAATGACTAGGTTCTCTAGCCTTCATCAGGGATAATGACTAGATGCTCTAGCCTTCATCAGGGATAATGACTAGGTTCTCTAGCCTTCATCAGGGATAATGACTAGATGCTCTAGTCTTCATCAGGGATAATGACTAGATGCTCTAGCCTTCATCAGGGATAATGACTAGGTTCTCTAGCCTTCCTCAGGGGTAATGACTAGGTGCTCTAGCCTTCCTCGGGGATAATGACTAGATGCTCTAGCCTTCCTCACGGATAATGACTAGGTGCTCTAGCCTTCCTCAGGGTTAATGACTAGATGTTCTAGCCTTCCTCAGGGATAATGACTAGATGCTCTAGCCTTCATCATGGATAATGACTAGATGCTCCAGCCTTCCTCAGGGTTAATCACTAAGTGCTCTAGCCTTCCTCAGGGTTAATGATGTGGGAAACATAAAACTAAAGTGCAAGTTTGATCAAACTCTCTCCTGTGTGGGTGCACACAGTACGAGTCTGGCTAGCAAGACTAACAGATTGCTAATATTAGTAATATGACTGAGATTATGCAGTGATCACTTCAGCTAGGGCCAGACCTTGCAACTAGACAAGTTATATAATTATATTATGTATGTATGTATGTATGTATGTATGATTACTGGAACATTAGACTTGGCTGGTCACTCACCATCAACAGTTCTTTCCCATAATTCTCAATGTCTACATGCAAGAAGAAAGTGTATTTCTCACAGACTTGCTTGTGCTTTGTATGGGGTTAGGTGTATTGGGAGGGGCATGAATGGGGGCGATGTGGCGTGCATTTTCCTGGTAGCTGGACTGAAATGTGCTTACTCAGTTAAGACAACTGGCAAGTGTACAGGCTCTAGTATGCAATTTAAAAAATAATTTCTATTAAATGAGGCTCCTACATGTATATTACCTTGCAGCAGCTATTGAAGATCAATGATGGTGTGTGTGTGTGCGTGTGTGTGTGTGTGTGTGTAATTGATGTCCTTCTGTTCCTGGTGCAGGTGCAACATATGTAATGCTAAAAGGAGTTGCAGGTACATGTAATGCACAAAGTAATTCTCTACATTACAATAACCTTCTCAATAATCAACTTGAAGTTGTATATCCTCGATGTTTCAACGAGATGCTCTAGCCTTCATCAGGAATAATGACTAGATGCTCTAGCCTTCATCAGGGATAATGACTAGATGCTCTAGCCCTCATCAGGAATAATGACTAGATGCTCTAGCCTTCATCAGGAATAATGACTAGATGCTCTAGCCTTCACCAGGAATAATGACTGGATGCTCTAGCCCTCATCAGGAATAATGACTAGATGCTCTAGCCCTCATCAGGAATAATGACTAGATGCTCTAGCCTTCATCAGGAATATTGACTAGATGCTCTAGCCTTCATCAGGAATAATGACTAGATGCTCTAGCCTTCATCAGGAATAATGACTAGATGCTCTAGCCCTCATCAGGAATAATGACTAGATGCTCTAGCCTTCATCAGGAATAATGACTAGATGCTCTAGCCTTCACCAGGAATAATGACTGGATGCTCTAGCCCTCATCAGGAATAATGACTAGATGCTCTAGCCCTCATCAGGAATAATGACTAGATGCTCTAGCCTTCATCAGGAATATTGACTAGATGCTCTAGCCTTCATCAGGGATAATGACTAGATGCTCTAGCCCTCATCAGGAATAATGACTAGATGCTCTAGCCTTCATCAGGAATAATGACTAGATGCTCTAGCCTTCACCAGGAATAATGACTGGATGCTCTAGCCCTCATCAGGAATAATGACTAGATGCTCTAGCCCTCATCAGGAATAATGACTAGATGCTCTAGCCTTCATCAGGAATATTGACTAGATGCTCTAGCCTTCATCAGGAATAATGACTAGATGCTCTAGCCTTCATCAGGAATAATGACTAGATGCTCTAGCCTTCATCAGGAATATTGACTAGATGCTCTAGCCTTCATCAGGAATAATGACTAGATGCTCTAGCCTTCATTAGGAAAGGCTAAAGCATCTAGTCAAAATGTCAAGAAGGTACAATTTCAAGTTTATTATTGAGAAGGTTATTATTGAGAATGTTATTGTAAATTCTATTTTTTTTTAAAGTTCCTAGAATTTACTCACGAGATATTTATTCGTCATTAAATCTTTGTGTTAGTTTTCAGTGTTGTGGAACGTGTTGTCGTAGTAACAAGACAAATCTTTGCGACGGCCACGGTACTGCCTACTCATACGCAGTTTCTCTGGTGGATGCAGCAATCAGTCATCGTTGCTTCTCCTTGGATCTCAGGTGAGAGATAAGTGCACAGCCTCACTGGTGATATGCAACAGCTAGTGGCTGATGGTCATATATAGCGACCCTTTACCTATTTACATTGGTTGTGAAGGGCCTGACACACTTTCCTAGGACATTGTGTTATGAGAGCACACAGGATTGACTCTGTGTGACTATGCAAGGCTGTTTAACAGTCACTTATCCTCCAGCTCTCTGTAGGTAAAGGGATAACTCTGTGTGACTTGCAAGGCTGTTTAACGCTGTAAGCGCCATATGGCGTAATGGACTTTAAAAATCGCTAATAAATCGATCGCTTGGCCTATAGTCATAATTTGCATACCACCGGAAAGAGCAACTATTACTCTATATGACGTCCAAAAATCACATCCGGAAACGCCCGATTAGTTAGCGAAAAATACGTGCAACTACCGACGGTTCGCGGTTTTGACGACCTAAAAATGAGTGGATGTTTAACGCTTAAAGAAGTACTTTCCCTGGTTTCTAGCGGGAATTTTGCTCTCACTGAGGATGAGTCAGAGGAAGAAGAAGGTGAAGAAATATGTGGCTACCTTGGAAATGCAAGTTCTGATCGTGCAGCAGTGCATTCTTTAGCCGCTGTAGTTGACCCTACTTTAGACCCTCAGGATTTTTCCTTTTGCTATAACCAGCTCTCTAGTTATAATGAAATTGATCAGGAAGCCTTCTCAGGTTAGCTAAAGTATCTACATATTTGAATTTGCATGTTCTTTCTCAAATAGTTGAATTTCAATAACATAATAAACCATTGTATTGCTGGGCTATAGAATCATATGATCAAATTTTGTCAAAAACCCTCCGCTATATATTGCTATATGCCTAAATTATTATGACTAATGTTTACTAAATGCTAACTAAATGAGTAAATATATTATAAACATTTTTTGTTGATTAAATGTTAGATATTGATAGAGAAATTTAGCATAATGATATTCATATTTTGTGGTTGATAATGTGCTTAACTAATGAGATCACATTGTTTATAAACAATGGTGCTATCACATGACAAAATTACAACTGATATTAATGGATTGCTGATTTTATAATGATTTTTTTGGGTAGCTGGTATACTTTAGGAAAAATGTCCAGGAAAGTCAGCGGTGAAAGGGTTAACAGTTACTTGTCCCCCAGCTCTCTGTAGGTAAAGGGTTGACTCTGTGTGACTGTAACTATGCAAGAGGCGATATTTGTACTGCATATTTCACACTTGCTGTTACAATGATGACCATGATGAATATGTTACAATGATGAATATGATGACCCCCCCTCCCCTCTCCATCTGCTCTAATTTCTTCCTGCATCCTTTGATTATATATATTTTTTATCTCTCACGAAGAAATAGTTGTGTTTCATGCTGGCACTGCAATGAACACTTATGACATCGCCATGCTTATGACATCACACTTATGATGTCATACTTATGACACCAAACGATATATTTCCATAATATGTGTGGAGTTGTAGTGGAAGTTTGCTGCACTGGTCCACTGGGATTATTCTAGTGAACTTGAGCATCTCTTTCTAGCTGGTAAAGTGAGTCCTAGTAATATTCCAAAAAGCTGGTTGTTAAACAGGTATCTAAATTAAGAACCTACTTCACTATGTCTCCTCCTGACTAGTCTCCTGACTAGTCTCCTCCTGACTAGTCGACTAGTCTCCTCCTGACTATGTCTCCTCCTGACTAGTCTCCTCCTGACTAGTCTCCTCCTGACTAGTCTCCTCCTGACTAGTCTCCTCCTGACTAGTCTCCTCCTGACTAGTCTCCTCCTGACTAGTCTCCTCCTGACTAGTCTCCTCCTGACTAGTCTCCTCCTGACTAGTCTCCTCCTGACTAGTCTCCTCCTGACTAGTCTCCTCCTGACTAGTCTCCTCCTGACTAGTCTCCTCCTGACTAGTCTCCTCCTGACTAGTCTCCTCCTGACTATGTCTCCTCCTGACTAGTCTCCTCCTGACTAGTCTCCTCCTGACTAGTCTCCTCCTGACTACATCTCCTCCTGACTAGTCTCCTCCTGACTAGTCTCCTCCTGACTATGTCTCCTCCTGACTAGTCTCCTCCTGACTATGTCTCCTCCTGACTCGTCTCCTCCTGACTATGTCTCCTCCTGACTATGTCTCCTCCTGACTATGTCTCCTCCTGACTATGTCTCCTCCTGACTAGTCTCCTCCTGACTAGTCTCCTCCTGACTATGTCTCCTCCTGACTAGTCTCCTCCTGACTAGTCTCCTCCTGACTATGTCTCCTCCTGACTATGTCTCCTCCTGACTAGTCTCCTCCTGACTAGTCTCCTCCTGACTAGTCTCCTCCTGACTAGTCTCCTCCTGACTAGTCTCCTCCTGACTAGTCTCCTCCTGACTAGTCTCCTCCTGACTAGTCTCCTCCTGACTAGTCTCCTCCTGACTAGTCTCCTCCTGACTAGTCTCCTCCTGACTAGTCTCCTCCTGACTAGTCTCCTCCTGACTAGTCTCCTCCTGACTAGTCTCCTCCTGACTAGTCTCCTCCTGACTATGTCTCCTCCTGACTAGTCTCCTCCTGACTAGTCTCCTCCTGACTAGTCTCCTCCTGACTAGTCTCCTCCTGACTAGTCTCCTCCTGACTAGTCTCCTCCTGACTAGTCTCCTCCTGACTAGTCTCCTCCTGACTAGTCTCCTCCTGACTAGTCTCCTCCTGACTAGTCTCCTCCTGACTAGTCTCCTCCTGACTAGTCTCCTCCTGACTAGTCTCCTCCTGACTAGTCTCCTCCTGACTAGTCTCCTCCTGACTAGTCTCCTCCTGACTAGTCTCCTCCTGACTAGTCTCCTCCTGACTAGTCTCCTCCTGACTAGTCTCCTCCTGACTAGTCTCCTCCTGACTAGTCTCCTCCTGACTAGTCTCCTCCTGACTAGTCTCCTCCTGACTAGTCTCCTCCTGACTAGTCTCCTCCTGACTAGTCTCCTCCTGACTAGTCTCCTCCTGACTAGTCTCCTCCTGACTAGTCTCCTCCTGACTAGTCTCCTCCTGACTAGTCTCCTCCTGACTATGTCTCCTCCTGACTAGTCTCCTCCTGACTAGTCTCCTCCTGACTAGTCTCCTCCTGACTAGTCTCCTCCTGACTAGTCTCCTCCTGACTAGTCTCCTCCTGACTAGTCTCCTCCTGACTATGTCTCCTCCTGACTAGTCTCCTCCTGACTAGTCTCCTCCTGACTAGTCTCCTCCTGACTAGTCTCCTCCTGACTAGTCTCCTCCTGACTAGTCTCCTCCTGACTAGTCTCCTCCTGACTAGTCTCCTCCTGACTAGTCTCCTCCTGACTAGTCTCCTCCTGACTAGTCTCCTCCTGACTAGTCTCCTCCTGACTAGTCTCCTCCTGACTATGTCTCCTCCTGACTAGTCTCCTCCTGACTATGTCTCCTCCTGACTATGTCTTCTCCTGACTATGTCTTCTCGTAACTACATCTCCTCCTGACTAGTCTCCTCCTGACTAGTCTCCTCCTGACTAGTCTCCTCCTGACTAGTCTCCTCCTGACTATGTCTCCTCCTGACTAGTCTCCTCCTGACTATGTCTCCTCCTGACTATGTCTTCTCCTGACTATGTCTTCTCGTAACTACATCTCCTCCTGACTAGTCTCCTCCTGACTAGTCTCCTCCTGACTAGTCTCCTCCTGACTAGTCTCCTCCTGACTAGTCTCCTCCTGACTAGTCTCCTCCTGACTAGTCTCCTCCTGACTAGTCTCCTCCTGACTAGTCTCCTCCTGACTAGTCTCCTCCTGACTAGTCTCCTCCTGACTAGTCTCCTCCTGACTAGTCTCCTGACTAGTCTCCTCCTGACTAGTCTCCTCCTGACTAGTCTCCTCCTGACTAGTCTCCTCCTGACTAGTCTCCTCCTGACTAGTCTCCTCCTGACTAGTCTCCTCCTGACTATGTCTCCTCCTGACTAGTCTCCTCCTGACTATGTCTCCTCCTGACTATGTCTTCTCCTGACTATGTCTTCTCGTAACTACATCTCCTCCTGACTAGTCTCCTCCTGACTAGTCTCCTCCTGACTAGTCTCCTCCTGACTAGTCTCCTCCTGACTATGTCTCCTCCTGACTAGTCTCCTCCTGACTATGTCTCCTCCTGACTATGTCTTCTCCTGACTATGTCTTCTCGTAACTACATCTCCTCCTGACTAGTCTCCTCCTGACTAGTCTCCTCCTGACTATGTCTTCTCCTGACTAAGTCTCCTCTTGACTACATCTCCTCCTGACTACATCCCCTCCTGCTAAATAGTTGATGTATCTAGTGTCCTATAGATACATGTATGTGGGTAGGATATTTAAAAGTGCTTCCTCCAGCAGCAAACAGTTCAACTGTTTGCCTTCCTAGCCTGGAACATTAGACTAGATGATCAGTACCTAATCATGGTTGCATATGGGCACTGCTTTTTAAGAAGCTGTTCGGTGTGAAGCACTTGTTTTCTTGTTGACTGTACTACTCTAGCCCCCCAGCGTATCCACGACCAGCCTGTCCTATACTTAGCATGGTACCTAATAGTGATATCAGGACAACCTGTCTCTCTGTGGTATTAGTTAGACTCACCTCAGGACTCTGTGGTATTAGTACGTTCACCTCAGGACAACCTGTCTCTCTGTGGTATTAGTTAGACCCACCTCAGGACTCTGTGGTATTAGTACGTCCACCTCAGGACAATATGTCTCTCTGTGGTATTAGTTACACCCACCTCAGGACTCTGTGGTATTAGTACGTCCACCTCAGGACAATATCTCTCTCTGTGGTATTAGTTACACCCACCTCAGGACAATATGTCTCTCTGTGGTATTAGTTACGTCCACCTCAGGACAACATGTCTCTCTGTGGTATTAGTTACACCCACCTCAGGACAATATGTCTCTCTGTGGTATTAGTTACACCCACCTCAGGACAACCTGTCTCTCTGTGGTATTAGTTACGTCCACCTCAGGACAACATGTCTCTCTGTGGTATTAGTTACGTCCACCTCAGGACAACCTGTCTCTCTGTGGTATTAGTTACACCCACCTCAGGACAACCTGTCTCTCTGTGGTATTAGTTACACCCACCTCAGGACAACCTGTCTCTCTGTGGTATTAGTTACGTCCACCTCAGGACAACCTGTCTCTCTGTGGTATTAGTTACACCCACCTCAGGACAATATGTCTCTCTGTGGTATTAGTTACGTCCACCTCAGGACAACCTGTCTCTCTGTGGTATGTACGTCCACCTCAGGACAACCTGTCTCTCTGTGGTATTAGTTACACCCACCTCAGGACAACTTGTCTCTCTGTGGTATTACTTACGTCCACCTCAGGACAACCTGTCTCTCTGTGGTATTAGTTACGTCCACCTCAGGACAATATGTCTCTCTGTGGTATTAGTTACACCCACCTCAGGACAATATGTCTCTCTGTGGTATTAGTTACGTCCACCTCAGGACAACCTGTCTCTCTGTGGTATTAGTTACGTCCACCTCAGGACAACCTGTCTCTCTGTGGTATTAGTTACGTCCACCTCAGGACAACCTGTCTCTCTGTGGTATTAGTTACGTCCACCTGAGGAGGAGCCCTCCGAGCACCACTGCAGTTGGAACTCAACTGGTAAGGTGATTACAATGCCAGAGATTTAGTCTCCAATTGATGCAAACATGTATTTACTTCAATCACTGCATGCGTGTGTGTGGGGGGGGGGAGGGGGGGTGTATATGTGTGTCTGCGTGTGTGTGTGTGTGTATGTCTGTGTGCGTGCTATATCAGGGTTTCATACAGGGGGGGGGGGGGAGCCCTGGGATATCCCCCCCAAAAACGATTTCCCCCAAGAATTTTCACAATAAAAATTTATATTAATGTCATTGAAATTTCTTATATAATACATTACAGTAACGGGAGAAAAGAGCAGTCCAGAGAAGGGAACGTAGAAGCAATAGCAAATTCAAAGATGGTCCACAGTAATAAAATTATAATGAACAACAAAATTAATATATAAGCAAGGATATACAATAATGTATGATGAAGATTACAATACAGTGAGTTCAGTAGTAACTAAATTAAAGTAAAATGCGTCTATTTTTCTGTATAAAAATGTCGAGAATTGCATTAAAGTCCACATCGGTCAATGGAGGACCCTCTATACTAATTTTCATTAAATGTTCTAGGTTCGAGTCAGATAGACGACTGCGTAGGCGAGTTTTAATCAACTTCATTTGACTAAAGGAATGCTCTACTGTTGCTGTGCCAACAGGAAGTGCCATTGTAATGTTTAATTAATAGCTTCCACGTCTCAGGGAAAATTCCTCCATACGTATGTGACTTGTTCATCTCGTCCAGGATTTCTTGCATGCTAGGAGATACCGACTCTTCTTTACGTTCCATTATTGCCCTTTTCTCCACTAGCAAAGCCCGTCTAAATATCTTCCACTTTGAAAGAAGCTCATCGCCATCAAGCAATGGAGGTGAGGTGTAAGTCGTCCCCGCATACTCAACCTCTGCTTCTTTTCCATAGAACTCGGCAAGAATCTTGATTTGCTTGCTGCCGTATGATGGTAAGGATGCTTCAGCGGGTAGTAGGGAGGGACTGAATATGGACATGGCAGTATGGCTTTATCACTAAATCGACTCTTAATATTTAGAAGAAGGGAATCGACGTATGGAATTGCAACTAGAGTTCGATACTCGACTGTGGTTGTAATAGAAGACCAATGGCTTCGAGCAGATCCATGTGGGCCAAGTGTTATATCGTGTTTTTCCTTCAACAGAGATATTTCAGACTCGACTGAACCCAACCACTCACTTCTTTCGTCCTTTAGATGCTCGAGTTGATCCGTTGTGATTTTCAGAAGTACCGGTAACCTACTCAAATCGAGTAGCTTTCTTTGCATCGAAACACCAGGATATCCAGAACTTCTGACAGGAACACGATACTAGCAACTCCAGTGTAAGTAGCAAGGAGAGCAACAATACCGTATGCTTCAGCATGACCTGATGTCTCATACAGCTGTTGTAGGGTGACGATAAGGGCAGGAAGCTCTCGGTAAATAGCCCGTACACGGCGTTCGTGTGAGAGCCATCTGGTATCACTAGGCTTCACAATCTTAGGCAGGACTAATCCATTTGTTCCCCCCAAAAAAAATTTTTTTAAATATATTTATTCATTCTATAGTATAGTTCATGTAGTATTTCTATTTCAAGTTTCAGAGCATTTGAATGCTTCACTGCAAAGTTATGCACACTTTTGTCCATGCTATTGACTACATAAATTCGAAGTTACGAACCTGAAAGGAAGATAGAGAACATAATAATGTACTTTTTTCAAGAGCCGTTATCTCAAAATGAGTTATTTCAAGTTTGTGTGCACATAACTGGGCCATGCTTTGTCCTATATCAACTTTTAATATATCATTTGAAAGCTCTTTTCATACTCTTTCATTTGAATAGAAAGAATCCACTAAAAAAATCTATGGGGGAGATATTAGCCCTGGAATGTTGCTAATCATGAGCAAAACACTGACCTTTCTTAAAAATCCATTTTACAAGTTATGATGTTTTCATCTATTCAAAATGCATGTCTGTGGGTTCTCTAAGTGCTGTCAAAATTGTAAGTGGTTATGTCACACAGTAAAGTGCAATAATGTGAAATCACCTTGGTGTCCACAACTGTCCACAACTCTGACCAGGATGGCGCTAGGTCAAAACTAAATATACCATTGGAAAGCTCTCTGAATGAGCAGCATTTTGGTACTAATTTCAACATCATAGTATATAGAACAAAAAAGTTATGAACGAATTAAAGAAATGTCCCAGAAACCCGCCTTAAGCTCAGGTAGCTTGAGGACAGACTGGACTGCTTTGAGAGATTCCGCTTTCTTGGGTGAGTAGAAGAAGAGCTTCCATATATTTCCCATAGTTCCAAACATCTTCTTGATCTCTGGAACACTGTTAGCAGCTTGCATGCTTGCTAGTTGAAGCCTGTGGCAGGCACAGTGGATGTAAAAGGAATGTGCAGCTAGAGTTCGCATCCTTTTTTGAACTCCATTGCGTTCTCCGGCAAAGGTGGCTGCTCCATTATAACCTTGGCCTATTAGTTTACAATAGCTCTATGGGGACACACAACCACATTCGGTTGAGGCAGGTTGAAGTAGGTTGACAATAGCTCTATGGGGACACACACTGGACCAACACCACACTGGGTTGAGGTAGCGATAGTCCAGGTTTTTCAACTCAAGGAAGGAGCTGATTGCATCTGAAATGGTAGCAGCATCTTGGACACATATGTGGAGCACTGTAAGGAAGTGCTCCTCTGGTTTTCCATTTACAATCCACCGACAACAGATGGACAGCTCTTCTGTAGTACTAATATCTACACACTCATTAGCTAACACAGACAAGTATGGGCTTGATTTTAAGCTCTCAATTAGCTTCCTATCTAGCCAGTTATTGATGGCCTCAAAAAGCATCACTGCAGAAAATTTGGATGTGTACTGAGCATTTTGTGGCCCCTCTTTGACATGTTGCTGGAGAAGTTCATCTCCATTTGCTATTTGCAACTGGACCAGGGGATCGAATGTGGTTGTAAGAGGCAGGCGATTTTTGGCAAGAAAATATATCGATCTCAAAAGCTTAAGCACTATGTTTCTGTTCTTTGCTCTCCTTTCTTCAGCCTCCTTAGCAGCTGCTGAACATTACAGTTGTAGGACACTCTGCTCCTTTCCTTGTTCTGCCATTCGAGCATGGATAACAGCATCTCTGTGCCATTTTGACTGGCTGTGTTCCTTGAGTTGTTCATTAGCGTGATTCCAATCCTGAATTCCCCGAGTGGTCCATGCACCCCTGGCTGTAGAAGGTGCATTTCCTCACTTCTGGCAGAGCTGGCAGAACATGCCCTGCTTAGGATCATCGCAGTACACCCAAGGATATTTCTGTTCCCACTCCTTCTTGTAGCTGAGCCTGGCTTTGTAGAGTTTCCTCTTCTACGCTTTGGAACACACTGATCTACCTACTGATGCTTCGGAATTGGTGGAAGTCAAGGCATCACTAGTTGACGTAGTTGGGACTACATCTTTGTCGTCTTAGAATCTCTACTAGACCCAGCACGCACTCGCTTTCTGGTAAAAAAGTTCCTGATGTCCATTTGTGTAGGTTTGTATTTCTCTGGGTCGTATTTAGTTGCAGAATGCTACTAGCTGAAGCATTTGCTCTTTATATACAAAATTGTGAAATATTCTGTGTCACAGTCCAATCATGTGTTAATCCAGAACAGAAATGAATGAAATAGAATGTTCTGTCCATGTGCTATTATTCTGTAGTTAGCTTTCCTAATTGTAGTGTAGATTTAATCTACACTACAATTAGGAAAGCTAACCACAGAATAATAGCACATGGACTGAACATTCTAGATTATGACACAATTGCATCTTGCCACAAAACTATTCTGTGGCAAAATGAATTGTGTCATAATTTAGAATGTTCTGTCCATGTGCTATTATTCTGTGGTTAGCTTTCCTAATTATAATAGTGTAGATTCTGTGGCAAGATGCAACTGTGTCGTCAGATTCTGTGGCAAGATGCAACTGTGTCATAATCTAGAATGTTCTGTCCATGTGCTAGTACTTAACTATAGGAAAGTGCCCTCAAAATGTCTCAGAATCAATCTGAGAGCATCGATTTTGCAAAAAAAATCTGGGGTTACGCACGCCCATCATGTAAATGCCAAACGTTTTGAGTTCCCCCCCCCAAACTGTAAATCCTTTATGAACCCCTGTATATACTAACTGTCTGGATCAAGAGAGCAGTGTTTCTATCTGTTCCATTATGACGTACATAAATACATAGGTGTGTACTAACTGAGTTTCCATCAAGGTGTCAAGAGTTAGAGCTAGAACTAGGGATAGCTGTATTTCATGGGAGGGGGGAAGAGTCCGGGGATATCATCCTCCCCCCCCAAAAAATTCAAGTTTCTCCCCCCTACCCAGGAATTTTAAAATACATATTCATCATCAGCAGATTGCTCCAATGGCTGCTTGCTCTCTTGTTCAAGCAAACAAATGAAACCTCAAAATCTTTCTTGTCATCACCACAGCACGACAAGGTCTTTCCTTCTAGAACACACTAAGGAATGTGGTCCTTGTTTTGCTGTCAAGACGTGGGACCTACACAATGTGGGGACCGTTGGGACCTACACGTGGCGGGGACCATGGGATCTACACATGGTGGGGACCGTGGGATCTACACATGGCGGGGACCGTGGGACCTACACGTGGCGGAGACCGTGGGACCTACACGTGGCGGAGACCGTGGGACCTACACGTGGCGGAGACCGTGGGACCTACACGTGGTGGAGACCATGGGATCTACACGTGGTGGGGACCGTGGGACCTACACGTGGCGGGGACCATGGGACCTACACGTGGTGGAGACCGTGGGACCTACATGTGGCGGGGACCTACACATGGCAGAGACCGTGGGACCTACACGTGGCGGGGACCTACACGTGGCGGGGACCAATGAAAGGAGCTATCTCACGGGTGTCTAGTAAACTGCAGGAATGGCTAGTATACTATACAAAGTGCTCTGGTGAATAATCACATGAACTTTACACCCAATTAGTTTACGCACTAGTGTGCTAATTGGTTTTGAGGCCGGCCACCGCGGAGCATGCTGGTGAGAGTGAGCGCAGCTTTCTGTAGAGATGGAAGCTTATGGCGATCAAGGCACCAGCAAAAGGCAATCAATTCTGCTGCAAGTCTAGGGAGTAGCCAAGCAGGAAACCTTGTGATGGCCAACATAGAGTGACTAAGATCAGACCGAGAATTTTCAACTAAGTAATCGGATTAGTGTGAGATACCTCCTTGAAGTAGCACATGCATTATCTCTGTGTAGCATAGTGATGCTCATTGAAGTAGCCATGCATGATCGCTATGTAGCATAGTGTGTGGTGCTCCTGAAGTAGCTATGCATGATCTCTGTGTAACATAGTGTGTGGTGCTCATTGAAGTAGCCATGCATGATCTCTGTGTACGTTGCTATTTAGCAGCGCCAACCAAGTGTGTGTACTTCTTTCTCTGCCTTGAGGTTGATTGGCTATTCACTTGAAGATTTTAATCTCAGAGAAAGTAAAATAGCAAATTAAAGATGTATAAAATAATTTCTGGGAGATCTCCTTACCAGCAGGAATGCTTTGAAGTAATGCTGGATGTGGTTAGGGCTAAAAACTGGACTAGGGCTAGGGTTGGGACCAGGACAGTGGCTAAGGCTGGACTAGGGCTAGGGTTGGGGCCAGGACAGTGGCTAAGGCTGGACTAGGGCTAGGGTTGGGGCCAGGACAGTGGCTATGGCTGGACTAGGGCTAGGGTTGGGGCCAGGACAATAGCTAAGGTTGGGATAGGACCTCAGGAAGCTAGATGTAAGGCCAGGACTAGGATTGGGGTTAGAGATAGGGCAAGGGTTGGGCTAATCTAGGGCTATGGTTGGGGCTAGAGATAGGGCAAGGGTTGGGGCTAGAGGTAGGGCAAGGGTTGGGTTAGTCTAGGGCTATGGTTGGGGCTAGAGGTAGGGCAAGGGTTGGGCTAATCTAGGGCTATGGTTGGGGCTAGAGGTAGGGCAAGGGTTGGGTTAGTCTAGAGGGGCTAGAGATAGGGCAAGGGTTGGGTTAGTCTAGGGCTATGGTTGGGGCTAGAGATAGGGCAAGGGTTGGGTTAATCTAGGGCTATGGTTGGGGCTAGAGGTAAGACTTGGTTGGGCGAAGGGATAGAGGGAGAGCTAAGATTAAGGCCAGAGCTTTGTTATTGGCTAACTTCCTCAGACGAGCAAATGTCATTTGGTTGTAATTTTTTTGTTGCAGACTTCTCTCAACCTGTCCAATAACCAATTACGAGCACTGCCTGATGACATCGGCTCCCTGCTCTGCCTGGAGGAGCTGTTTCTCCAGTACAACAGCCTGACTGCCTTACCCGTAAGATTTGACGCCATGACTACATGCAACCAGTCCCAGCTGTGTTTCTGCTGTCTCTGTAGGTCAGTGTTGGCCGGCTAAGGAGACTGGTGGAGTTAGATGTGAAGAACAACGCTATTATCACCTTACCTAGTATGCTGGTGCTTGTCACGTGTGGAGGACTGTTGTGATTGTCTGTAGATGTAGGACATCATTGGCAGTGATGTCATAATGCAGCTGCCATGCCCCCCACCTCACGTGGAGTTGTGTGCAAGAGTGGTGTTGTAGGTTAGTGGCTCCTGCACATTGTGCTAAGCTGCTGAGCCTGCCAAGCTGTTGGTTAGTCCCTGCCATGCCAATAGTCTGGAATACTTAATGATCCCTATATGGATATATTTCATGTAATTAGTTTTTTTGTAGAACGACACATCTATGAATTTATTTTATCTCTAGATTGTGACTGTGGGCCATACGTATCTCTCAGCCCAGCTGTGGGCCATATATCTCAGTCCAGCTGTGGGCCATATCTCTCAGTCCAGTGTGGGCCATATCTCTCAGCCCAGCTGTGGGCCATATCTCTCAGTCCAGCTGCGGGCCATATCTCTCAGCCCAGCTGTGGGCCATATGTATCTCTTAGTCCAGTGTGGGCCATATCTCTCAGTCGAATGTGGTCCATATCTCTCAGTCCAGCTGTGGGCCATATCTCTCAGCCCAGCTGTGGGCCATATCTCTCAGTCCAGCTGTGGGCCATATTTCTCAGTCTAGATGTCTAGAAACAGGAAGAAAAATTTCATAGGTTAGTGGGACTGGAATACTTTATCAACAACCAAGAATTCCAAGTTGGTGGTTATGCTAGCAGACTGCTGACATGTGTGAGTGGATTTACTTATTTTAATTTTATTTTTTACAGTTTCAATTGGTAATTTGAGGAGTTTGGAGGTACTTAACTTGTCCAATAACCAGCTGTCTGAGTTTCCAAGTAGCATCGGACGGTTGCAGCGTCTAGAGGAGCTGACTGCCCAGTAAGTCTTGTTAGTATTGACTGACTGTCCAGTAAGTCCTGTTGGTATTGACTGACTGCCCAGTAAGTCTTGTTGGTATTGACTGACTGCCCAGTAAGTCTTGTTGGTATTGACTGACTGCCCAGTAAGTCTTGTTGGTATTGACTGACTGCACAGTAAGTCTTGTTGGTATTGACTGACTGTCCAGTAAGTCTTGTTGGTATTGACTGACTGCCCAGTAAGTCTTGTTGGTATTGACTGACTGCCCAGTAAGTCTTGTTAGTATTGACTGACTGTCCAGTAAGTCTTGTTAGTATTGACTGACTGTCCAGTACGTCTTGTTGGTATTGACTGACTGCCCAGTAAGTCTTGTTGTTATTGACTGACTGCCCAGTAAGTCTTGTTGGTATTGACTGACTGCCCAGTAAGTCTTGTTGGTATTGACTGACTGCCCAGTAAGTCTTGTTGGTATTGACTGACTGCCCAGTAAGTCTTGTTAGTATTGACTGACCGACCAGTAAGTCTTGTTGTTATTGACTGACTGCCCAGTAAGTCTTGTTGGTTTGACTGACTGTCCAGTAAGTCTTGTTGGTATTGACTGACTGCCCAGTAAGTCTTGTTGGTATTGACTGACTGCCCAGTAAGTCTTGTTGGTATTGACTGACTGTCCAGTAAGTTGGTATTGACTGACTACCCAGTAAGTCTTGTTGGTATTGGCTGACTGTCCAGTAAGTCTTGTTGGTATTGACTGACTGCCCAGTAAGTCTTGTTGGTATTGACTGACTGTCCAGTAAGTCTTGTTGGTATTGACTGACTGACCAGTAAGTTGGTATTGACTGACTACCCAGTAAGTCTTGTTGGTATTGGCTGACTATCCAGTAAGTCTTGTTGGTATTGACTGACTGCCCAGTAAGTCTTGTTGTTATTGACTGACTGCCCAGTAAGTCTTGTTGGTATTGACTGACTGCCCAGTAAGTCTTGTTGGTATTGACTGACTGTCCAGTAAGTCTTGTTGGTATTGACTGACTGCCCAGTAAGTCTTGTTGGTATTGACTGACTGCCCAGTAAGTCTTGTTGGTATTGACTGACTGACCAGTAAGTTGGTATTGACTGACTACCCAGTAAGTCTTGTTGGTATTGGTTGACTGTCCAGTAAGTCTTGTTGGTATTGACCGACTGCCCAGTAAGTATGTTAGTATTGACTGACTGACCAGTAAGTCTTGTTGGTTTGACTGACTACCCAGTAAGTCTTGTTGGTATTGACTGACTGTCCAGTAAGTCTTGTTGGTATTGACCGACTGCCCAGTAAGTATGTTAGTATTGACTGACTGACCAGTAAGTCTTGTTGGTTTGACTGACTACCCAGTAAGTCTTGTTGGTATTGACTGACTGTCCAGTAAGTCTTGTTGGTATTGACATTTGACCTTAATGATGTTTGCAGGAACAATAAGCTGAGTCAGCTTCCTGATGAGCTGTGTTGTCTAAGAAATATGAAGGTGAGGACTATTAAATATCTTATAAGCGGAATGCTATGAATACACTAATACTGTGAAGGGAGTTTGGTGCCAGTAGTAAGCCGAGGTTCTCTCTGTACAAGCCAGGGTTGTGTTGACTTTGTACCCACTTGCTTTATGCATGCATAGTGGTCTCTTTAGCCACTTACAAATAGAGCGTATGGACCAATAACTTAGAGCATTTTGTTCCTGCCTAGCGAGTCTTCAAGTTTGCTTAGTCAGCAGCTTCAAGCTTGTTTAGTCAGCAGCTTCAAGCTTGCTTAGTCTGCATCTTCAAGCTTGCTTAGTCAGCATCTTCAAGCTTGTTTAGTCAGCATCTTCAAGCTTGCGTAGTCTGCATTTCAAGCTTGCTGCATTACTTGGTGCTGAGGTAACACGTTATCTTGCAGATTTCATTTTGCTTGAGCAAAGAAGTGCAGAGACATTCCTAGCAAACGCTTTCCATGGACACGACCAGACTCTCTCTTACTAGCCTAAATATGTGTGTGTAAGAGAACCTGGCTAGTGAGGCCAGGTTAATATCACATCACACCTGGCTAGTGAGGCCAGGTTAATATCACACCACACAGTGCCTGGCTAGCCAGGTTAATATCACACCACACAGTGCCTGGCTAGTGAGGCCAGGTTAATATCACACCACACAGTGCCTGGCTAGTGAGGCCAGGTTAATATCACATCACACAGTGCCTGCTGGTTAGGCTAGGTTAATATCACATCACACAGTGCCTGACTGGTGAGACTTGGTTAATATCACATCACACAGTCTGATTTGTGAGACTTGGTTAATATCACATCACACGGTTCCTGGCTGGTAAGGTTTGGTTAATATCACATCACACGGTGCCTGGCTGGTGAGATTTGGTTAATATCACATCGCATAGTGTACCAGTTAGTAGCTGTTCAGTCAGTGAGAGCTTGTACGATTAATACACTAGTCTAGTTATAGAGCATAGAGATGACCTGCACTGGTACCTTACCTTGTCATATTCTTATATTAACAGAGCGTAGAGATGATCTGCACCGGTACCTTACCTTGTCATATTCTTATATTAACAGAGCGTAGAGATGATCTGCACTGGTACCTTACCTTGACATGCTCGTATATTAATAACAGGAGCATAGAGATGACCTGCACTGGACCTTACCTTGTCATATTCTTATATTAACAGAGTATAGAGATGATCTGCACTGGTACCTTACCTTGTCATGCTCCTACATTAATAACAGGAGCATAGAGATGACCTGCACTGGACCTTACATAATTCATCTATGTTCAATATCTTACAGATCATCTATATTGCTGAAAACCGGTTCACTTCTCTTCCCACTCGTTTGGGTCAATTAAAACAGCTGAAAGAACTTGATGTGTCATGCTGCGCTATTGAGAGGCTGCCGGAGTCCTTGCCGCAGTGCACATCTCTGGTGAAGCTCTGGGCATCTAATAATAGGTAAGGGGTTGTCTACTTTACTTGCCTTCATAAATCAGGCAGGGCACATAGAGCATCAGAAAATGGCTGCCTGCTACTGAGCAGCAGCTTAACAACCAATGCCACTTGGCTGAGTGTATGTATGTTCTGGGTAAGCTAGAAAACATGGCGAATGATTAAACTGTTGCAGAGCAGATCTTACGTGGATAACACATCTACAAACTTGTCTCGGCCAGCAGTGGAAGGAACATTGATTTTCAAGCAGTAGCGAGTACAAATTTTTCATTGTTGGTAAATTTTCGTAGTCCCACTAACCTGCAGAAATTAAAAACAGGGGAAATTTAAACATAATTATGGTGATTATGAAATGGGTAAGATTATGCGTTAGCTGTGGCTCATGCACGCACCAGGTGGGGCAGAGAAGAGAGCGTGCTTCTAGAAGTATTAGCTGTGGCTCGTGCACGCACCAGGTGGGGCAGAGAAGAGAGCGTGCTTCTAGAAGTATTAGCTATGGCTCGTGCATGCACCAGGTGGGGCAGAGAAGAGAGCGTGCTTCTAGAAGTATTAGCTGTGGCTCGTGCATGCACCAGGTGGGGCAGAGAAGAGAGCGTGCTTCTAGAAGTATTAGCTGTGGCTCGTGCACGCACCAGGTGGGGCAGAGAAGAGAGCGTGCTTCTAGAAGTATTAGCTGTGGCTCGTGCACGCACCAGGCGGGGCAGAAAAGAGAGCGTGCTTCTAGAAGTATTAGCTGTGGCTCGTGCACGCACCAGGTGGGGCAGAGAAGAGAGCGTGCTTCTAGAAGTATTAGCTGTGGCTCGTGCACACACCAGGTGGGGCAGAGAAGAGAGCGTGCTTCTAGAAGTATTAGCTGTGGCTCGTGCACACACCAGGTGGGGCAGAGAAGAGAGCGTGCTTCTAGAAGTGCTGGGAATATCTCTCTCCTCCTAAGATATTTGAAGTTCAGAGAAGTGGACACAGCTGTGGCAATTTCCCAGGTCTGTGTGTGTGTGTCCAGTATTGATGGCATCTCTTTTTCACCGCTAGCTGCTGCGTTAGCGACCGCCTTAATTAATGCCTCTCTTTCACAATCCCTCAAGTGTTGGCTTTCACAATCCCTCAAGTGTTGGCATCCACATAACTCTATAAACATGATAGCCTCTTTCAAGAACGGCCTATATAGCAATCTCATCCATAGCTATTCAGATGTTTCTCTTCAGATTGTCTAACTGTCAGTCATGTCAGTAAAAAATTATTTGTAGACTACGAGAGTTGCACCAAAATATATTGACGTGAATTTTTTTTACTGATTATTTTAAACACGAAATTTTCCAGATTTACGGTATCACAATTGATGGTTAGCCCACTTGCCATCAACGGCACCATATGGCTCTCTGGGTTTCATCAATTGAAAGAACATGCGTGCAATCGTTTATGCGCAATAGTTTTAATGTCATAAAATTGCATATTTCATGCTCTATTTATGAACCTAATTTGAAGTGTGTTACTTTCCAATAACTAAGATTTAAAATTTAAACCTTGAAATGTGATCCAAAAAATGGCGAGGCAACTAAGTCTAGCAGATGTCATTTTTCTAGTGACAGGTGGTACTCTTGACTCATCTGAAGATGACTCCAGTGAGGGAGATGATTGTGGCATCCTTTCTTACTTGCATGAGACTTCTTCTGGATGTGGAGCCTTGGGGATAAGATGGCCACAATAGTAGAAACTGTTGGAATGCGTCTGGTGCCACAGCAAAAAGTGGTGTCTTGGTCTCTGACGAGGAAGGCATGGATAAGAAGACTTCTCAGGTTTCTAAATAGGATCTAGCTATAGTACTAGCTTGTTTGTTGTCCATTCCCGGGTAAAACACGGGTAATGTCTGTAGCCAGCTTCCATGTATATCCTGGCACTCTTTTAGTACCTTATGTTTAAGGCTTGATGTTGGATGACAATGCAGCTTGTCTTTTGCTTCCTTGCTCTCCACAGAGAACTAGCTTCTCTTTTGCTTCCTTGCTCTCCATAGAGAACTAGCTTCTCTTTTGCCTCCTTGCTCTCCATAGAGAACTAGCTTCTCTTTTGCTTCCTTGCTCTCCATAGAAAACTAGCTTCTCTTTTGCCTCCTTGCTCTCCATAGAGAACTAGCTTCTCTTTTGCCTCCTTGCTCTCCATAGAAAACTAGCTTCTCTTTTGCCTCCTTGCTCTCCATAGAGAACTAGCTTCTCTTTTGCCTCCTTGCTCTCCATAGAGAACTAGCTTCTCTTTTGCTTCCTTGCTCTCCATAGGGAACTAGCTTCTCTTTTGCTTCCTTGCTCTCCATAGAGAACTAGCTTCTCTTTTGCCTCCTTGCTCTCCATAGAGAACTAGCTTCTCTTTTGCTTCCTTGCTCTCCACAGAGAACTAGCTTCTCTTTTGCTTCCTTGCTCTCCACAGAGAACTAGTTTCTCTTTTGCCTCCTTGCTCTCCATAGAGAACTAGCTTCTCTTTTGCTTCCTTGCTCTCCACAGAGAACTAGCTTCTCTTTTGCTTCCTTGCTCTCCATAGAGAACTAGTGCTTCCTTGCTCTCCATAGAGAACTAGCTTCTCTTTTGCTTCCTTGCTCTCCACAGAGAACTAGTTTCTCTTTTGCCTCCTTGCTCTCCATAGAGAACTAGCTTCTCTTTTGCTTCCTTGCTCTCCACAGAGAACTAGTTTCTCTTTTGCCTCCTTGCTCTCCATAGAGAACTAGCTTCTCTTTTGCTTCCTTGCTCTCCACAGAGAACTAGCTTCTCTTTTGCTTCCTTGCTCTCCATAGAGAACTAGCTTCTCTTTTGCCTCCTTGCTCTCCATAGAGAACTAGCTTCTCTTTTGCTTCCTTGCTCTCCACAGAGAACTAGCTTCTCTTTTGCTTCCTTGCTCTCCATAGAGAACTAGTGCTTCCTTGCTCTCCATAGAGAACTAGCTTCTCTTTTGCCTCCTTGCTCTCCATAGAGAACTAGCTTCTCTTTTGCTTCCTTGCTCTCCATAGAAAACTAGCTTCTCTTTTGCTTCCTTGCTCTCCACAGAGAACTAGTTTCTCTTTTGCCTCCTTGCTCTCCATAGAGAACTAGCTTCTCTTTTGATTCCTTGCTCTCCATAGGGAACTAGCTTCTCTTTTGCTTCCTTGCTCTCCATAGAGAACTAGCTTCTCTTTTGCCTCCTTGCTCTCCATAGAGAACTAGCTTCTCTTTTGCTTCCTTGCTCTCCATAGAGAACTAGCTTCTCTTTTGCTTCCTTGCTCTCCATAGGGAACTAGCTTCTCTTTTGCTTCCTTGCTCTCCACAGAGAACTAGCTTCTCTTTTGCTTCCTTGCTCTCCACAGAGAACTAGTTTCTCTTTTGCCTCCTTGCTCTCCATAGAGAACTAGCTTCTCTTTTGCTTCCTTGCTCTCCACAGAGAACTAGCTTCTCTTTTGCCTCCTTGCTCTCCATAGAGAACTAGCTTCTCTTTTGCCTCCTTGCTCTCCATAGAGAACTAGCTTCTCTTTTGCTTCCTTGCTCTCCATCTTCTCTCACAACTCAATTATATAAATAGATTCAGCATTATAAACAATGTCATATGTAGACATATTCATAGGTATTGTATGTGATGGCAAAGAGTGAGGCCTGGTCTGTGTTTGATTGAGAATACATGTAAACAATATGATGCAATAACATATAATAGCAATGCTGTGTTGAGGACACTGCTTTAGTAACAGTCATGTGCTTCCTCTGTCTCCAATACCAGATACTTATGGCCCTACATGTTTGTATTTATCAAACAACTACAACAAATGAACAACTACAACAAATGATTGCTGAATGTTTGTAAGCAATGGATTCTGTATTAATGCATAAACAACTGTGTTCTAGTACTGTTAAAATTTAGATAATGATATTCATATGTTGTGGTGATCATGCAACTTGACTACAATGTTTATCAACAATAGAGCCATAACATATGGTTGCTAGGGACTTGAGTGAATTTCTGACTTAAGGCGGGGCTTCAGGTCCAAAAATGTTTTTTGTTTTTGTTTTTGGGGTGTTTTTTTCTTCCCATAGATATGTTACCAGGACCTGTAAGATGCTGCATTCCAAATTTGAGAAGATTTGGATGCTCCATTCTGGACTTATAGTGACTTTTGTACATATACCTCCATTCAATTCTTGGGAAAGAAGACTGTCCGTGGAGGGTGCGTTTCGATGGTATTTTTTTTTTTAACTTGGGGTTACAACTTTAGAGCTCCGTAGATTCTGCAAACTTCATGGTATGGACTTGATATATATCTCAAAAGATAGATCTCTCTGTGTGCTCTCTTTTGATACTAAAAATTAATAATGTTTCATAACTATAGGCAAGTTACTAGACCCTAAAGTGGAGGGACCTCAAAAACCTGCATCCCAAAGTCCCCATTCAGAATAACTCCAGATTGATAAGTGCAAAAAAAATTAAATTGGTACGAGTGGCTAGAGGAAGCCCTAGAGCATGCAATGACCTTTTTCATGAGGCGTTAAAAATTTATTACCTGGTCAAGCGTGCGGGTGGAAAATTGAGGGCGTTGATTGGAAAATTGAGGGCGTTGATTGCAACGCCCTCAATTTTCTACCCGCGCGCTTGACCAGGTAATAAATTTTTAGGGGATTCCTCTAGCCACTCGTCAATTTTTTTAATGGGGACCATGTTTTTTAGGTCCCTCCACTTTAGGGTCTAGTAACTTGCCTATAGTTATACCTATGAAACATATTTTAGTATCAAAAGAGAGCACACAGAGAGACCTATCTTTTGAGCTATATATCAAGTCCATACCATGAAGCTTTCAGAATCTACGGAGCTCTAAAGTTGTAACCACAAGTAATATTTTTTATAGTAAAAAATACCCTCGTCCCCCTTTAGAAGGCTGTAACAGATTTTTGTCAAATTCTGGTTTCCAATCGCCATTCACAGCATAACTAGGTTTAAAAAAAAATTGCCCAAACCTTGTATATCATTTTGAAGCTCTTTCTTTGCTCTTTGTGTTCAATGATCAATTTTTTTTAAATTCATAATAATAAAAAGTTATGTTGCTTAGTGGGCGTGGCATCTATATGAACCCAGCAAACAGTGGGAATATAAAATAAAAAAATTCTGGTCGTCGATAACAAAGAGTAATGCATTATCTAAACAAACAACAAATTTGAAGTCATTTGATCCAATATCCAAGATGGGAAGCTGTGAATGGTGATTTTGAGGAGGTCTGATGGCTGCAGGTTATCTAGATAGAAAAACACCTGTAAATATATTATTATACATATCACTTGAAAGCACATAGAACGGGCTATCTTTTGACACAAAAATTATATTTGTAGCCCTAGAAACCTAAAAGTTATGACGGTTTTTACTTCGTGGCATTTTTTTTGTGGTTTAACCTAAAGCCCCCCCCCTTAAGCTGTTTTTGTTGGAGGGGGGGGTTAAACTAATAATAACAATAATTACTACTACTACTACTAATAATAATAATAATAATACTATTACTACTACTACTACTTAATAATAGTTACAATAATAATCATAATATTATTATTACTACTACTAATAATAATAATAACAACAACAATAATAATAATAATACATGTACTATTACTACTACTACTACTAATAATAATAATAATAATAATATTACTACTACTACTAATAATAATAACAATAATAATAATAATAATAATAATAATACTAGTACTACTACTACTACTAATAATAATGATAATAATACTATTACTACTACTACTACTTAATAATAATAACAATAATAATAATATTATTATTACTACTACTAATAATAATAATAATAATAACAACAACAACAATAATAATAATACTATTACTACTACTAATAATAATAATAATACTATTACTACTACTAATAATAACAATAATAATAATAATAATATTACTACTACTACTTAATAATAATAACAATAATAATAATAATAATAATAATAATAATAATAATAATAATAATAATAATAATAATAATACTATAATAATAATAATAACAATAATAATAATAATAATACTAGTACTACGACTACTACTAATAATAATAACAACAATAATAATAATAATACTATTACTACTACTACTACTAATAATAATAATAATAATAATAATAATAATAATAATAATAATAATACTATTACTACTACTAATAATAATAATAACAATAATAATAATAATAATACTAGTACTACTACTACTACTCCTAATAATAATAATAACAACAATAATAATAATAATACTATTACTACTACTACTACTAATCTCTCAATGAACTCCTGACATAATTCATAATTACCTTACCCCCCTTCTCAATAATCAACTTGAAATAGCCGTTTCGACCAGATGCTCTAGCCTTCATCAGGAATAATGAGATGCTGCGTGAGCCTGCTATACTGGTAGCTAGCACATGCTGGTTGATGTGTCCAACACGTGAACCTGCACCCGCGCCTGGCACGTGCGCACTGGATGTAAAATAATAATAATAATAATAATAATAATTATCATGTAGCTATCTACTCCACTCATAGAGAATAGTATAAATAGAACTACTGTGATATTTTACCATATCGCGTACTTGTTATTACGTACCCCGATATCGATATGCGCATGCTCAGTAAAGGTTTGCGCATCCTCAGTCCCATGATAAATACATTATTGAATTGATACGGTGAAATATCACTCGTCTGATTGGCCGGTATTTTCACTCGTGCCTGCGGCACTCGTGGAAATACTAGCCACAGACTCATGATATTTCCCCGTATCAATGTAATAATGTATATTTATTATTATTATTATTATTATTATTATTATTATTATTATTATTATTATTATTATTATTATTATTATTATAATTATAATTATAATAATTATTATTATTATAATGACAACAAAATTTTTAATTAATAATAATAATAACAACAATAACAACAATAAATAATAATTGTTAACCCTTTACTTTGTAGGTTATCTATTTTGCCGAGTAGCATCGGCTCTCTGAATAACTTGAAGGTACTTCACGTCAGAAATAATTGCATCAGATACTTCCCAGCAACTATTCAAAGTCTGCAGCTCAAGACCTTCACAGGTATTCCTGTAGAATGCAATAGTTATGTGCACTGTGTGTGGGTGTATGTGGTGTGTAGGTGTGTGATATACATTTATATAATGTAGTAGTTAAATAAGTTTAGGTGAAAATAAGATATGCTCTAGCACTGCAGCTACTGGTGCACTAGCTTAGGTGATAGAGGTATTATTTGCTCCGTAGATCAGTGGCACTTGAATGCTTTCTGAAACATGATCATCTGAGATGGTCATCTTGCATGAGTGAACTTCAGCTCTTGTGAATTCCTAGAAGATCCTGATGGTATCCGGAGAGCTGGAAATGTCAGAGAAAAGTTACAGTCTATCCAGCGCATGCTAGATGTGCTATGTTCATGGCAGCTGCCTCAGCTAGATGTGGTGAGCTAACCATGTTCATGGCAGCTGCCTCAGCTAGATGTGGTGAGCTAGCCATGTTCATGGCAGCTGCCTCAGCTAGATGTGGTGAGCTAACCATGTTCATGGCAGCTGCCTCAGCTAGATGTGGTGAGCTAGCCATGTTCATGGCAGCTGCCTCAGCTAGATGTGGTGAGCTAACCATGTTCATGGCAGCTGCCTCAGCTAGATGTGGTGAGCTAACCATGTTCATGGCAGCTGCCTCAGCTAGATGTGGTGAGCTAACCATGTTCATGGCAGCTGCCTCAGCTAGATGTGGTGAGCTAACCATGTTCATGGCAGCTGCCTCAGCTAGATGTGGTGAGCTAACCATGTTCATGGCAGCTGCCTCAGCTAGATGTGGTGAGCTAGCCATGTTCATGGCAGCTGCCTCAGCTAGATGACTAACCATGTTCATGGCAGCTGCCTCAGCTAGATGTGGTGAGCTAGCCATGTTCATGGCAGCTGCCTCAGCTAGATGTGGTGAGCTAACCATGTTCATGGCAGCTGCCTCAGCTAGATGTGGTGAGCTAGCCATGTTCATGGCAGCTGCCTCAGCTAGATGTGGTGAGCTAGCCATGTTCATGGCAGCTGCCTCAGCTAGATGTGGTGAGCTAACCATGTTCATGGCAGCTGCCTCAGCTAGATGTGGTGAGCTAACCATGTTCATGACAGCTGCCTCAGCTAGATGTGGTGAGCTAACCATGTTCATGGCAGCTGCCTCAGCTAGATGTGGTGTGCTAGCCATGTTCATGGCAGCTGCCTCAGCTAGATGTGGTGAGCTAACCATGTTCATGGCAGCTGCCTCAGCTAGATGTGCTGAGCTAACCATGTTCATGGCAGCTGCCTCAGCTAGATGTGGTGAGCTAACCATGTTCATGGCAGCTGCCTCAGCTATGCTAACCATGTTCATGGCAGCTGCCTCAGCTAGATGTGGTGAGCTAGCCATGTTCATGGCAGTTGCCTCAGCTAGATGTGGTGAGCTAACCATGTTCATGGCAGCTGCCTCAGCTAGATGTGGTGAGCTAACCATGTTCATGGCAGCTGCCTCAGCTAGATGTGGTGAGCTAGCCATGTTCATGGCAGCTGCCTCAGCTAGATGTGGTGAGCTAACCATGTTCATGGCAGCTGCCTCAGCTAGATGTGGTGAGCTAACCATGTTCATGGCAGCTGCCTCAGCTAGATGTGGTGAGCTAACCATGTTCATGGCAGCAGCCTCAGCTAGATGTGGTGAGCTAACCATGTTCATGGCAGCTGCCTCAGCTAGATGTGGTGAGCTAGCCATGTTCATGGCAGCTGCCTCAGCTAGATGTGGTGAGCTAGCCATGTTCATGGCAGCTGCCTCAGCTAGATGTGGTGAGCTAGCCATGTTCATGGCAGCTGCCTCAGCTAGATGTGGTGAGCTAGCCATGTTCATGGCAGCTGCCTCAGCTAGATGTGGTGAGCTAGCCATGTTCATGGCAGCTGCCTCAGCTAGATGTGGTGAGCTAGCCATGTTCATGGCAGCTGCCTCAGCTAGATGTGGTGAGCTAGCCATGTTCATGGCAGCTGCCTCAGCTAGATGTGGTGAGCTAGCCATGTTCATGGCAGCTGCCTCAGCTAGATGTGGTGAGCTAGCCATGTTCATGGCAGCTGCCTCAGCTAGATGTGGTGAGCTAGCCATGTTCATGGCAGCTGCCTCAGCTAGATGTGGTGAGCTAGCCATGTTCATGGCAGCTGCCTCAGCTAGATGTGGTGAGCTAGCCATGTTCATGGCAGCTGCCTCAGCTAGATGTGGTGAGCTAGCCATGTTCATGGCAGCTGCCTCAGCTAGATGTGGTGAGCTAGCCATGTTCATGGCAGCTGCCTCAGCTAGATGTGGTGAGCTAGCCATGTTCATGGCAGCTGCCTCAGCTAGATGTGGTGAGCTAGCCATGTTCATGGCAGCTGCCTCAGCTAGATGTGGTGAGCTAGCCATGTTCATGGCAGCTGCCTCAGCTAGATGTGGTGAGCTAGCCATGTTCATGGCAGCTGCCTCAGCTAGATGTGGTGAGCTAGCCATGTTCATGGCAGCTGCCTCAGCTAGATGTGGTGAGCTAGCCATGTTCATGGCAGCTGCCTCAGCTAGATGTGGTGAGCTAGCCATGTTCATGGCAGCTGCCTCAGCTAGATGTGGTGAGCTAGCCATGTTCATGGCAGCTGCCTCAGCTAGATGTGGTGAGCTAGCCATGTTCATGGCAGCTGCCTCAGCTAGATGTGGTGAGCTAGCCATGTTCATGGCAGCTGCCTCAGCTAGATGTGGTGAGCTAGCCATGTTCATGGCAGCTGCCTCAGCTAGATGTGGTGAGCTAGCCATGTTCATGGCAGCTGCCTCAGCTAGATGTGGTGAGCTAGCCATGTTCATGGCAGCTGCCTCAGCTAGATGTGGTGAGCTAGCCATGTTCATGGCAGCTGCCTCAGCTAGATGTGGTGAGCTAGCCATGTTCATGGCAGCTGCCTCAGCTAGATGTGGTGAGCTAGCCATGTTCATGGCAGCTGCCTCAGCTAGATGTGGTGAGCTAGCCATGTTCATGGCAGCTGCCTCAGCTAGATGTGGTGAGCTAGCCATGTTCATGGCAGCTGCCTCAGCTAGATGTGGTGAGCTAGCCATGTTCATGGCAGCTGCCTCAGCTAGATGTGGTGAGCTAGCCATGTTCATGGCAGCTGCCTCAGCTAGATGTGGTGAGCTAGCCATGTTCATGGCAGCTGCCTCAGCTAGATGTGGTGAGCTAGCCATGTTCATGGCAGCTGCCTCAGCTAGATGTGGTGAGCTAGCCATGTTCATGGCAGCTGCCTCAGCTAGATGTGGTGAGCTAGCCATGTTCATGGCAGCTGCCTCAGCTAGATGTGGTGAGCTAGCCATGTTCATGGCAGCTGCCTCAGCTAGATGTGGTGAGCTAGCCATGTTCATGGCAGCTGCCTCAGCTAGATGTGGTGAGCTAGCCATGTTCATGGCAGCTGCCTCAGCTAGATGTGGTGAGCTAGCCATGTTCATGGCAGCTGCCTCAGCTAGATGTGGTGAGCTAGCCATGTTCATGGCAGCTGCCTCAGCTAGATGTGGTGAGCTAGCCATGTTCATGGCAGCTGCCTCAGCTAGATGTGGTGAGCTAGCCATGTTCATGGCAGCTGCCTCAGCTAGATGTGGTGAGCTAGCCATGTTCATGGCAGCTGCCTCAGCTAGATGTGGTGAGCTAGCCATGTTCAATGCAGCTGCCTCAGCTAGATGTGGTGAGCTAGCCATGTTCAATGCAGCTGCCTCAGCTAGATGTGGTGAGCTAGCCATGTTCATGGCAGCTGCCTCAGCTAGATGTGGTGAGCTAGCCATGTTCATGGCAGCTGCCTCAGCTAGATGTGGTGAGCTAGCCATGTTCATGGCAGCTGCCTCAGCTAGATGTGGTGAGCTAGCCATGTTCATGGCAGCTGCCTCAGCTAGATGTGGTGAGCTAACCATGTTGATGGCAGCTGCCTCAGCTAGATGTGGTGAGCTAGCCATGTTGATGGCAGCTGCCTCAGCTAGATGTGGTGAGCTAGCCATGTTGATGGCAGCTGCCTCAGCTAGATGTGGTGAGCTAGCCATGTTGATGGCAGCTGCCTCAGCTAGATGTGGTGAGCTAGCCATGTTGATGGCAGCTGCCTCAGCTAGATGTGGTGAGCTAGCCATGTTCATGGCAGCTGCCTCAGCTAGATGTGGTGAGCTAGCCATGTTCATGGCAGCTGCCTCAGCTAGATGTGGTGAGCTAGCCATGTTCATGGCAGCTGCCTCAGCTAGATGTGGTGAGCTAGCCATGTTCATGGCAGCTGCCTCAGCTAGATGTGGTGAGCTAGCCATGTTCATGGCAGCTGCCTCAGCTAGATGTGGTGAGCTAGCCATGTTCATGGCAGCTGCCTCAGCTAGATGTGGTGAGCTAGCCATGTTCATGGCAGCTGCCTCAGCTAGATGTGGTGAGCTAGCCATGTTCATGGCAGCTGCCTCAGCTAGATGTGGTGAGCTAGCCATGTTCATGGCAGCTGCCTCAGCTAGATGTGGTGAGCTAGCCATGTTCATGGCAGCTGCCTCAGCTAGATGTGGTGAGCTAGCCATGTTCATGGCAGCTGCCTCAGCTAGATGTGGTGAGCTAGCCATGTTCATGGCAGCTGCCTCAGCTAGATGTGGTGAGCTAGCCATGTTCATGGCAGCTGCCTCAGCTAGATGTGGTGAGCTAGCCATGTTCATGGCAGCTGCCTCAGCTAGATGTGGTGAGCTAGCCATGTTCATGGCAGCTGCCTCAGCTAGATGTGGTGAGCTAGCCATGTTCATGGCAGCTGCCTCAGCTAGATGTGGTGAGCTAGCCATGTTGATGGCAGCTGCCTCAGCTAGATGTGGTGAGCTAGCCATGTTGATGGCAGCTGCCTCAGCTAGATGTGGTGAGCTAGCCATGTTCATGGCAGCTGCCTCAGCTAGATGTGGTGAGCTAGCCATGTTCATGGCAGCTGCCTCAGCTAGATGTGGTGAGCTAGCCATGTTCATGGCAGCTGCCTCAGCTAGATGTGGTGAGCTAGCCATGTTCATGGCAGCTGCCTCAGCTAGATGTGGTGAGCTAGCCATGTTCATGGCAGCTGCCTCAGCTAGATGTGGTGAGCTAGCCATGTTCATGGCAGCTGCCTCAGCTAGATGTGGTGAGCTAGCCATGTTCATGGCAGCTGCCTCAGCTAGATGTGGTGAGCTAGCCATGTTCATGGCAGCTGCCTCAGCTAGATGTGGTGAGCTAGCCATGTTCATGGCAGCTGCCTCAGCTAGATGTGGTGAGCTAGCCATGTTCATGGCAGCTGCCTCAGCTAGATGTGGTGAGCTAGCCATGTTCATGGCAGCTGCCTCAGCTAGATGTGGTGAGCTAGCCATGTTCATGGCAGCTGCCTCAGCTAGATGTGGTGAGCTAGCCATGTTCATGGCAGCTGCCTCAGCTAGATGTGGTGAGCTAGCCATGTTCATGGCAGCTGCCTCAGCTAGATGTGGTGAGCTAGCCATGTTCATGGCAGCTGCCTCAGCTAGATGTGGTGAGCTAGCCATGTTCATGGCAGCTGCCTCAGCTAGATGTGGTGAGCTAGCCATGTTCATGGCAGCTGCCTCAGCTAGATGTGGTGAGCTAGCCATGTTCATGGCAGCTGCCTCAGCTAGATGTGGTGAGCTAGCCATGTTCATGGCAGCTGCCTCAGCTAGATGTGGTGAGCTAGCCATGTTCATGGCAGCTGCCTCAGCTAGATGTGGTGAGCTAGCCATGTTCATGGCAGCTGCCTCAGCTAGATGTGGTGAGCTAGCCATGTTCATGGCAGCTGCCTCAGCTAGATGTGGTGAGCTAGCCATGTTCAAGGCAGCTGCCTCAGCTAGATGTGGTGAGCTAGCCATGTTCAAGGCAGCTGCCTCAGCTAGATGTGGTGAGCTAGCCATGTTCATGGCAGCTGCCTCAGCTAGATGTGGTGAGCTAGCCATGTTCATGGCAGCTGCCTCAGCTAGATGTGGTGAGCTAGCCATGTTCATGGCAGCTGCCTCAGCTAGATGTGGTGAGCTAGCCATGTTCATGGCAGCTGCCTCAGCTAGATGTGGTGAGCTAGCCATGTTCATGGCAGCTGCCTCAGCTAGATGTGGTGAGCTAGCCATGTTCATGGCAGCTGCCTCAGCTAGATGTGGTGAGCTAGCCATGTTGATGGCAGCTGCCTCAGCTAGATGTGGTGAGCTAGCCATGTTGATGGCAGCTGCCTCAGCTAGATGTGGTGAGCTAGCCATGTTGATGGCAGCTGCCTCAGCTAGATGTGGTGAGCTAGCCATGTTCATGGCAGCTGCCTCAGCTAGATGTGGTGAGCTAGCCATGTTCATGGCAGCTGCCTCAGCTAGATGTGGTGAGCTAGCCATGTTCATGGCAGCTGCCTCAGCTAGATGTGGTGAGCTAGCCATGTTCATGGCAGCTGCCTCAGCTAGATGTGGTGAGCTAGCCATGTTCATGGCAGCTGCCTCAGCTAGATGTGGTGAGCTAGCCATGTTCATGGCAGCTGCCTCAGCTAGATGTGGTGAGCTAGCCATGTTCATGGCAGCTGCCTCAGCTAGATGTGGTGAGCTAGCCATGTTCATGGCAGCTGCCTCAGCTAGATGTGGTGAGCTAGCCATGTTCATGGCAGCTGCCTCAGCTAGATGTGGTGAGCTAGCCATGTTCATGGCAGCTGCCTCAGCTAGATGTGGTGAGCTAGCCATGTTCATGGCAGCTGCCTCAGCTAGATGTGGTGAGCTAGCCATGTTCATGGCAGCTGCCTCAGCTAGATGTGGTGAGCTAGCCATGTTCATGGCAGCTGCCTCAGCTAGATGTGGTGAGCTAGCCATGTTCATGGCAGCTGCCTCAGCTAGATGTGGTGAGCTAGCCATGTTCATGGCAGCTGCCTCAGCTAGATGTGGTGAGCTAGCCATGTTCATGGCAGCTGCCTCAGCTAGATGTGGTGAGCTAGCCATGTTCATGGCAGCTGCCTCAGCTAGATGTGGTGAGCTAGCCATGTTCATGGCAGCTGCCTCAGCTAGATGTGGTGAGCTAGCCATGTTCATGGCAGCTGCCTCAGCTAGATGTGGTGAGCTAGCCATGTTCATGGCAGCTGCCTCAGCTAGATGTGGTGAGCTAGCCATGTTCATGGCAGCTGCCTCAGCTAGATGTGGTGAGCTAGCCATGTTCATGGCAGCTGCCTCAGCTAGATGTGGTGAGCTAGCCATGTTCATGGCAGCTGCCTCAGCTAGATGTGGTGAGCTAGCCATGTTCATGGCAGCTGCCTCAGCTAGATGTGGTGAGCTAGCCATGTTCATGGCAGCTGCCTCAGCTAGATGTGGTGAGCTAGCCATGTTCATGGCAGCTGCCTCAGCTAGATGTGGTGAGCTAGCCATGTTCATGGCAGCTGCCTCAGCTAGATGTGGTGAGCTAGCCATGTTCATGGCAGCTGCCTCAGCTAGATGTGGTGAGCTAGCCATGTTCATGGCAGCTGCCTCAGCTAGATGTGGTGAGCTAGCCATGTTCATGGCAGCTGCCTCAGCTAGATGTGGTGAGCTAGCCATGTTCATGGCAGCAGCCTCAGCTAGATGTGGTGAGCTAGCCATGTTCATGGCAGCAGCCTCAGCTAGATGTGGTGAGCTAGCCATGTTCATGGCAGCTGCCTCAGCTAGATGTGGTGAGCTAGCCATGTTCATGGCAGCTGCCTCAGCTAGATGTGGTGAGCTAGCCATGTTCATGGCAGCTGCCTCAGCTAGATGTGGTGAGCTAGCCATGTTCATGGCAGCTGCCTCAGCTAGATGTGGTGAGCTAGCCATGTTCATGGCAGCTGCCTCAGCTAGATGTGGTGAGCTAGCCATGTTCATGGCAGCTGCCTCAGCTAGATGTGGTGAGCTAGCCATGTTCATGGCAGCTGCCTCAGCTAGATGTGGTGAGCTAGCCATGTTCATGGCAGCTGCCTCAGCTAGATGTGGTGAGCTAGCCATGTTCATGGCAGCTGCCTCAGCTAGATGTGGTGAGCTAGCCATGTTCATGGCAGCTGCCTCAGCTAGATGTGGTGAGCTAGCCATGTTCATGGCAGCTGCCTCAGCTAGATGTGGTGAGCTAGCCATGTTCATGGCAGCTGCCTCAGCTAGATGTGGTGAGCTAGCCATGTTCATGGCAGCTGCCTCAGCTAGATGTGGTGAGCTAGCCATGTTCATGGCAGCTGCCTCAGCTAGATGTGGTGAGCTAGCCATGTTCATGGCAGCTGCCTCAGCTAGATGTGGTGAGCTAGCCATGTTCATGGCAGCTGCCTCAGCTAGATGTGGTGAGCTAGCCATGTTCATGGCAGCTGCCTCAGCTAGATGTGGTGAGCTAGCCATGTTCATGGCAGCTGCCTCAGCTAGATGTGGTGAGCTAGCCATGTTCATGGCAGCTGCCTCAGCTAGATGTGGTGAGCTAGCCATGTTCATGGCAGCTGCCTCAGCTAGATGTGGTGAGCTAGCCATGTTGATGGCAGCTGCCTCAGCTAGATGTGGTGAGCTAGCCATGTTGATGGCAGCTGCCTCAGCTAGATGTGCTGAGCTAACCATGTTGATGGCAGCTGCCTCAGCTAGATGTGCTGAGCTAACCATGTTCATGGCAGCTGCCTCAGCTAAGATGTGGTGAGCTAACCATGTTCATGGCAGCTGCCTCAGCTAAGATGTGGTGAGCTAACCATGTTCATGGCAGCTGCCTCAGCTAAGATGTGGTGAGCTAACCATGTTCATGGCAGCTGCCTCAGCTAAGATGTGGTGAGCTAACCATGTTCATGGCAGCTGCCTCAGCTAAGATGTGGTGAGCTAACCATGTTCATGGCAGCTGCCTCAGCTAAGATGTGGTGAGCTAACCATGTTCATGGCAGCTGCCTCAGCTAAGATGTGGTGAGCTAACCATGTTCATGGCAGCTGCCTCAGCTAAGATGTGGTGAGCTAACCATGTTCATGGCAGCTGCCTCAGCTAAGATGTGGTGAGCTAACCATGTTCATGGCAGCTGCCTCAGCTAAGATGTGGTGAGCTAACCATGTTCATGGCAGCTGCCTCAGCTAAGATGTGGTGAGCTAACCATGTTCATGGCAGCTGCCTCAGCTAAGATGTGGTGAGCTAACCATGTTCATGGCAGCTGCCTCAGCTAAGATGTGGTGAGCTAACCATGTTCATGGCAGCTGCCTCAGCTAAGATGTGGTGAGCTAACCATGTTCATGGCAGCTGCCTCAGCTAAGATGTGGTGAGCTAACCATGTTCATGGCAGCTGCCTCAGCTAAGATGTGGTGAGCTAACCATGTTCATGGCAGCTGCCTCAGCTAAGATGTGGTGAGCTAACCATGTTCATGGCAGCTGCCTCAGCTAAGATGTGGTGAGCTAACCATGTTCATGGCAGCTGCCTCAGCTAAGATGTGGTGAGCTAACCATGTTCATGGCAGCTGCCTCAGCTAAGATGTGGTGAGCTAACCATGTTCATGGCAGCTGCCTCAGCTAAGATGTGGTGAGCTAACCATGTTCATGGCAGCTGCCTCAGCTAAGATGTGGTGAGCTAACCATGTTCATGGCAGCTGCCTCAGCTAAGATGTGGTGAGCTAACCATGTTCATGGCAGCTGCCTCAGCTAAGATGTGGTGAGCTAACCATGTTCATGGCAGCTGCCTCAGCTAAGATGTGGTGAGCTAACCATGTTCATGGCAGCTGCCTCAGCTAGATGTGGTATTATACAAGACAAAAATGTTGTTGTTTTATATATTGGATTGACAAGAAAAGAAAAGAAGCAAGAATACAATAACCTTCTCTATAATCAACTCAAAATTTATTCTCTTGACATTTCAACGAGATGCTCTAACCTTCATCGGGAATAATGAGATGCTAGACTCACATGAGCTTGTTATATACGTGCTACATTATCCTGATGAAGGCTAACGCATCTCGTTGAAATGTCAAGAGAATAAATTTTGAGTTGATTATTGAGAAGATCATTATAATTTTGATATGTGAACTGTGAGCCTAACATTGAAATAAATTCCATCAACCCAAAAGTAAATGTACTCTTTATTCGATAGATCTCGGTCTTGCCACTCTTCCTACTATTCTTCCCAAATCTTGGTTAGTCTAGCATATGTTTTGTCATTGCTTTTAATACCCCTTATACCGATGTTTTTGCTGGGATACTCATGGGGATGAGCCGGCAAATTGATTGGATTCGGTATACAAAAACTTCAAGATCTGATCTCCATGAACTAAACTGCCGTCCCACTAAACTGCCGTCCCAATAATGAAAGTTTTGTCACCCTTAAAAAAAGTGCTGCTTCTCCTCCTAGGCCCAGGAAGTGGCTGCTTCTCCTCCTAGGCCCAGGAAGTAGCTGCTTCTTAGGCCCAGGAAGTAGCTGCTTCTCCTCCTAGGCCCAGGAAGTAGCTGCTTCTCCTCCTAGGCCCAGGAAGTAGCTGCTTCTCCTCCTAGGCCCAGGAAGTAGCTGCTTCTCCTCCTAGGCCCAGGAAGTAGCTGCTTCTCCTCTTAGGCCCAGGAAGTAGCTGCTTCTCCTCCTAGGCCCAGGAAGTAGCTGCTCGCATCCCAAGGCTCTGCAGATAAACATTGTTAATGTGATATTAGTAATTATTCTAACACCCCGAGTCTTTATTCACGATTTTATAATGACATTCATGCTTTTTGCATATCTGATATTTTTTCCTTACTGAACTAGCTCCCAATGCATTAGGGGGTGTGCGTGGGTCTCTGCATGTAGTTGCCTGGTTTTGTTGAAGGTTAGTATATAATATTGTCACAAGAGTAAAGTTCTAAGGAGATCAACTGATTCAGCTCAGCTAGACTGGATATTGCATGCGCACAGGCATGTGCATGAAAACGTTACCAATCATCAGATTTTAGCAGAGTCGTACACAGATTAGTCTTGAATCAAAGAACTGGTTAGTTTTTGCAATGCATCGGACAGTTATGCATCTTCTGGTAGTGGAATTATGAGGAACTGACATACTAAACACAGGCTGTGTGTGAGAAGATAGATAGATATATAATGCAAGATCTTGAAGATGATAATTCATAGTTTTGACTTTTTGAGGACTGCCGGTTCACTACCGTCACGAGATATTCAAGGCACGCTCGAAGTGGTTAAGGAGGTCAAGATCGGCGGAAGACACAGTGATGGCACTAAGAAGCTGCCAGAGTGAGTTTTAGCTTGGAATTTAAAATAGGCCAACCAATATTGGGATATCACACACCCCCAATATATATATAATATTGGGAGTGCTACCTCAACCCCCAATGAAGGGAAAAGAGCAGAGCAGTGTTCATGCAGTAATAACTCTTCTCCAGCACAGAATAACCAGCTGGTGGACGAGAAGACTGCCTTGCTGATGTGTGGTGGTGGAGAGTGTGCACGGGTGCCACCATTATTGGAGTGTGCAGCTGCTGCAGTGTACGCACACACCTCCCCTCTGCAGCGAGGCTGCATTCCTCCAACCTTGCAAGGTAAGAGCAATTAATAGCCATCTTCTTCAATGGCTCTCGTTTTTGCTAAATTAACATCTTGGTATATATGCTAAATTAATAATTATTAACTCCTTGTTTTGCTAAATTTAATAATTATTAACATCTTTTTGCTAAATTTAACATCTTGTTATGCTAAATTAATACATACTGTTTTGCTAAACTACTACCTTGTCTTGCTATTAACGCCTTATTTTGCTAAATTAATAATTAGTTACACTGGTTTGGTAAATTAGCCATTATTAACATCTTGTTATGCTAAATAAATAATTATTAACACCTTGTTTTGCTAAATTAACAATTATTAACATCTTTTTGCTAAATTTAACTTCTTGTTTTGCTAAATTAACACCTAATTAACACCTTGTTTTGCTAAATTAATCTCTTGGCTAAATTTATATTCTTGTTATGCTAAATTAATTAACACTTTTGCCAAACTACTAATTAGTAACACCTTGTTTTGCTAAATTGATAATTAGTAACCCTGTTTTTCAATTATTAAACATTATTAACACCTATAATTAGCTTACTGTTTTGCTAAATTAATAATTGTTAACACCTTGGTTGTTAAATTAATTATTAACACCTTATAAGTTAAGTAACACTTGTTGCTAAATTAAGTTACTAACACTTTATTAATAATCATTAACACCTATTTGGCTAAATTAATAAAACAATAAAACATCTTATTTTGCTAAATTAATAATCACTAACACCTTATTTTGCAAAATTAATTATCATTAATGCCTTATTTTGCTAAATTAATGATCATTAATGCCTTATTTTGCTAATTATTAATAATCATTAATGCCTAAATTAATTATCACTAATGCCTTATTTTGCTAAATTAATGATCATTAATGCCTTATTTTGCTAAATTAATAATCGTTAACACCTTATTTTGCTAACACCTTATTTTGCTAAATTCATCATCGCTAACACCTTATTTTGCTAAATTAATGATCATTAACACCTTATTTATGATCTTATTTTGCTAAATTAATAATCGCTAACACCTTGTTTTGCTGTTCATCAACACCTTATTTTGCTAAATTAATAATCGCCAACACCTTATTTTGCTAAGTTAATGATGATCATTAACACCTTATTTTGCTATCACTAACACCTTATTTTGCTCTAATCGCTAACACCTTAATGATCATTAACACCTTATTTTGCTAAATTAATGATCATTAACACCTTATTTTGTTAAATTAATAATCACTAACACCTTATTTAGCAAAATAATCATTAATGTCTTATTTTGCTAATCATTAACACCTTATTTTTTATAAAGAGCAAATTATTAATGTCTTAATTATTGAGTACGAGGAATGGGATGTGGTATAACATTGGGAGAGGAATGGAATCAGAATATCCTTTGCTTCCAGACATATTCCAGACATACTATGAGAAGTTCTCTTGCCTTGCAAGATGTTGTGAGATGCTGTCCTGCTTTGAGAGATGTAGTGAGAAGCTGTCCTGCTTTGAGAGATGTAGTGAGAAGCTGTCCTGCTTTGAGAGATGTAGTGAGATGCTGTCCTGCTTTGAGAGATGTAGTGAGAAGCTGTCCTGCTTTGAGAGATGTTGTGAAAAGCTGTCCTGCTTTGAGAGATGTAGTGAGAAGCTGTCCTGCTTTGAGAGATGTTGTGAAAAGCTGTCCTGCTTTGAGAGATGTAGTGAGAAGCTGTCCTGCTTTGAGAGATGTTGTGAAAAGCTGTCCTGCTTTGAGAGATGTAGTGAGATGCTGTCCTGCTTTGAGAGATGTTGTGAAAAGCTGTCCTGCTTTGAGAGATGTAGTGAGAAGCTGTCCTGCTTTGAGAGATGTTGTGAAAAGCTGTCCTGCTTTGAGAGATGTTGTGAGAAGCTGTCCTGCTTTGAGAGCTGCTTTGAGAGATGTTGTGAGATGCTGTCCTGCTTTGAGAGATGTTGTGAGATGCTGTCCTGCTTTGAGAGATGTAGTGAGAAGCTGTCCTGCTTTGAGAGATGTTGTGAAAAGCTGTCCTGCTTTGAGAGATGTTGTGAGAAGCTGTCCTGCTTTGAGAGATGTAGTGAGATGCTGTCCTGCTTTGAGAGATGTTGTGAAAAGCTGTCCTGCTTTGAGAGATGTAGTGAGAAGCTGTCCTGCTTTGAGAGATGTTGTGAAAAGCTGTCCTGCTTTGAGAGATGTTGTGAGAAGCTGTCCTGCTTTGAGAGCTGCTTTGAGAGATGTAGTGAGATGCTGTCCTGCTTTGAGAGATGTTGTGAAAAGCTGTCCTGCTTTGAGAGATGTAGTGAGAAGCTGTCCTGCTTTGAGAGCTGCTTTGAGAGATGTTGTGAGATGCTGTCCTGCTTTGAGAGATGTTGTGAGATGCTGTCTTGCTTTGAGAGATGTTGCGAGAAGCTGTCCTGCTTTGAGAGATGTTGTGAGACGCTGTCCTGCTTTGAGAGATGTAGTGAGAAGCTGACTGCTTTGTGAGAAGCTTTGTGAAGTTCTTGCCTAAGAGCCCTCCTGCTGTGAGAGATGTCATGAGAAGATATCTTCTCCTACCTGGCAAATATTGTAAGAAGCTCTCTGTTTTGAGGATGGTGCAAGAAGTTCTCCTTTCTTGTGGAGATAGCAAGAAAAGCATTATAGATGATTGTCATGTGGCTGTTCAGTTGTTCATCTATGCTGTTGAGATTCTGACATTGGAGTGAAGTCTCTTACCATTAGAGTCCTACGGTTAAAGGCTGATGCTTGGATACTACTATGGAGTAAGCTGACATAAATAGCTGGAGTTTGTAGAGGCAATAGTTTAAAAGTAGTAGATAGACCATGGCACTCACTCAGCATCTAGCGAAGTGCATAGCCTCCAAGTTCTTTGATGGTCCATTATCGGCAACTTTATTGCTGCACTGCTTTTCTATGCACTGCTTTTCTGTGCCATGCAGGCCCCTAGAGTGCCTCTGTGATGACCGGGCACCAGTTCCTTGACTCTAATATAATAGTCTGGCATGGGACTGGTCTGCTGGTCCACTTATTTTTCATGGACCAGCTTTCTTTGCTGTAGGCCCATTTTTTGTATCAGTCAGCTTTCTCTCTCCATGTAGCACGTCTGGCTTGCGCTCCTCTTTCTGGGGAAAGTTCTACAAAGTATTTTTGTTTGCAAGCAGCTTCTGTGGGAGCCCCCAGCACCAGCAGCTGCTTCTAGGGTTAAGTGTTGGGAATCTCAAACACACAGTAGCTGCTTCTAGGGCTAAGTGTTGGGAGCCTCCAGCACTAGCAGCTGCTTCTAGGGATAGGTGTTGGGAGCCTCCAGCACCAGCAGCTGCTTCTAGGGCTAAGTGTTGGGAGCCTCCAGCACCAGCAGCTGCTTCTAGGGCTAGGTGTTGGGAGCCTCCAGCACCAGCAGCTGCTTCTAGGGCTAAGTGTTGGGCACCTCCAGCACAAGCAGCTGCTTCTAGGGCTAAGTGTTGGGCACCTCCAGCACAAGCAGCTGCTTCTAGGGCTAAGTGTTGGGCACCTCCAGCACAAGCAGCTGCTTCTAGGGCTAAGTGTTGGGCACCTCCAGCACAAGCAACTGCTTCTAGGGCTAAGTGTTGGGAGCCTCCAGCACAAGCACATGTACACAAGTTATGTATGAGCTAAACATGTTCTGATATTACTTGTCCTAAATCTTTTCCCTGCAGGTATCCTGGATGCCTCCCAGCTGTGCACCCTCTGCAGCAAGCCAGTGTTCCTGCACTATAAGTGCAGCATCGTGTTCAGAACAATAGGAGTGTGTTTCAGATTGCCCGTGTGCACGATTACATGCATAAGATGTCATAGGAACAAATAGTAGGTGCACCATCATATGTGGACCAGGTTTTCAGAACACACGCTACTTCTGTTGTTGTGGTATTTATTACTATATAGGATGGCATCATGGCCTCTCACACAACATCTGTGTCCATTCCATGTTGACTTGAAGTAGCTCAGTTGGAGTGGTTGAAGCTGTCCAGCCATTGTGAAAAACTTTCTGATGGTAAAACAATTGGAGGGAAAGGTCGACTAACTACTGATCTCATCGATAGTTTGCAAAAAAAAATATGGTTTAGCCATTAGAAACAACAAGGGTGATTTACATTGCATGTGCAAAGCTGTTCAAGCTTCCCTTTTGCACAAAATTCCTCTGATGATCACCCTCGTCATCATCTTTGCCCAACAGGAGAGTCCTCATGGTGTCAGTTTCAGCGACACAAAGCACTTGGTCTAGAATACCACCACAAGAAAGATCCTATACCGGAAGCTATAGTTATGCCAATATACAGGCGCCTTGGAGATCATAACCTTCTAAACAAGTGTATTGATGGTTACACACAAAATGCAAATGAAGGCCTTCATTCCCTGGTATGGAAATTTTGCCCCAAGGTGTTTTTCCTAGGTGCAAACTCTGGATGTACACTGGGTATAGCACACTTTAATGATGGTGCATCTTCTTTTTATGGCATTGTTGAAGCTTTAGGTTGCAAGCCTACCTACGATGTTTTACACTTTTTACAGTTAAAGGATAAGACCAGAATATCCCGCAGCGAATACAAGGATAGTGAGAGATCAAAATTATTGCGAAAAAAGTGTAGAAAGAGACGTAAGGGTTTTGAAGATCAGTACCAGGAAGAAGAAGGTACTATGTACGCATCTGGAATGTTTGGAATTGATGCCACTGACACTACTAGTACTGCTCCATCCACCAAAAAAGCAAAAATCATCGAAGTAAATAGAGGAATGCCTTGTTTATATACTGTTTGAGGAATGTTTTGTGTTTGCACTATATATATGCTGAACAAGCTGAACAAGTAAACTAACAGTAAATACAAAGTTGTATATCATTACCTTGTAATAATCTATTGTAATGTGCATTTATTTGTTAACTGAACTTTAACCCTGCTATGCCTTTTTTCACTGGAGTAAGGATTTTTTTTGCTTAATAAACCCTCCATGTTATATATATTCTGAATCCTCTCATTGAGATCTATGCAATGACACTCATGAATGGGTGTTCTTCAGTGTTGACAGACAAGACCTCTTGGAAGTAGAAATTAAAAAAGTACTTGCCAGGAGTCGGTCCAAAGGAAGATACAAAGTTAATTTAGTGTCATTGCACACTTCCTTATAACATCCTTCTTATGCAAAATATTATTGACTTGGTATATAGTAGTAGATGACAATAGTTAGGGCTGCCCCAAGATAAAATGTTCTAATTATGGTATATAGCTGTGGTCATCGCTATAGCAACTAGCCATACCCACATTTTAAAATATCACTTTGCAGGTGTTCATCGGTCAGCTCCCTAAATTTAAGAGGGAAACGAAAACAATAAAGCAAACGGGAGTTGGTGTAAAAAAAAATTTTTAATGGACCGTAAAAGTAACAAGCCCTGTGCTCAGCAGATTCTGGCACATACTGACTGCTACATATTACACTCTCCTGCTTGCTCATCCACAGCATGGCTCAGAACTGGCTCGACACTTTGCTGGCCAGAAGTGTGAGACCATGAGAACTTTGATGAATAATTGTGAGGATAGGAAGGTTTGATTTCACCATGGACCATGGTCAGGAGCTGGCATCTCCTGCAGCTTGTTTCCAACTTCGGAGACCATGCCTGTGATCAAGGACGTCACATCTTGAATCAAGTTTATCCAGACTCATGTACTTCATCTTGTCAGGGTTTCATTTAGAAAATTGTCCAAGGGGGGGGGGGAGGGCAACTGGAGGAATCTGGATTTTAAGGGGGGAGGGGGCATGATGGTTCAAGATGTGATTTAATGAATTTTAATAATACAATTTCCAGGGGGAGTAAATGAAACCCTGCTTGAAATGAAACCCTGTGACTCGAGCTCAAATGTGTCCTAGTTCTTGTATATAAGTGCATGAAATATATTCCTCCTGATAACCTTTAACATGATCATGACAAGATCTTGTAAAACTAATGGGCTCCACATTCATGTATATTATATGGAACTAACTACTGGCATTCATCCACCACACATCACTTTGCTGCAACAGAACTGTACTGATGTGGAATGCACTAGCCATGATGGACCAATCCCTGCTGGACCTAACCATCAAACAGCGTGTGAATCTTCAACTTCAATTTGCAATCACTTTCTGTGTGATGGTGTGACACCCCCCTGTACGACACACTACTGACAGGCCAAATAAATTGTCAAATGCTCATAATCACCTTACCACCTTCTTCTTACTGTACTCGTATTGAACCTGCCCAATCCATCACTTACTATGTTCCACACAGCACTTACCAAGTTCTTGTAACCACACCTTACCTGATGGACCAATTACTAAGTGCTCATAGCCACACCTTACCGGGCACATTACTTACCAAGTGCACATGCTACACCTTTCCTGGCATCGCTGTCATCTTACCTGGCACATCAATCTCCTGCTGTCAACTTACTCGGTGATGCTCTCATCAAGTGTAAAAGTCTCACCTCGTCTTGCACCTCACCAAGTGGTGATAACCACACCTTACCTGGTGCTCTGGTTAACTTGTATATACATGCATATAGTGTATCTGATGCACATGGGGAGATGTGCACACATGACTGGACAACTGATCACAGAAGAAGAGAGTAAAAGACACAAAATGGCATGTATCATTCTAAAGAACTACTAATAGCAACAGCATTGGAGTTGCCAATCAAAACCTGCTCGGACACAGTGAGAAGACGTGCAAGAGAGTCAAGTTGTTTCACTTAGAATGTGGAGGAGTTCAGGAATTCCAGCAGATCTTTCCTTTGCTTCTCACGCTAGAAAACAAACACAATTTGTGATATATCAATAAGAGAAATAGATTGTTCTCAATGCAGACAACATGGAAGGCAACTAACTCTGGTGAGATCTCTTACATGTGTACTAATTAACATTGTTAAGTACATTGTCTTAATGCCTAATGAAATTAGCCACCCCCCCTCACACATGATTATAGTCACCTCCTTATCTCGACTTGATCTTTTCACTTTCATCTTGATCATCTTGCCAGTGATTGAGCTCCTTTGCTGCATGTACTGCAGATATAAAGTTATAATCCTGAGCTTAGTTATAATCCTTGCAACAAACTCTTAGTTGACACAGTAGAAATGCAATGACTTTCTCGATAATCAACTGGACGTTTCGGCTAGAAGCTCTAGCCTTCATCAGGAACATAACATGGCTATTACTGACCTGTGGCTCACTAGCAGACCTGACAGCCATCGCAATGACTTCCTCGTGCCACACATATAAACACAGACCAAGTCAAGTAACTGCATCTGTTGTTCAATACCGTGGTTGCTGCAGCAGCCATTCTAGATTGAGCCATACCTATTAAAGACACACACTGTCTTACCGCAGAGAAGCTGCCAGAGTGAGTCCAGACACAGGAGGTTCCACTGTGCATGCAACCAAGGTCCCTAGCTGTCCAGACACAGGGGGTTCCACTGTGCATGCACCAAGGTCCCTAGCTGTCCAGACACAGGGGGTTCCACTGTGCATGCACCAAGGTCCCTAGCTGTCCAGACACAGGGGGTTCCACTGTGCATGCACCAAGGTCCCTAGCTGTCCAGACACAGGAGGTTCCACTGTGCATGCAACCAAGGTCCCTAGCTGTCCAGACACAGGGGGTTCCACTGTGCATGCACCAAGGTCCCTAGCTGTCCAGACACAGGGGGTTCCACTGTGCATGCACCAAGGTCCCTAGCTGTCCAGACACAGGAGGTTCCACTGTGCATGCACCAAGGTCCCTAGCTGTCCAGACACAGGAGGTTCCACTGTGCATGCACCAAGGTCCCTAGCTGTCCAGGCACAGGGGGTTCCACTGTGCATGCAACCAAGGTCCCTAGCTGTCCAGACACAGGGGGTTCCACTGTGCATGCACCAAGGTCCCTAGCTGTCCAGACACAGGAGGTTCCACTGTGCATGCACCAAGGTCCCTAGCTGTCCAGGCACAGGGGGTTCCACTGTGCATGCACCAAGGACTTAGGTCCCTAGCTGTCCAGACACAGGGGGTTCCACTGTGCATGCACCAAGGTCCCTAGCGGTCCAGACACAGGGGGTTCCACTGTGCATGCACCAAGGTCCCTAGCTGTCCAGACACAGGGGGTTCCACTGTGCATGCACCAAGGTCCCTAGCTGTCCAGACACAGGAGGTTCCACTGTGCATGCACCAAGGTCCCTAGCTGTCCAGACACAGGAGGTTCCACTGTGCATGCAACCAAGGTCCCTAGCTGTCCAGACACAGGGGGTTCCACTGTGCATGCACCAAGGTCCCTAGCTGTCCAGACACAGGGGGTTCCACTGTGCATGCACCAAGGTCCCTAGCTGTCCAGACACAGGAGGTTCCACTGTGCATGCACCAAGGTCCCTAGCTGTCCAGGCACAGGAGGTTCCACTGTGCATGCACCAAGGTCCCTAGCTGTCCAGACACAGGAGGTTCCACTGTCCATGCACCAAGGTCCCTAGCTGTCCAGACACAGGGGGTTCCACTGTGCATGCACCAAGGTCCCTAGCTGTCCAGACACAGGAGGTTCCACTGTGCATGCACCAAGGTCCCTAGCTGTCCAGACACAGGAGGTTCCACTGTGCATGCACCAAGGTCCCTAGCTGTCCAGACACAGGGGGTTCCACTGTGCATGCACCAAGGTCCCTAGCTGTCCAGATAGAGGAAGTTCCACTGTGCATGCACCAAGGTCCCTAGCTGTCCAGACACAGGAGGTTCCACTGTGCATGCACCAAGGTCCCTAGCTGTCCAGATAGAGAAAGTTCCACTGTGCATGCACCAAGGTCCCTAGCTGTCCAGACACAGGAGGTTCCACTGTGCATGCACCAAGGTCCCTATAGCTGTCCAGACACAGGAGGTTCCACTGTGCATGCACCAAGGTCCCTAGCTGTCCAGACACAGGGGGTTCCACTGTGCATGCACCAAGGTCCCTAGCTGTCCAGACACAGGAGGTTCCACTGTGCATGCACCAAGGTCCCTAGCTGTCCAGACACAGGAGGTTCCACTGCGCATGCACCATGCAGCTCCTTGACTTGCTCAAATGAGTACTAAAGGTCGTGTCACTCACTTCTCTGAACTGGCAGGGGTGTATTTAGGGGGGGGGCGGGGGGGGGCATTCGCCCCCCCTTGTATCATTCTCGCCCCCCCCCCCCCCTTGAAATTAGAGATATTTTTTTAAATAATGTCAAGAAAGGTGTAATACAAGAAAGGTGTAATAAGCTTATGATATCAGGTTCAAATGATAGGAATGTCAAACTGAGGTTCTTCTTGGTTTTCTCTGCCATACGTCCACAATCTCTTCAAGGTCGCTCTCAGAGAGTACTTCTGGTGCCTCTATAGCAATCCTCATAAGGTGAGAAAGGCTGCAGTCACTTAGAGAATTACGCAAACGAGTCTTGATCATCTTCATCTGTGAGAAGCTTCTCTCCACAGAAGCAGTAGAAACTGGAATCGATAAGCAGATGGAGGCAATCTTGTGCAAATTGGGAAACATGGCCTTGAGCATGTCGTTTGAAACAAGTTCTTTCAGCTGTGATGCAGTAGTATCCCGTGGTTGCTTGACTAACAGCTGGCAGAATGTTTTCCACTCTGTAAGTATTTCAGTGGAAATCATGGCTGTCTTCACTGTTTCTTCTCCATCCAATGTTTCTGCATCTCTATCTTCTCCGTAGTGAGCAATCAGTTTCTCAACAGACGTGTCTCCATAAGTGGGAAAAGATACTGAATCTGGTTTTGGAACTTTCCGTGGATCGAATATAGACAATGCTGATACAACAGCGTTGGATGAAGAAAATCGGCTTGTTATGTTGGCCTTTAAATCAGCAACAAAAGGCTTACCAACAACATTCTGGAACGAAAGTATTTTATCAGCGTCAATAGACACCTTTGTAGATGACTTCAAGTCTTCAACGTTTTCAAGAAGCTCCAACACCCAGTTCGCTCCAGGCAAAACTGCATCATCCAAGGATTTAACAGTAGCATCAACAAGGAATGATATCAACGAGAGGTCAAGCTGCTCTGCCTGAAGTGCTTTGCTGAGCTTGGCTACTTGTGGTAGAGTGAAATCAAGCAAATATATAGCTGCAATCGTAGACAATTTGCAGAGGGCACCATGGATTCCAAGAGCTTCTGGCTCGTGGGACGTCTCGTAGATGTTCCCAATGGTGATTACAATTGCAGAATAACTTGCTTTGACAGCTTTGACACACCTTTCATGTGCCAGCCAGCGTGTGTCAGATGGCTTGATCACTTTCATTTCTGGAAGTTCAAGAACGTGCTGTACCTCCTTCAGACACTCTGCTCGCTTGGGGGAATTGCGAAAATGCTTCCAAAGAGTAGTCAATGTTCTGTAAACATGAGCAATTCCAGGAGTTTTATTGGCAGCTTGCACACAAGCCAACTGCAGTAAGTGACAGTGGCAGTGTATAAACAGAGCGTGAGGAGTATGTTTCTTGATACGTGCCTGAACCCCGGTCTTTCGTCCAGAAAAAGTTGCAGCTCCATCAAATCCCAATCCAACTATTCTTCCGACTTGTAGACCTTTCTTCTTTAAACAATCGATGAGATTAGAATAGATGGTCTCTGCATCAGCCTTCTTCAATGGAATAAGCTCCAGAAAGCACTCTACTGGTACACCATCTTCCTCCCAGCGGCAAAACACAGACAATTCTTCTACGTTGGTGACATCTGTGCACTCATCTGCCATGAGGCTGTACATAGGTGCCTTTTGAAGTCGCTTCAGAATCGACTCCTCCACCCATGTCCCCAATGATTCGATGAATTCAACCACAGCCACTCTTGATGTGTACACAGCATTTCTTGGTGCAGTTTCTAAGAATTGCTTCAAATGTTGGCTGCCACATCGAACCACCACGTCAACCAGCTTCTCAAATTTTGTCGAATGTGCAACTTGTTCTTTCGTAAGAAAATGAGTGAGTAGGATCAGGCACTTCACTGCAGCTCTGTTCTGAGCTCTTTTGCGAGCTAAAACATTCTGGAGTTGCTGTACAACTGTTCCACCTTTGGGTGCTCCTTTAGCTGCAAAAAGAGCTTGAGTTGCATGGATATGGAAGTCACTTCTCGCATGAGCTTTCATTTTTTCAACAGCTTTCTTCCAATTTCTGCAAGGTTGTGTGACCCACACTCCTCCAGTACGCTGCAGACCAGATTGCTTGCAAACCTTGCAAAAGGCACCATCGCTATCCTCGTCATAATAGAGCCAACTGAAATCTTTCTCCCAGCTCTTAGAGTATTTTCTCTTCGTGGATACAGAAGGGCGGTGTTTGTTTTGCTTGCTTTTCTTTGAAGGTGGAGGACTAAGGCTAGGACTAGATGCCTCGACATGCTCAGAGCTATCTGTTCTGCTATCTTCGCTATCGCTGCTATTAGCATGAGAAGAGGCTTGAGAAGTACTTGCAAAGTATGAGCGAATATCCATATTAATATGAAGAGAAATCAGCTAGTAAGGTTTCTTTTATAGAGACTTTAAGACCATGACATAATGGACTGAGTTAAAAATACTGAGAGAGAGTGGGAAAGAAGGAGGAAACTGAAGAAGTGACAAACCTACAAAGGAGAACACGTGGTGGTGTGTGATGACTTTAAGACCATGACATAATGGACTGAGTTAAAAATACTGAGAGAGAGTGGGAAAGAAGGAGGGAACTGAAGAAGTGACAAACCTACAAAGGAGAACACGTGGTGGCGTGTGATGACATCATGTCTAAGATTAGACTTGAAGACCATGACATAATAGACTGAGTTAAAAATACTGAGAGAGAGGGAGTGGGAAAGAAGGAGAAACAAAAGAAGTGACAAACCTACAAAGGAGAGCACGTGGTGGTGTGTGATGTCATCGTGTCATGACACATGCTCTCCTTTTTCCAAGCAGCTACAATATCATGAGAAATATATACAGTCTAGCCATAGTTCGGTATAGCATAATGCCATTGGTAGTCAGTCAAAATAGCTATCCTCAGACATTGTAAAAGCAAAAAAAAATATGGGGGGATCTTCCCCCCAGACCCCCCTTTTACGACTTATGAACATGTTAAGAAAATATTAACAAAAATTAGGGCACCAAGTGACCAACCATTTCCACCCCCCCCCCCCCCCCCCCCCTAGAGAACTAGAGAAAAATTGTGTATGAAACCTGTTGTCCATGATTTTGTAAGAAAATGCATGGAATGCAACATAATTCGATTTCACAAAAGCCCACCTCCATTATACGAGTGACAAGTGACTATATCTAATCTATATATGCTGATTGCCGTAGCATGCAACTTCAGCAAATATTTAAGATGGAATGTTGTACTAAAGATTTTAGAAAAAGTGCATGCCATCATAAGTAGCAGCTATATATACAGTTAGTACTGCAAAAATACCTGTGGGTAAAACACTTTCGTACTCCACGCGGAAGCCCAGGGTGCACGTCCCCTTTCCGCACCATCCAGGCTCTCCGCCCCCCCTTATTTTTCCATATCTCAAGTTCGCCCCCCCTTGGCAAAATTTCTGTATACAACCCTGACTGGCCAAGACTTTATGGTCACTAGCGGCAACAGCAAATCCAACACACACTATGGAACCATGACGCACACATGCACAGAGAGAGGGAGATACATGCATGTTCTTCACAGACCTCTGAGAGCTGCACCGGAGAAGCACTTCTATGTCTCCTCTTGCTCTTCTTCTGATCAGAACTCATACAGCAACCAACAAACACAATAATAAATAAAACACACGACCTGTTGGCGGCCATGCTGTACCTTGGTGTGCTTCTTCAACTTCTTCTTTGAATGTCCTCTCCTTCCTACAAAATAAGAAATGCACTCCCCACACACACACATCACACACACATCACACAACACACACACAACACACACACAACACACATAAACAACACACATACAAACACACAACACACACACAACACACATAAACAACACACACACAACACACACACATAAAACAACACACACACATAAACAACACACACAACACACACACACACAACACACACATAAACAACACACACAAACAACACACACAACACACACACAAGTCACATGTGAAAAAGGTGATCAATTAGATGTTCCTCTAAACATTTCTACAGCAGACTCCCGTTCCACATGCACACAGAATAATGTAACCAATGCACTGTCAAATGTTCTTGCTGTTCCACTTCATCACGCGCCAACTTCTACTCAGTGTCCTCATCCCTCGACTACGCAATGGCAGTGCCAGTCATGCATTCTACAGCTTGTCCGGGACTGTATCTGAGAACTAAACTCAACATCAGTACCTCACCGCAGCAGAGCCACTTCACAAGCGTCCGCCACCCCTCACTCCTCGCGCACACATATTCCTCTTCTTTCACTTTCTTCGTCGCTATTCTAGGCCTGCCTAGCCACAACAAGCTGCTCCCCTTTACACTGCTAGATACATCATGGAACGTAATGGCAAGGGCACTTCCTCTACGCATGAACCAACATTCATAACTTTCTGAACTTTCTGAAGTTTCAATAGCCATGACCTTCAATATCCACACACCTAGAGACCAGTTTCGTCAAAAGAGAGGGATAGATTAGAGTAGTGCAGCTATAGCACTCGCTATCAACACTTGACTGGTCTAATTAGTGTTGCAGCTATCACAGCACTCACTATCAACACTTGATTCGGAGTCACTGCTTTCAGTGGAACTCGTGCAGCTGCTTGATGAACGCCTCCTTCTCTTAGACTTTGAACTCTTAGGTCTGCCTCTCTCAGAACTCGAAGTGTCATCGTCTTTCTTCTTTTTCTTCTTCTTCCTTGAGAGATCCTCAGAGGTGGAGGAGCGGGCACTACGACCTGACCTCTCCTTACCTATTACAGAGTACAGACAACGCACAATAATCCACTACATGCATTAGCTGAATATTGTCGGAGAGACTTGTTAGGCATAGAGATGGGAATGTTTTCCCCCTCTAGACTTTTAGTGCAGGGCAGTGCAGATGAAAGTACGCTAACGAGCAGGAGCTAGCGACAGGCATGGCCAGGACAACAAAAACAAAACAAACAACAAAAACAAAACAAACAACAAAAAATAACAGCGTGATGGCAACCAGGTGAGAGTGCACCTGGTCCAGCAAGCCACACCTAACACAAGGAAAAGAAAGCTCTAACAAGCACCTCTGAGCAAGACACACAAAGCATCACTGCTGTCCGTGGCCAGATCCACTTCGATCCACTGCACTCAGCAGATCAATTGGAGATGATGCGTATTTGTGCATCTTCACTAAAATGGTTACAGTGTAGTCACTCACTAACTCTAGTATATTATATTTGCTGAACTAAAATAGTTTCAGTATATCACTCATTATCTAACTCTAGTATATTATATTTCTAAAGGTAAACTACAATGGTTTCAGTATGTACTCCCTCATTACCTCAACAACCAGTGTACTATCTTTCTACTAGAAGTGAACTAAATTGGTTTCAGATGTAGTCGCTCATTACCTCAACTCTAGTGTACTATCCTTCTAGAGATCGTCTTCACTTCAGTTTAGATAGAAACATCTTAATACCCTAGCACTTCCCAGCCCCAACACCGCTAACTACCTGGATAGGTAGTACAGATAGCTTGTGATAATGATCCATTGGAAACAGTTAACAGGTTTGTACCTTGATAGATAAAGGTCTCTCTGTCTAGCTATGATATTATACAGAACAAAGCTGCCACAGACCCTGTAATATAGTTAATGCCTGGGCAGCTCACTAGACATTACAACGTAAGCTACAAGCTTCAGAAAAGTGAAATGTTAAACTTTCTAGATCTCTTGTGTGGAAGTTGCCCGAGAATTTGCAACACCATTCAAGGAATCTAGAATGTTGAACAGTTCGCTTTTCTGAAGCTTATAGCTATGTTGTACACCACAACTTAATATCTAGTGAGCTGCACAAGCAAGATAGGGTGGGGTTCTCTCCCGCTCGCTGGAAGCATTCCAAATTGGCATATTTTATTATATGTGACAGCAGTTAGCCTGCTAACACATGAGGCTAGCAACTACTCGAATTTCATACCTGAATGGACAGATGCTTCTTTCTTTCTCTCCATCTGGTGGCGCAACCAACCCTTTACCTTCCTACCTTTTGAAAGTACGGTCGAGTCGGCTAATTGGATCGCTGATCGTTATTCACTGACGATTCCTACCTAAGAAGGACCAGGTTTGGTGAGAGTATCGTCTTCTGCAAAGATCCCACCGTTTTAACCTCTGCCGCCACCCGTCCTGGAGTTGCCCCTACTTTCAACTTTACCGCGTGTGTGTGTCCATGAACTGAATAGCTCATCCCCAGATGATGAGCAGCACTGACGGAAGTACACAATTTGCGTGATGGAAGTATACGAGTCCAAATGTATTACATCAAGATTTAAAAAAACTTTATTATTCAGGTTAAATGATAATTTCAGCTACATAATTGAAACAGATAACAAAACTTCAGAAGAAAAGAATTGTGGTTTCCCACTACAGTAGGGCGAGTGATAGTTCGCACAATGTCTTCAAGTTTGTTGAAGATCTTGTCAACAGGATTAGGCCATTTCCAGTTAGTGCCACTTTTATAATTTCAATATCACTGTTGTAAGAAATTACCTCGCCAGGAAAAATTTCTCCATCATACTGCACAACAACCCATTGTCCAATGGACAGATTCAGGGTAGTAGTTATGTCCATAAGTTCCTCTTCCGTACTTGAATCCTCCTCGGCAGTTGATTCCTCCTCATCCTCAGCACTTGATTCCTTCTCAGTATCTTCTGAAGGGTCAGATCTTCTAATCGGAAAAATGGTTAATTCAGTTGAATCTGATGTATCTGAGACCATAACTTTATCCCTCCCTTTTGGGATAAAGCAGTGCATCTTCAGGATGGGTCTTGGGCACAGGTAACACACCCTCCCAATGAGCATCCAACTTTTGTTTTGAAACTTCAATCTCTTCCTTGGCAATGAAGTGAACATGTATTGATGGGTTGCGTTCCTTGGCAATGCTGGTATACTCCTTTGGTGAGGTGACATGAGCCTGTCCACTTCCAACGTGCCTCCAGACTGCTCTCTTAACTGTGCCTCCAAGCCCATCCACAGCACCTTTACCATGGGACGCGGCGAAGTAATTCCAAGAACATTTTCGTGGCACGCATACATGATGAGGAATATGGTCAAACAACTTCACATGTTTGGGACGGAGCTCACAGAATTTGCTCAGTCCAATCTTTGCATCAGGATGTTTTTCAACAAATTTATTGTATACTTCCTTCAAAGACAGTATATAGTAAGTATCGAGTTTTCTCAGTTCTTTTGACATTTTGACCATCACTATCTTTCTCACGAATTATTACTCTATCTTTGCGGCCTTGAGCCTGCCATGTAGTGTCATTGGAGCTATAAAATGCCAGAACAAGTTGTTTAGTGTCATCACTGAGTGCATTACTTGAAGAAGCACCAACACAACGGTACTGTCAACATTTAGCCCAACTGATTTTGCTAAATTAATCACTATACAGTGCCGTTTATGGGGTGAATCTGGCAGGGATGCTCTTGCTTGTTTAATGGCTTTACCTTTAGCTTGATTGGTACGATATGGAGAAGTTAGTGGCTAGCTCATCTCTCCACACTGACTTTGACTCTCTCGATATTTTCTTGTACGTAGCTTTTCTTTCAAATGATGTTCTTCAAGTTCATCAGTAGTCTTAGCTGCAAATTTCACTGATTTTCTTCTCCTGTCTTTCTCCTGGTAAGTTTCACTGTCATTTCGAATTTTAGCTCTTCTCTTAGCTTGCCTTTCTTTGCTTGCCATAGTGACTCAATAGACACACTAGACTTACTTAGACATGTGCTCTGCTCTAGCTACTTAAATAGTCAAGCATGCATGTGCACGGAACCTTCTAGATTTGTGTTTAAATAGAAAAGCATGCATGTGCACGGAATCTTCTAGATTTGTGAAGCTTGCATGTGCATGGAATCTTCTAGATTTTTCTAGTGCATGTGATCGAGGTTTATATAGGTGGTGCATATATACAACTGATAAGTATTTATATACTACAGGTAGAGGAAGTTATGTTCAATGCATAGGACATATGATTTGTCACATGTAGGTAAGATAAGAAGTACAGTACTTCTGAAATCATATACCATAATTGCAACTTAAGCTATAGGTTACAATTAGTGTTATTGTGCTTTTACATACATTCATATATACGAAATTTGAGGGATGATGAAAGCCAATACAACTAAGTACTAAGAAATTGTGACGGAAGTACGTGACGGAAGTACAAAATTTTTGTACATCCGTCACAGTGTTTCTGGCTCCAAAAGTAATGGTAGCCTAAAAATGAACATCAAAGTGTTTTCCCTGTAGGATGCTTATTTATATCCTAGAATTACTATTTTTTAAATTGATCTATTTTATGGTTATAAAAAGTAATCGTTCATATTTGTGACGGATGTACGGGCACCTGAAACCTCAAACTGACTTCCTGTGACACGAAGAGTTTTTACTTACTGGAGTTTTCAGCAACTGATTATCAAAAGAGACTTAAACTGAGTCCAATAACCCATTTAACTAAAAGAAAAGTACTTCCACATCTTAAATATTGACTTTTTACTAGGTATCGTAAAAATATGCAGAATTTAATGCTGGCGAATGGCATGTGACATATTTGGTCATAACTTTTGTTTGATATGACATATTTGAAAAATAATTTTATTCTTTAAAGTACCGGGTATTTCCTTTCAAATGATACCAAAATTGTTAGGATTCAGTAATTTTTAGTTTTTGGTTCCTTGGTTTACCTTTTCACTGAACTGCCCAGAAGTGCAGAGGAAGGCTAGCCATCCATACCTGCTGGCCAGCAAGACTCCCCCCCCCCCCCCCCCCCCCCTTGGGGCCCTGTGTGATTGTTTAATAGTTGTGGATTAACAGGACAGGTGTGTATATACAGGTGGAGAAATCATGTGAATTGGGGAACCATGCCTCCACCCTCCCCCATATTTTTTGATATCATGAGTGATCCAGGATCTTCATAGGGAGGGTTTATTAGTGCAGTGGATTGCTATATGGCAATGTCTGAAGGATGCTCCCCAAGTGTTTTTAACCCAATATTGTTTCTATATTGAATTGTGATTAATGGCTAAATAGGGGGGTATCAAAATTCAAAGGTGCTAAACATTATATACTTGGGATTTACTAATGACACGTATTGTGGATGGTAGTTTTTGTATACCAATGAATAGCTGGTTAACTTGATTATATCATGTGAAGGGTGATCATTGTATGGGGTTGGAACTACATGATATCTGGGAATAATGTGTTGTTTTGTGCGTGTGTGTGTGTGGAGGGGGGGGGCATGGGGAAATGTGTTCATTGTCGCATATTCTTATGCAACTTTAATTTCAGCTGGGGGGGAAGGACATGTCCTCTTGGGAGGGAGGAGAGCAAAATATACATACCCTGCCCATCCCAACCACCATGTTATGGATCTTTGAATAGTTTTTGTCCCTTGAAATGGAGGCAGTGCCTGCAGAGTGGGGGAATGCAAGCTCAAACATTGCAGATGGTTCAACACACTTGATACTAACATTTGGACAACTGACTCTAAGCAGGTATATTTGTCACACTACTAAACTTGGATGCAGCTCCCCTCCGCATCCCATGCCCTGCCCTCCCTCTCTCCCTCCTGCTACGCACACAACTATCCTTGTACCTTATTTTAAAAACATGGTATCAATAGTAGTAGGAGGATTGTGCCCTCTCCCCTTCCCCTCCCCTTCCTCTCCCCTTGTTGCTTCTTCTACATAATCAACCAGATAAGTAGGTCATCATGTCATCCAGGGGAGGAAGTCTGGATGCTTGCTGTCCAAGTCTTCAGTTCAGACAACAAATGTTATTAGTGCGGTTCTGTGGTCAAAACAAGACAACTTTGGAAGAGAGGCTACGTGTGTCATGGCAGAAAACTAACATCTGGCATCTAGAAAGAAACTGACAGTACAGTAATACAAGACACATGAAACTAGCTGCATGAGTGACATAACTCACCAGCACCTTCACAATCATAGCACCCACATAACTGTGCAAACTCACCAGCACCTTCACAATCATAGCACCCACATAACTGCATACTCACCAGCACCTTCACAATCATAGCACCCACATAACTGTGCAGACTCACCAGCACCTTCACAATCATAGCACCCACATAACTGTGCATACTCACCAGCACCTTCACAATCGTAGGACCCACAAGAGTGATCAGCTCAGAGAAAGATTAAATATCAAGCAACTTTGAGTTGTCAAAGTGAGCCAAGTGAGCCAAGTAGTGAAGCATTTTCACTGACTCCAGCTATGCTAGCAGTCAAGCATGATCCATCAAAGCATCCAAAGAAATACCAGCATCATCCCCAACACACACATCAGATGATCCACCAGAGCATCTAAAGAAACACCATCATCATCCCCAACACACACATCAGATGATCCATCAGAGCATCTAAAGAAACACCATCATCATCCCCAACACACACATCAGATGACCAGAGCATCTAAAGAAACACCAGCATCATCCCCAACACACACATCAGATGATCCACCATAGCATCTAAAGAAACACCAGCATCATCCCCAACACACACATCAGATGATCCATCAGAGCATCTAAAGAAACACCATCATCATCCCCAACACACACATCAGATGATCCACCATAGCATCTAAAGAAACACCAGCATCATCCCCAACACACACATCATCGATCCATCAGAGCATTTAAAGAAACACATCATCATCCCCAACACACACATCAGATGATCCACCAGAGCATCTAAAGAAACACCAGCATCATCCCCAACACACACACCATCAGAGCATCTAAAGAAACACCAGCATCATCCCCAACACACACATCAGATGACCAGAGCATCTAAAGAAACACCAGCATCATCCCCAACACACACATCAGATGATGCATCAGAGCATCTAAAGAAACACCAGCATCATCCCCAACACACACATCAGATGACCAGAGCATCTAAGGAAACACCAACATCATCCCCAACACACACATCAGATGATCCATCAGAGCATCCAAGAGAAACACCATCATCATCCCCAACACACATATCACGATGTTTTAAGGAAAAACTGTCTGAAATCGCACATTCTTGTCAAAATGGGGACATTAGCTTCCTTTTCAGCATTATGGAACTATTTCCACTCTTTAAACGTTTTTTTGTGAGAAATCTCCCCTTTTTAACCGAAAGAAGCTCTATTTTCCTCCAATTGGCTTGGAAACTCAGCTAAAACTCACATTGGCAGTTTCATAACTACCTAAATGGCCTAGCAGTCTAAATGGAATTGGCCAATATTAGCTCCAGAAGGACCAAGTGCACTTTTAACCCCTTGCTAAGCTAGTAAACAAAAAAAAAGTTTAAAGTGTAACAAACACTTGAAATTTATCTTCAAGATCAATGTTGTTGCTATTTCCTTTTTTCTCTCGTGTAAGTGCATACAATTTTTTTTAATACCAGAAGATTCCAAATCTTGCATTGCACAACTTATACTCATTAGTTACTTGATTGCAGTAAAAGTGTGTGGGTAGTGATGATTGCTATTTAGAACTGGGGAAAGATCATTATTCAGAGTATGTGCTCTAAGATCTTGTTTTCAAGATACCTATGAATCTGAACTGAGAGGTCATTCGATTTACAGTTGAATTATCCATCTTCAAACTAAAAAGTTAGTAAAAACAAGCTTATATGCATGTGTACTTTAACCCTCTCACCGGTAACTTTACAGAGGTTTTTTTCTCAAAATGAATGATTTTCTTAATATTTATTATATTTAAAGATGCATGATGTAAAGTACCTAGCAACCATATATCAGGTGATAGCTAATGAGTGGATAACAAAATTTGGTGGCCTAGCAATAAAACCACAACATCGTGAATCTCATTATAAGAAACAGGAACCGTTTCTAGCTTTCAGGTTCACTGACTCATCAGAGTCAGAAGGAGAGATGTATGAAGGACCTCAATATAACATAATAAATCTTACTCTATATACCTTTACATTACTAGATTATGTCCACTAAGAATGTTCAAACGTTTACTATTGCTCATTGAGTGACAAGTTAGTATCTGACAATCGAAGAATATATATTTTTGCAAACATATAAATATGAATATCATTATATGAAGCTGGCAACCACCACATAACTGTGAATATCATTACATGGAGCTGAATAGGAAGGTTCACCGACTCATCAGAGTCAGAAGGAGAGATGTATGAAGGACCTCAATATAACATAATAAATCTTACTCTATATACCTTTACATTACTAGATTATGTTACATGCATATATACCAGCAAGAGAGGTAGCGGCAGGTGGGTAGGGCTATGGCTACCAATGACAGATCTTGTCAGAGCTGCTAGCTCATTCACGTCAACCTCGTGGCTTCCCAAGTAAGCAGGGGTATTTTCTTTATCTTCTTAAGAGCTATCACTCTTGGAAAGGCCAAAATCATCATAAAAAAGCTGACAGATAACTTCATCTCGAACTGACATCTATATTCCAAAACCGGAAGTGAAGTTTGACGTCACGTTTTTCATGGTTACCCACGTTATACATACGTTATATTTTAATTAGTCATAGAGCAAAGCTTTAGCTATACGAAAATATGTTTATTTTTTATTTTTAATGAATGGTTAGTTTTTTATTATTATTTTAGTAGCGGTAATACCATTTCGCGCCTACAGGCGGTGAGAGGGTTAAGTTAGCATAGATGTTATCTATGCTAACTCAGTTCTAAGTCATGATTTGGTTCTTCAATTATGCAAGTAGCTAGCTATCACACATGCTAAAATAGTGCATAATGTATGTGGAGACTTCTCCCCTAAGTACCTTTACCTCAGGAAGCACTTAATAAGATTCAGTGGATATATACTAGTTCAAGAATTACTGCTAATTTTAGACTGTCTCAAACTTGTAATAATAACTAGACAAATGTAATATAATATCAGTGCTAAGTCTTATCTGTGAGGAAGACTTGACCAATGGTCCGGCATGTGATTCAGTGATCTTCTCTTCTGCTAGATCTTCAATAATTATCTGCTGAAATCTTCCTTTCATATTGTGATAGTTTTGGAACTGTAGCTGTTGCCATTACTGCTATATCCAGAAGATGTTACTCAGCCAGCAGCTTCCAGGAGTGCTACACAATCATTTTATTATGTACATTGAGTGAAGGTTAGATCAATGTGTGAGTGCAGACTCTCCACCTAGTAGGACAAATGACCTAAATTCCTGAGACAGTAGGTCCTACAGGTCTGACAAGTGTCAATAGAACCCATAACCTTCTGACAGTTGACTGTTGTACATTTTATCACTGAGGGTGAGGGTGGATATGAAGTGTTCACTGTCAAATCAATCAATTTACAATTACGTTACCATATATATATACTGAAGATTTATATTTAATCAGCTTTTGTTGGTTTTTGGGGCCAACATTTCAACTTGATGCTTAACATGGCCAGAAAAATAGAAGCTGATTAAAAAAGATTCGGTATTTATGATGAATATCCCATTTACTTTGATAACCTTTATTTTCTGGTTTGTTGCAGTTTAATAATTGAGGATTTGGTGTCCATCCCTCCACAGTGCAAATAGCAATAATCCTGTCAGCAGGACTAAAGCCAGACTCACACTGAAAATCCACGACATAATATGTTTGATCATCATTGGCATCCACATAACCATTGAGAGGAGGTTATGGCACAGCACATGTTACGACTACAGGGAATGTATATTTCGGGGCGGAAGGTTCGCATTAATAGAAAACTAATATGAAAAAGAAGTAGTTAGCTTACCATTGCAGTCATATGCATATGAAGGGATTAGGTAGCCATTCCCAATGACATTACTCGTACATGTAGAATGTATTTCAGTTCGAGGCAGGTAACTTCGACCACACCTAGAGACGATAACCATACCTAAAGTTGATAACCACACCAGAGATGATAGCACTTCCTTCAGTGGTAGTATTGAAAGGTAACAATTCTACATAAACAGATCGAAGTGGAGTGAAGCAATTACCTACAAAAAATATTATGTTCTGTTTCAATCAACTGATTTTTTGGATTATGTTGCATTTAGCTATATTGGATGCCATTTTTATATTCCAATACATTCTAAATTCATCTAAAATATCATTTTCTACTACAAGGATAATTTATCAGAAAAAGTTAGTTAGAATATATTGGGTGGCTTGTGTAATGTAAAGACACTCCTCCATGGTGCATATTCCATGGGAGTTTTTGAGTGACAGATCAAGAGGCAATGTAGACAGAAAAAAATCCCAAAAATGAACAAAAAAACTTAGCTTGATGCCCTATCGGAAAGTCTAACATATCAAATTCCATTACTCTAGCCATTGTCAGACACCTAGCATAGCTGAAGGTCTAATGCAGTGTTGATCTGCACATTATTGATGTCGTCATGATTTGCAATACTTCAATTGTAAAATGAGAAATAGCCAAGAATTGTATATTCCTCACAGATTTCAAACTGGAAGGTTGAACAACATAATCCCGTAATGGAAAAATGGAAATATGAGAGCTTTTTTTAATATGAGAAGCAGCTTCCCTTGAAGATAAGAAGTACACTATATACAAGTGAGATCAGGTAGTATTTTTGCAGGAATTCTCAGAGTACTAAAGGGAAGACTATGCAGAAGCTGCAAGAACTTGATATAATAAGGGTTTGCACTCTTGATACTGTTTAGTATGTAGTCTAATTGCAGTTGCACTGAAATTGTAAATTAGTGACTCATTGTAATTAGTGATGATTGCAATTAATAATGATAGACACCTTGGTGACTGTGGACTGGAATATATACATATATGGATGTGTTAATGTGATCTTGTGACTGAGCTAGGTGGACTGAGTTGTTGAGTTGTTGTGTCTTGTCAGATATACAAAACTTTGAATCCTAAGAGATCTGTTGATTCTTACATTGGTAGCAGAGAATGGTTAAGCATGACATCATTATACCCAAGCCTTTTGCAAGCGGTGATATAGGGGAATGGTTTCAGAGATATGAGATATGCTGTACAGCTAACTGATAGGAAAATGCAACAAGGGCATGCAAACTCCCGACCCTCCTGGAAGGAGAAGCATTGGCAGTAGTATGGCTTGAACTCAGCCCAGAACAACAAGGGGATTATGCTACGGCCAAAAATGAAATTATGGCTGCCTTAACCCAATGGAGTTTGTGTCGCTGGAAAACTTTCACAAACGTAAGCTGCATTGGGAGAATCGTTATCCATGTTTGTTCTTGAAGTTAAGAAGTTGCTAGATTAAGCCTTGTCGACATTATAGAAAGAGGCCCGCAATCAGTTATTATTACACCAGTTTGTAGCAGGACTACCAGATAGTGTGTGGGGCGGCAACTGAGAGCAACAGGAGAACTAACTACACTGGAGGCTGCTGTGTCAAGCTCGATTAGTAATGACACTTGATGACCTAAGTCAAAGTGTTGCAGCTGTTTCAGAGATACCCAACAAGGTAGTTTTGCTCAAGGACCAGATTGCCCTATTAATGGAACAAGTAAATGCTTTGTCAACATCATTTATGCCGCCAGCAGGAACATGTTGTCCGATGAACAACCAACAGCACTATCGACCAAGACACTGTTTTGAATGCAACCGTACAGGACACAAGCAGCATGATTGCTCTCTTCACAATCAGAATGGCCCAGACACTCGACATGTTCTATGTGTGGAAAAGCCGGACATCTGGCCAGAAACTGCTAGCAGAGAAATGAGCAAGGGGTGTATCAGGGGCAACAGGTATCCCTATCCCCAATGAGCCCTCACGACCCGAGTGTCATGCCTAGCAGCTGTTAAATGCAAGGTACTTAGCTGCTATAATGGGGACGTTAGGTGAGGTTGAAGTAGAGATGATGTTGGACTCTGTATCATCTGTATCACTGATGCAGAAGGAGGTTCTCCCACATGCAAAGGGAGTTATCCACATTGAAGGCCCAACACAACTACGACTGATGACGGCATCAGGACAACAGCTGCCCATACTGAGCCATGTCTGTGTTCCTATACACATTGGTGAGCTACAAGTCAAACATAATGTTGTTGTAGTGGATACTTTAATATCACCTGTAATTCTGGGGGGAGATTTCCTATGCAAACATGGTGTGGTCCTTGATTTTACAAAACCATCTGTAAATACCACTGCAGCATCAGCAATAAATGAGAAAATAATCCCTGTTTTTACTGATATATGAAGTAAGCTTCACGAAAAATAGATGTAAAGCATGTGTTATTGTGAACAGCCGGGGCAGATGTAGTGGAGGAATGTGCTGTCCCAATTTATCACAAACCAACAAGATTTGAATTGCCTGAGTGTCCTAGGTCTATTCTCGCATAAGTTGTATAGGAATTCCAAGCCTTATTCCAAATAACACCTGGTGTAACAAAGGCTGCCTTGTACTTTATACCCACAAAGGGCAATCCCATCAAAGTCCCGCCATGTCGCATACCAGCACATTATCGAGAGGAAATAGAAAAATTACTTCGCACTATGCTAGAGCAGGGCATAATTGAAGAAAGTTCTAGCCCTTGGATGGCACCAGCGGTGTTTGTTCCTAAAAGTCAGGTGATATCAAGCTGTCTGTTGATTACAGGGAACTTAATAAGAATACCACAAAAGATGCTTACCATCTACCCTTACCTGATGAAGTTCAGGACTGATTATCAGGCTCGACCCTATTCTCAACATTGGACTTACAGAGTGGGTACCGGCAGCTACCAGTAAGTCCTAATGACCAGGGCCCAGAATGGGTCTGTTCCAGTTTAAACGAATGCCATTTGGATTGACTGGAGTGCCCAACACCTTTCAACATCTCATGGATAAAGTGTTAAGAGGTCTTCCCTTTGTGATGATCTACTTGGACGATATTTTGGTGCACTCCCTGGATGAAAAAGCACATTGCGCTCACCTACGAGAAGTCTTTGAATGTCTGCTGGCTGCTGGCCTTACACTACAAGGGAAGAAATGCCACATCAGACTCCTTACAGTTGGATATCTAGGCCACACTTGTACAGGAATAGGCATGTCTCCATATCCACAGAAGACCCAAGCAGTATTACAAATTCCAGAACCAATGGACATCAAAACACTCGACCACTTCATTGGGGCTTGCATCCTATTATCAGAGATGTATACACAAGTTTTCCGATATTGCAGCACCACTCAATGCTTTGACAAAGAAGGGCACACCATTCTCTTGGAACCATGACTGCAAGATATCGTTCAATACCCTGAAGGAACATCTGATCAGTGCTCCTTGGCATATCCCTGTTTTGATCAGTTCTCCCCAGAATGCAATCTGCAAACAGATGCAAGTGGTGTTGGCATTGGACTGGTGTTAGAACAGGGCAGACATGTCATCGCAGTCGTACCTTAACAACACAGTCAGAGCAGCAGTACAGTGTAATCCAGAGAGAATGTTTTGAAATCGTATACGCAGTGAAACAATTTCGTCATTATCTTCTTGGATGATATCTCAAACTCCTTATGGACCATGCCCCATTGCAGTGGCTTTCAGCCCAAAAGATGGAGGGTATGCTCTGTCGTTGGGCACAAGCCCTTCAAGAGTATAATTTGCAAGTTGTGTATCGAAAAGGCTCACTCAACACTAATGCAGATGCACTCTCACGATTGGAAAGTCTTCCTTGTGCTCTCACACAAGCTCTTCCTCGTTATTCCACCACTGAACTGTGACAAGCACAACAAGCTGATAATATCATCTCAAAAGTGACACAAGCTGAACCAGGAATGTCAAGTCCTCCTCATGGCCGAGAGTGGGGCCGTTACCCTTGGTGCAGGTCTGTGAACATGTGGGGTCAGCTTAGAGTTATCGATGGTATACTCTGCAGATGCTATATACCCAACCCTATGTGCAATGCTGTAACTGTGCCTGTCCTTCTGCTAAGCATGCACAAACAAGCTCTCGTGCGTAATCATGAAATTTCAGCTGCAGGACATCAAGGTGCAGAGAGAACTCTTCAGCGACTATGGCAGGAGGCTTACTTGGTGAGTATGGCAGGGGACGTACAACAGTGCTGTAGAGAGTGTGTAAAGTGCCAACAGTTAAAGCTCACAATCCCCAACGGGCACCATTGACAAATGTTCCCATTGGCAAGCCTTGGGAAATGCTAGCTGTTGATGTGTTAGAAGTTCCCATCTCCCGCAATAACAATCGCTATCTACTAGTGATTCAAGACTATTTTACAAAGTGGGGGAGAAACAATACCCCATCTCAGATCAGACAGCAAACCATATCGCAAGGGAACTGATAAATCTACATTTGGCGAGCCTGCAATCTTGTACTCAGATCAAGGACATAATTTTGAAAGCATAGTCCTTGCACAAGCATTGGAAGCATTGGGGGTAAAGAAGTCGAACAATATAACTGTACACTTCTGAAACTTTTACGAAGCTATGTATTAGACAAACAAGACGACTGGGGAAAATGTCTACCACTTGTTCTATATGCCTATCGCATTCATCTACTTTCTCCACTCCATTTCTCTTGATGTATGGAAGAAACCACTCTGAGGTATTTCTCGCCAAGTCAGCTGCATTTGATGCTCAGATATACCCTGAGAAAGGTATTAAACAATTTGCCGACATATTTTAGTACTGCACTAAATATTTATCTACATTTACCTTTACCTACCAAATCATTGAATAAATTATCATATTTACTCGATTACACGCACATTCTATTTATTTCATGAGCTGCCTCTAACTGTGCCTGCTGCTTGAGGGCACACTCTAATCAAGGAAATATGGTAAGTTTGTCTGTGAGATTTTAGTGAACATGTAATATCATCCAGTTGTTCAGTCTTTCTTATGACACAGGCACGTGGACACAATTTCACTCGATGCTTTGCACTAAATGATAGATCACTGATATTCTTTGTAGCTGGTGTAAATAGCAAAAAAAATGCACATTTACCTCCTAATGCACCGGACTGGCAGGACAACTGGAGCTGCCACTGTCCTATATATATGTCAACTATATAGTAGTTCTCTCTGTCCATAGGGAGCACCAGTATGTGTGTTTATGTTCCAAGGTTTCTGCATCATCATGACAAAAAATGGTGCCCTACTTCAATAGCTAGAGCACACTGATGAATTGAGTAGCTATGTTTGAATGAAACTCCAGCATCCGTTCCTGTCATCTATTAACCATGCAGTCCATTCTTACTTGCAAGTTTTCTTTCTCTATCTTCAAATTTGATACTGTTTTTTATTAATTTATTCTTTCATCTTTCTCTTCTCTTTCTCTTCTTTACTGTGATGACCATTCCTAGTTAGGCGGGTGATCTGTTCATATTTTTAATGGGTGAACATTTGATGCATACATACATACATGCACACACACACACATACATATGCCATGCATGACATTACCAAGGTTTTCCATTCAACTCCACAGTGAGGGCTTGCTTCACTCACCAATAAACCCTCAAAAATACTAGTCCTTATAGTATTTTCATATAACCACTGGCCATATCACAATATGATGTACTTACAAATGCCACCATTTCAATAATGCAATATAGTTTCACTACACACATAATCACATTACCTATTATTAATATACCACATATGAAGGCCGTCACTAAGAAGACCAAGCAAGACAGTTAGTCGCATTTAAATTAACACTGTAGTGTGTGTTGTAGAGAATAGTAATGTTAGTGGAGAATGTTCAGAGGTACCAGTGGAGTGTATGGAGCCTCTGGATCCACAACAATGTTAGAAATCACTCTTCCATTTCTGATGCTCCACTTTATAGATAATGTGCTAGTATAGCTACAATGTCTACACTGACAAAAGACACAACTGGAACAAAAGCTGCGCAAATTTTAAAAAAAATCAAGCGATTAAGTTAATAGTCAATAGTTTGCACCGCTTGTAACAACTTGAATGGTTGCTTCTTCTTCAATGTTTCCTCCACATTGTATTGTCCACTGGCAGTCAAATCCAAGCTTGATGTTAAGCTGTTATCATCAGTTGCATAATGAGTAATGGTGAACACTACATTTGGCACTGTGTGAGTGTAGTTGTTGCACTCATTAAATTTAGATACAAAATATCTCCCACTGTTGAAGTCCCATAAGAGCAAACCAAAAGATCGTCCACCTTAGTACAATTGAAAGTGGCACTGTCTCTTAGACATAGTTCACCATGTGAGATTAATAGGCCAGCTTAAAAAAGGAAGAAATGAAATTATTTATTAACCGTAGCAATTAACAGGATCTAACTCAATAGCTGTTCTATTTAGATTCTGCAAGCTTCATGGTATGGACTTGATATTAGCTCAAAAGATAGGTCTCTCTGAGTCTATTATTGATACTAAAACATTTTTATAGCTATAACTATACCCAAGTTACTGGAGCTAAAGTGGGAGTACCTCAAAACCTGAGGGCCTGAGTTATGAACACGTTTTCCACCAGATTGCCAAGTGCTAGAGAGCTGAAATTAGCACCAGTGGCTATAGAGGAAGCCCTACTCTATGCAACGTAGTGTTTCATTAGGCGCTGAAACTTGAGTATGTGGTCAAGCGTGCGGTTGGAAAACGAATATAGTGTGGTTTCATGTGCATAGTTTTGATAGTTGAGTTCCCTCAATTCCATCCAGCTCATTCTTTCCGTTCCCTTCCAAATTCATCACAGCCTATTACACATCTTCCACTTCCTTCCTGTCACACAACACGATCTATTATCACTACACAGCTTCTTATCTTCCAATAGACCTGCTGACCTAAACATCAATCTTACTCCCTCACATCCCTGTAATGACCGTGTATATGTCTCTGCTCCATCACCTTTTGCCAACCTATACCTCCTCAAGCTGCTCTTACTCTCGCTCCATTGTCTCACTGGCCCTAGCTCGTCATTCAGATCATCATATTTTCTCCTCAACAGTATATATTCCTCCTACTATCCTATCCCTCCATCCATTCTTAGCTTGTCTGCCACAATTTTTACCAGTCTATCCTCCTCCATCTTTGCAAGCCTCCTAGCTACCATAGAGGATTTTTTCTCCTCCCTCCTCTCTGCCTACTTCAAGTCCACCAGCACTGCTACACCTGCCACTGTGTTACTAGCTCCTAAGTCCTAATAGGTTTCTTCCTACTCTCAACTGAGCTGACTCTAATTTCCTACAAGCAATCCGTCTTCCTGTCAACCACATTTCAGAGCATGGCCTGGCCAACAGCTCCCACTTCCATTTTTCCATTCAGTTTACTCATCCACACTGCCTTTCCAATTCACTCTTCTGCTTTGACCTTCAGTTCCTCCAAATATACATTCCCTCTCAGTTTCTCATCCCCAGGTATCTGAATGCTTCCACTACTTCCAGCTCTTCTTCATCTTCATCAATATTCCACTTCACACTACTTCTCACTTTCCCAATCATTACCTTACTTTTCTTCTCTAACTTTCATCTTATCGCATATATAGTTGTGTACCATATCCAACATCCCTTATAATTCCACTCCTGTGTCAGCCAAAAGCACAATATCATTAGCATGCTAACTCAGCTCTTTCTAGTTCAACCCCATTGTAGAGGTCTTCACACATTCATACAAATTTCTCCTCCACTTCTGCTCGTGACAGCTTGTCTCATTGTATATCACAAACCATCACTCCACACACTGTGTCATAAGCCTTACTGATGTCTAGAAAAGTTCTTGCTCTAGTTCCTGGCAAGATGAACACTTGTGTTGCTTGTGGAGGAACTTTAGCCAGTCCGATGGGGTTCTCTATGTTACCCTTTAGCATCTGACATGCTTTCATGGTACTGGATCTTATGCCCAATCAGTTTCATTTGAAATGTCCTTAGGCTGAATCCCAACTGCCAGGCATTTTCAAGGAAAGTAGATAAGATGTTTTCTAAATAGTGGTCAGTATGAAATTAACCCCAGGCAGGCCCAAAATGACGATCTTTCATCTGAATAGAGCTTATCCAAATTCAATGGGAACTGCTGGTACCTCTGGCAGTATAGGTCAAGTCTCGGACAGAAAGTAGTACGAGGTCATCACTGACTCACAGCTAGCGATGTTCTATTGTTGACATGGTGGGGACGCAAAATGACTGTGGTATACCTTTGTTACATTTTCATTTCACATGGCCAGAGGTAATGCTATTGAAAAGAAATATGTGAAGTAAATTAATTTGCTGCTTTAGTGGTGAGAATTCACTTCCATTCCCTGCAAGAACATTACTATATGCCTCTTTTAATATCTAAAGTTCTGTCCGAGACATTTGAAAACATGATATATGACAATTTCAAGGAGTGGTATCATGTAAGATTTCACTAATAAACTTTATTCAATGTTGGTTTTGTATTAAACTTATAGTTATTGTCCAATATAGATATTTTCGACCAAAGATAATGCTTGAAATACTATGTTTGAAAAAATTAATGGTATAGATGCTGGAGTCCTTGCTTTCTCTGCTGCTTGCTTCGTGGAGTTTCCTGTGCAACTCATACCAATTCTTTGAAGGAGGCTGTAATTGATCCTCCACCAAGGGAGGCTGTAATTGATCCTCCACAAGGGAGGCTATAGTTGATCCTTCACCAAGAGAGGCTGTAGTTGATCCTCCACCAAGAGAGGCTGTAGTTGATCCTCCATAAGGGAGGCTGTAGTTGATCCTCCACAAGGGACGCTGTAGTTGATCCTCCATCAAGGGAGGCTTGATCCTCCATCAAGGGAGGCTGTAGTTGATCCTCCACAAGGGAGGCTGTAGAGTTGATCCTCCACAAGGGAGGCTGTAGTTGAATCCTCCACCAAGAGAGGCTGTAGTTGATCCTCCGCCAAGAGAGGCTGTAGTTGATCCTCCGCCAAGAGAGGCTGTAGTTGATCCTCCACAGGGGAGGCTGTAGTTGATCCTCCATTAAAGGAGGCTGTAGTTGATCCTCCACCAAGAGAGGCTGTAGTTGATCCTCCGCCAAGAGAAGCTGTAGTTGATCCTCCACAAGGGAGGCTGTAGTTGATCCTCCACAAGGGATGCTGTAGTTGACCCTCCATCAAGGGAGGCTGTAGTTGGTCTTCCGAGAGGCTGTAGTTGATCCTCCACAAGGGAGGCTGTAGTTGATCCTCCATTAAAGGAGGCTGTAGTTGATCCTCCATTAAAGGAGGCTGTAGTTGATCCTGCACTAAGGGAGACTGTCGTTGATCCTTCACCAAGGGAGGCTGTAGTTGATCCTCCACCAAGGGAGACTTTAGTTGAGCACCAAGGGAGACTGTAGTTGATCCTCTACCAAGGGAGACTGTAGTTGATCCTCCACCAAGTGAAGCTGTAGTTGATCCTCCACCAAGGGAGACTTTAGTTGAGCACCAAGGGAGACTGTAGTTGATGCTCTACCAAGGGAGACTGTAGTTGATCCTCCACCAAGGGAAGCTGTAGTTGATTCTCCACCAAGGGAGACTTTAGTTGAGCACCAAGGGAGACTGTAGTTGATGCTCTACCAAGGGAGACTGTAGTTGATCCTCCACCAAGGGAAACTGTAGTTGATCCTCCACCAAGGGAAGCTGTAGTTGATTCTCCACCAAGGGAGACTGTCGTTTGTCCTTCACCAAGGGAGGCTGTAGTTCCACCAAGGGAGACTGTAGTTGATCCTCCACCAAGGGAAGCTGTAGTTGATGATTCTCCACCAAGGGAGACTGTTTCAGCAGTGGGAAGTTACTTCCATTCCCTCTACACAAAGAAAAGCATTTTCAACCGGGTAAAAAATTGCTACCCAATATACCTCTATTGATATCTATTGTTCAAGATGTCAGAGACATTTGGGAACATGATTCTGTGTGACAGTTGTGAGAGTGAACACTTAAAGTGTATAGGACTTGAGACCTCACTAAACACCGAGTATTGGTTTTGCAGAGATTGTAATGCTTTGGTTATTATATTTCCAAGTTTTCTTTTAAATACCCTCTGTAACAATACAGAATCCATGGATCATTTGTCACTGTAGTTTATTGTAGGGTACAGTGGGGGGAAAACGGGGGAGGGGGAGGGAGGTTCACCAGATAATAGTTTCACCTGATACTGGAGGTCAGTAGATACACTACATTTTAGAAGATAGGCCAGTATTCCACATTCCATACATACAGCGACTGAAATACAGTCAACTCCATTACGCCTTCAGCTACTACTCAAATACATGTGGTAAAAGTTTCCTCACTCAAATTCCCAGCCAAGCCACTCTAAGTTGCAATCCTCAGATGTTTCCTCACTCAAATACACTTACCCTCAGGTAGGTCACAACTTAGTACGACTCTTTTTCCTGGCCTAGCCACTAGAAATGGAATCCACTCAACCCTAGATGAGGGGCTAGCATCCCATGAGATGGACAGGTGAGCACAACATAGGTAGTTTATATTAATTAAAATCACCTTCTAGGTAATCAACTTCAAATTTTATTCACTCAACGTTTCGACTAGATGCTCTAGTCTTCATCAGGAATAATGAAGACTAGAGCATCTAGTCGAAATGTCAAGTGAATAAAATTTGAAGTTGATTACTGAGAAGGTGATTTTATGTCAACTGAGAGTTCATTGAGCTTATATTATGCAGTCATGATCGGTAATCTCTCAAGTGTTCCATAACCTCCACTCCTGATTCATTTATTTTGAGTCTTTCAAAGAGTGTCCTAGCTAAACTATTATACCTGCTTGGATAGGTCACTACACACTGGGGGGGGGGTTATAAAAACTGGGAGGGGGGGGGGGGGCAAGGCAACTTGCACAGGGGGTTGTTTTCTCATTCAAATGTACTCCATCCAAGTAGGATACAGGGACCCACAGGGTCATTTTAAAGGGGAGTCACTGTACACTGCAACAGCTGTCATGCATTGCACTTGAAATAGCTCTTGGACTGGTTACAACAAATTGAGGGGAGGGTACTCTATCCAGAGGTGGTGTCTGTTTTCTCATTCAAATGCACTCTCCATCAGATAGGTCACAACTCAAAAAGACAACTATTTTGGCCTAGCTACTGCAATCCTCAACTGTCTGCCTCACCAAAATATCCAAAATATACTGCACCCTTGGAAGTACAGGTTTCAGCTATCAGTTAGTGCATATTCATAGCTGTGACTTCCAGAGTAAACCCACTGCAGTCTTTATAAGCAGTCTTTATAAGCATAGTTCTGTTTTCTGCATAGGCAGCGCCATTCACACTTGCCTGTGCAACTTTTCTTAGCTACGAATTTTCTGTTTTCTCTGTTTTCTTGTTCAGTCATCTTGACTGCCTGATTTAACTGCAGTTAGGTGACCCTTTACCATTTATGAGTGTTATTGTTTCAAGTTGTCTTGTGGTTTTTTTTGCTTGATTTGTTATTTCTGTGTATTATAGTAGAGTAATGGAGGACTACACCAAGTTGAGTTCTACAAAGTCCAACTTCAGCTGAGTCTCCAGGGCTTTTAAAATTCCCATGGCGTAATCATAACATAGTATACCAGCAGTCTATAAATCAGGGGACAAGGATTGTGTCTGTAACTACAGACCTATCTCCCTCTTGTGTAGCACATCCAAAGTCCTTGAAAGATTAGTCTTTAATAGGTGTATAGAGTTTTTGGCTGGGTTTTTCTCTCCAGTACACTATGGGTTCCTAAGTAGTCGTTCTTCTCTTCAGCAGCTACTAATATTCTACAGCGATATCTTTGACTCTCTATCAATGTCAAATTCTCAGACAGACGTAGTCTATCTGGACTTTGCCAAAGCCTTCGACATGGTTTAACTTACAGAAGATGGGAGTAAAGGGGGATACATGACTATGGCTGAAGGCTTACTTAAGTGGATGAATGCAATGTGTATGTATAGAGAATAGTAGATCTGGTCTGTTACCTGTGGTATCTGGTGTTCCGCAAGGGAGTATTTTGGGGCCCTTACTTTTTCTAGTTTATATCAATGACTTAACAAGTTCATCGCAGTTGTTTCTCTTTGCTGATGATACCAAATATGCAAGAAGGAAATTAAAGATCTAAAGGACTGTGTCTATTTACCAGATGACCTAAATTCTTTGTGCAGTTGGAGTCAAACATGGAAACTAATGTTCAAGGAGCAGAAATGTGCTCTTGTAAGGATGTGTCCTAATTTTCCTTCATACAGTATCAATAACAGTGTTATTGCAAGGATGTTTACAGAGACTTGGGTGTGATAATATCACAGATCTAATTTTATTTGGAGTGCTCATCACAATTTAATAATTGGTAGAGCCTACAGAGCTCTTGGTCTGCTACGGACTTTTGACAATCGTCATTCCACTGAAGAGAAGAAGGAACTTTATTTATCCCTTGTTCGCTTACAATTCTTAAATTGTTCACCAGTCTGGTGCCCAAATTTAATTAAGGATATAGAAAAATTAGAAAAGGTCCAAAGAAGAGCCACGAAATTTAGTTATAAGTCAAGACTCAAGACACTCAATATGGTTCCTTTGATGTACCAACTGGAAGTCAATGATATTATGTTCTCAAGAGCCTCAAGTTTCCTGCTTATCACTTCAACATAACTGATTTTATATTATTCAACATTGGTACAACAAGATCAGGCACTATGAACAACATGATCTACTCTCGATCGAGGAATAACAAGAGTAACCATTTTTACTTTAATCGATTACCTATAGGATCTGAAATGCTCTTCCGCCTATTGATTTGAGCTCACCTCTCTCATCCCATCAGAAGCGACCTCAACCATTTTCACACCAACCATTTTAATTGTAACTTGTACCTTTCATTTCAAGTGTCCTTGTGCTAAATGCTCCCATATTCCCCAAACACCCCATTTTAATATGCATGATTAGGCTGCTTGAACACAAAGCAGTCCTTCAGTATATACTTTATGCCACCACATCTTACTGTCTTTTTGTCATTGTCCTATTTCTTTATGTATGCTGTACTGTAAAACATTTAAAAAAATATATATACATAATAATAAAATTTAAAAAATAATTTAAAAAATTGAAAAAACCTGTTGTTGTATGCTACACATGTCTTGTAGCTACTACTTATGTACCAAGTTGTCAATTACCCCAAGAGGGGGGGAAAAGTCTTGTTACTATTGTTGACTACCCTGTAGGATCAGATATCGTCTCCTTCAAGGACTCGGAACGGTTGCATAGGAGTGAGAACTCACAAAGATAACATCATAAAAGCTAATACAGCTTGATTGCATCATTGACATAATTACTCACATTATGATCCTTACCTAACCGCAATCAGGAAGGAGTAGTTGTGGATGTGCATTGAAACATTTGGAGTCTTATGGTATATGCTAAAGATTTTACGAATGTGCCTCTTGTCTATTATACACAATTTATGTGAGTGAAATAAGGGATAAAAATGTATATCTGAATTTCAAGGCTTTTTTATACAAAAAGCCAGTTTACTATATACCTTAGTAAAGGATTCAAGGCACACTTAGGAAAAACAGTAGCTGTCAACATGAGTTTTAGCTAATTGGTTTTTGTTGTTGGTTGGTTGTGCATGTTTTTTTTTTGTGTGTGTGTGTGTGTTTTTTTGGGGGGGGGGCATTCCCATCAACCATTTAATACAAGTATGATATGGCAATCATGCCATTTAAAATCATATTTTAAAGTCTGAATGATTGTTGGGCAACCAACTGGTCGGTTGTAGTCTATACATGTTTTATTGAAAAACAAACAACTATATTGGTTGTACCAGGTAGACCACACACAGTTAGATGACTATTAGCTACCATTTAAAATCATGTGCAGCAAAATATTGTACTGCTCACCACTACCCAACCCCCTTTTTTTAATTACTGCAATCGAGAAGCAGAGTAGTCATGGTCATGCAATTGAAACATTTGAAGTCCTAAAATTCTGATTTTTATGAATGGACCAGTTTGTTTTTGAAGTATGAGTCAAACCAAAGCAGGATACTAGGCTCCAATTAATTATTTTATTTTTGCCATATCTGGAATAATGAGAAACTAAGATTCATGCAAGGTTAATATATATCGTTCACCCTGTTACGAGAACCATACCCTGGGACACATGTGATGTGCATGACAGGATGTGGCAATAATGAAGGGGGGAAGAAAGAGATTACAATAATGAAACAGAAGAAAAATATTACTTTTATGTATGAAGATAAAGCGTAGTCTACACATAATAATTAAATATATATATATATTATGGAGTTGTGGCTTCACATTTTACAGTGGCCACTCAGCTGCCAGGAAAGTGCATTCCACAATCTCTATTGAACCGTTTACACTCTGGTACTAGGCTGATATATTCACTAGCAGCTCCTTCTGTCTCCTGGTCTAAATTAGTGGCTTCCTCCCACAACACAGAGGCATCCCACACATTCTTTAGCACACTTTTTACAGGCACTTGGTGATATTTCATTCTTGTCTCCAGTCTTCTGTTTGTCTTCCCTATGTAGTAGTTCCCACAGTTGCAAAGGATGCGGTACACAATGCATGAATGCACACAAGCTAGACGGTAATTTATCCTTCATAATTTAAAAAAATCCAATATTCTTTCCTGTAAGTCCAACTTCTACATCACTTCTGCCCTGACTCGATCATACAAGCTACTCATCACTGACGTGGATAGGATGGGGTGACCTATAATCAAAGTGCCTGTCTGTGTGCACTGGTTTTGTGTAAACTGTTGCAGTTAGCATACCATCTGCCTTTCTGTGCAACCTAGAAGAATTCCCATCTAAAGGTTGGCTATTGCAGATACTGGAGAGCCCACTTCTATGCCCTCTTTCTGCTTGTAGTATTTTTCAACTGAAGTAAGTGAATTTTAGGCAGAACTCCAACAGTTCAGATATTCTGGTGAAAAAAGAAAGGGGGAAAAAAGGAGTGCTCTATTTCTCTATCTGCGACATTTTCTTTTCAGGTTTTCATGCTGAAGGCAGACATTAGCAGCCAAGAGGTTGGAATGCATGTTCGAGGGAGATGACTGTATGTTGTATGGCCAAGCACCGTTAAAAATATGCGAAAATATATAATATAATAAGTTATTTTTATTTGTTAATTGACGTTGACAGTCATATATTATAGAAATAAGAAATTTTAACTTTATTGTATATAGACGTTATAATCTACCCTGTCTACCAAGAGTTTCTACCGAGAGTTTGCTGAGAAAAAATAACAAACAAATAAATCTAAATGGTGGTCGTGGTTTCAAGTCCAGGCTCTTGTGAATACCCACCCAACAGCAAGGTATCATTCTACAATCTCTTTTGATCTGCTCGCATCCAGATATATATATACTAGGCTGATGTTCAAGGACTCTTTCCTTTGAGTTGATATAGAGAAAGTTGTCTTCATATTATGTCAACTAAGTTCCTAGCTGGTAATAATCTTACATCAATTAAAAATGATGAAAAAGTTAGTCAGGCTGTGTGGATTCCTACAATTGCTTGTCAGTGGGTTGCATGAATATATAGTACAGCACACACGGCAGTACTATATAACAAGTGTTCAGTATTGTTCAATAAATAAATGACTGGTATCAATACATCAGTTATCACAGGTACTGCTTTCAGCATTGTAAGTATCTAAATATATTATACAATTATGCAAATATCAATTAAGTCGGATAATACAGGAAAAAGTTTATCATTGTATCTTCTTCCTTTCATCTTTAACTCGTATAAATCGTTGGTAGAAAAAGTTACTGAAGAGAACTATATAAGAGCCGTAGATGAAGAGTCCAAGAAAGCTGCTCACTAAATTAGTTTTACAAGGTACTCCATTAACCAAGAGCCAGGTTGACAAAGACACGACCATAAATCCAATAAAAAACTGCAACAGCTGTAGCGTAGTCACTACCCTCGAGATCCAGGAAGGCATGCGGATACCAGTCGACTTGAACACATAGTAGGAGTACATGACAGAATGTACACCATAGTTCATAGCACAGTACCAGTGGGCAGGAGCACTTTCAATAGCCAAGGAGTGCCAGCTGAACAAACACACAGTGATGTGATGATACCAGTGCAGAATATTGAGCGGTGTCTTCCGCATCACCACAAAGAATGTGTCCCCAAACTCGACAATCTTTGAGAAAGTAAAAAGGAGAGCGAAGAGTGACGTAATAGGAGTGCTGTGGATGGCACTGTTACAGACCGAATACCCGAACCCATCGTCTCGGAGGTATCTCAAGAGCGAAGGAAACTCTATTATAGCCCCTGCAATACTGAAGATTGCCAGGCACAAGTTCCAAACAAACAGTGGCCCCCTCAATCCAAAGGGTGGCCTCTTCCTCATCCATTTCTTGCCACACCACACCAGACTCAAGTATATGACGCAAGCCAACAGGGGCACATACCAACCTCGGTTAAATACGGTATAGGCTTCCTTTACACTGTAATTAGCTTCTATCTTCTTTACTACAGCGGTCTGGAACGGTTGAAGAAAGTCAGAAATGCTGGCCATGTTAGATTTTTGGCTGTCGAACGCCAGCTCGGCGAATAAATACTATTTCTACGATTCTCATCAGGTGATGCATGCGCGCAACACCTGACCCCCCACCCCCTCCATTTGTGGGCCAATCAGCTGACAGCCAATTTATAATTTATAGCTCCTGGCTTTCCTGGGTACAGTCACTCCACCACTCACTCACTCAAGTTGAAATGGCGTTTGCAAAAGTCGTGGAACAGTTCGATTTAGATTACACAGCTTCATGGACGTACGAATATCTGTACGTCCCTCCAGCTGTTAGCATTGTCTACTTAGTTCTTGTCTTTGGAGGAAGGAAATGGATGAAAGAACTAAAGCCCTTCGATTTTCGCATGGCATTGACTGTATGGAACTGTGTGCTGGCCTTATTCAGCATAACTGGATTCCTTGTGTTAATGCCACCTGTAATGCATCATATATACTCTGAGGGATTCGTTGACGCGGTGTGCAACAGCAAGATAACTACGAAGCCTTTGCTGTCCTTCTGGGCCTTTCTCTTCGTCCTGTCAAAGATCGTTGAGTTTGGGGACACGTTTTTTATTGTCCTGCGTAAGTCGCCTCTCACTTTCCTGCATTGGTACCATCACATCACGGTGCTCATGTACAGTTGGTATGGATTAGCCACCAGAAACAGTGCTGGCCATTGGTTCTCGGCCCTAAATTTTGGTGTACATTCGGTTATGTATTCCTACTACATGTTCAGGGCTATGGGATTTCGTATCTCTCCCACCATAGCCAAAGTGATCACCATTCTCCAGCTGGTTCAGTTTTTTATCGGTCTTGTGCTGGTGATGACTGGGATGCGTATGTGGTGGGAGGAGAAGGAGTGTGGGATGAATGGGACTCACGTCAAGGCAGGACTAATTATGTACGGCTCCTATTTCATCCTCTTCCTCAACTTCTTCTACCATCGTTACATCAAACAGAAACCTACTCTGAAGACTGATTAAATGTTGATGTTCTATTTATTTGCTTGTATGTGTTTTAATATTATACATGTAACAAAAGGTCAAGGGTACAGTAAAGCTGTGTATGTGGGGATGACACTTGCATTTAAATACTTACCAGTACTTTGAAACTGGTCACTCACTCTGCACGGACTTGTGAAGACACACCCTTATAAAAGAACCCACATTACATGACTGCAAATTATCATAAAATTTTATACAAATCTCTCTTTTTTTAAACCTTGAATTAGTCCAACAGAGTCATGAATTTGGGCAGGGTTGTGCCAGTTCCCACTGGGCAGTTGATGATCTGCTATTTTCCAGCCGCTCCCCACACAAATGGGATTGGATGATTCTTCAGAGCATATGAGATGAGAGAAAATGCAATGGCGGTTCTTAAAATCTCTCTAGATGCAGGGCCTTCAATGTACCACTCTATGCAGAAACAGGAATCTCTTAATCCTTACACTGATCAAACTCCGGGAGAAGTGCCACTGGCTGCTGAGTGAAAGGGAACACAGCACATGTACCACAACAGACTGATCAATGTGTTGAAAGCTCAGTCCAGCCAGCATTACAAACATCAATGAAGCCTGACTAGCTAATGTATGTCCACCATAAATGGGGGAGAGAGAGTGCTAATAGATGTTTGTCCTTATTACCAATGCAGAGATGGATTAATAGACATGTTGTGGTTTTGTTGCTGGTTCATGGAACAGATATTTTAAGTATCTGACCAAAGGCCACAAAAAGCACCATAACATGTGTTAGTGCTATATAGTGCCTTGCCTGCACTTCCATAAATAAAGTGCAAGCATAGACTAACCACCAGTCACATGTCTGGTGATCAAGGACTTGGCAAAGATGCTTATGAGAAGTTGGGAAGGAAAGGAAACATGACAGGGTTTATAATCTTATATAGTGTGGAAATCTTGGCTCGGAATCTTGGAAAATTAATACAATTTTTTTTTTGTGTTTTTTCTGTTCTTGACAAAATATCTTGTGCACCATTTATGTCTGTTGATAAGAGGCACATTGGATGATGTGTAATTGTTTAGCTAGTCAGTCATGTTAGAGAGAGACATAGCCACAGTAAGTCGAGTGGTCATATTTGAAATGTGACCGGATGGCCTTACCTTCTAGGTCCATGTTAGAGAGAGACATAGCCACAGTAAGTCGAGTGGTCATATTTGAAATGTGACCGGATGGCCTTACCTTCTAGGTCCATGTTAGAGAGAGACATAGCCACAGTAAGTCGAGTGGTCATATTTGAAATGTGACCGGATGGCCTTACCTTCTAGCTCCATGTTAGAGAGAGACATAGCCACAGTAAGTCGAGTGGTCATATTTGAAATGTGACCGGATGGCCTTACCTTCTAGGTCCATGTTAGAGAGAGACATAGCCACAGTAAGTCGAGTGGTCATATTTGAAATGTGACCGGATGGCCTTACCTTCTAGCTCCATGTTAGAGAGAGACATAGCCACAGTAAGTCGAGTGGTCATATTTGAAATGTGACCGGATGGCCTTACCTTCTAGCTCCATGTTAGAGAGAGACATAGCCACAGTAAGTTGAGTGGTCATATGTGACCGGGTTCTAGGTCCATGTTAGAGAGAGACATAGCTAATTCTCTTTCATACTCTTCTTAACTGCATCAAAATTCGATCCACTGAAACACACTCTGAGCTTCAGGATCGAGACTCAATGACACACCGAGCCTACCGCTCAAAAGGAAATTTTTATAGAGTGTGGGGAATTGCATGCTAGCTAGTCTGAAGGTCAGTATTGTAGATTTAGAGTCTTCATAGATGGTTTTAAACTCTCTGCAGACATCAAGTTAAAGAAATGAAGTTCTCCTCTTTCAACTGTTCAACTGTGGTAATATCACAAGCCACATCCACTCCTCACTAAACTCATCTCCCATTATTATACACTTGGTTCCTGTTTGCCATGACCTCGTCCACTTACGCTGAACCCTGGTGTGAACTCTGCCTGTGACGGGCAGGAAGAATTCCACAAGGAAGACAATTGATGAACATGAGCTTACACTTCAACCAACAATGACCACCGCATCCTGGATTTAATCATCAGTATAATCTGTCATATGACATGAATTGACATGGTCAGTTATCTCATATCTTTTGAGTGTGTACGAAGCCATATTAGGAAGCAATGCTTGGCCCACTTCAAATGGCTTCCTCTGCTCACCTCAGAGTATTTTCCAGCTTATTAGGAAGCAAGCAAAAGGTGACCTTTTGGTGTGCTTTGTAAGGATATGGGGTCAAGCAGGAATAGAGCTGGTGGAGGTCTTCAAATTTAACACTATTCTGGAACATTACCACAGCAGCAATGGGAGCTCTCATACCTTGCTTTGCAATCAAAGACTGACATTATGTTGTGTAAATGCATCAGGAATCAAGAAATCTCCAAAAGTTGATCACCCATACGTTGTAACTTCACAGTAACCTCTTCCATACGTTGTGTCTTCACAGTAACCTCTTCCATACGTTGTGTCTTTCTTCCATACATTGTCTTCACTGTAACCTATTCCATACGTTGTGTCTTCACTGTAACCTCTTCCATGTCTTCACAGTAACCTCTTCCATACGTTGTGTCTTCACTGTAACCTCTTCCATACGTTGTGTCTTCACTGTAACCTTCCATACGTTGTGTCTTCACAGTAACCTCTTCCATACGTTGTGTCTTCACAGTAACCTATTCCATACGTTGTGTCTTCACAGTAACCTCTTCCATACGTTGTGTTTTCACAGTAACCTCTTCCTCTCCTCCTCTTCCTTTTAGATACGTGTTAAAGAAACAGCAAATAGCTAGGGACATTCATTATTTCCCCCCAGCCTATGTCAAATCCTTTCTTCATTCATATTTTTATGGTGGAATGTATAGTCATATATATATATATATATATACGATATGCACTGCTATATATATGGATGGCTATGCATGGTAATACTGCATTTCCCATACACCTGAATGATTAACATAAACTACTGGTGCTGATGCAGGTTATAAATGTACAAGACTGTGTGGGATGAGAGAGATAAAGCTGGATATCTTGTTAGGTAGGAGATTTGGGGGAAGTGAGCTCTATTTAATGTGCAGTACCCATGGTGATCAAGGTGTTGCACCTCCACTTGCAGTGTGCTCTGCACTAGAGAATTTGATTGCTAAGCCAGACCCACATGTGGGTTTTGATTAATATTCTGATGTCTAGTATTTCTTGTGAGTTACTTTGGTAGTGTCTGGCCAGCAGTGACTAGCCTGCAAGGAGTCTGGTACATGCAGCTTGCTGGTATCAGCAGTTGTCGGAGGTAAGAAAGTGGGAGAGCAAGGGGAAAGAATGGTAATGAAGACAAGGGAGTGCAATTCTTGCCCCTCCTCCCCTTAGCTATGATTCTTGCTCACAACTGGCCACTCAACTGGCTCATCATAACATGGCAGGCTGAATAGCTGCTGCCATGGACAACCAAAGAATGACATGGAAAGAGAAGCAGCAGCATGGAGGGGGGGGAACGAAGAAAAAATATGAAACAGAACGAACAGGAGTGAACACTAATTTTTAAACAACTAAAAATGAGTACCAGAGTAAACCAAGGATTAACTGACCACACCCACCAATGAATAAACTCGGCTCTGCTTATGTTAGCGGAAGTTATCACAACTTCACAATCACAATCCTTAGTGTTACAAAAGTCAATGATAACAATGGAGTCCAAAGTGGCTGGACTACTATGATAACAGTAGTGCCTACCTTCATGCAAACAATAAGCTAGTGGTGATCTTGCTGGACCTGAAAGACTGATTGCTTCCCATGGTTTAACCTTGACATTCACCAGCACATGACACCAGCAATACTGTGCAGATCAGTACTGGATTAGGGTTTCAGCTAGAGGGCCAGGGTAGTGACTAGGGCTAGGGCTAGGACCAGGGTAGTGACTAGGGCTAGGCTAGGGCCAGGGTAGTGACTAGGGCTAGGGCCAGGGTAGTGACTAGGGCTAGGGCTAGGACCAGAGTAGTGGGCTAAGGCTAGGGCCAGGGTAGTGACTAGGGCTAGGGCTAGGACCAGGGTAGTGACTAGGGCTAGGCTAGGACCAGAGTAGTGGGCTAAGGCTAGGGCCAGGGTAGTGACTAGGGCTAGGGCTAGGACCAGGGTAGTGACTAGGGCTAGGGCTAGGACCAGGGTAGTGACTAGGGCTAGGGCCAGGGTAGTGACTAGGGCTAGGCTAGGGCCAGGGTAGTGACTAGGGCTAAGGCTAGGGCCAGGGTAGTGACTAGGGCTAGGGCTAGGACCAGAGTAGTGACTAGGGCTAGGGCCAGGGTAGTGACTAGGGCTAGGGCCAGGGTAGTGACTAGGGCTAGGCTAGGGCCAGGGTAGTGACTAGGGCTAGGGCCAGGGTAGTGACTAGGGCTAGGCTAGGGCCAGGGTAGTGACTAGGGCTAAGGCTAGGGCCAGGGTAGTGACTAGGGCTAGGGCTAGGACCAGAGTAGTGACTAGGGCTAAGGCTAGGGCCAGGGTAGTGACTAGGGCTAAGGCTAGGGCCAGGGTAGTGACTAGGGCTAGGGCTAGGACCAGAGTAGTGACTAGGGCTAAGGCTAGGACCAGGGTAGTGACTAGGGCTAGGGCCAGGGTAGTGACTAGGGCTAGGCTAGGGCCAGGGTAGTGACTAGGGCTAGTGACTAGGGCTAGGGCTAGGGCCAGGGTAGTGACTAGGGCTAGGGCCAGGGCCAGGGTAGGGTAGCAATTAGAGCAATGTCGTCTAAACAATGCTCCAGATGTTATCATGTTAGGATGCCGAAAAAACTGGAATGTCCTGGAGGATTTGGGGTAGTTGGCAGCTGTGCATTTGCACCTTGCATGCTTTTCAGGATCACATTTAATTGTGAGGAGTAAGGTTTGATGGCAACCCACAGGTTATACAATGAACTGTGTTGAAGAGATGTTGGGCGTGTAAACATCAATGTTGGTGGTGTAAGCATCAATGTTGGGGGTGTAAGCATCAATGTTGGGGGTGTAAGCATCAATGTTGGGGGTGTAAGCATCAATGTTGGGGGTGTAAGCATCAATGTTGGGGGTGTAAGCATCAATGTTGGGGGTGTAAGCATCAATATTAGGAGGGTAAGGAGTTGGAAATGTTGCACAGAATATTATGACATCGAGACAAACTGTTTGTCACAATAATAAGCCTCTAGACTTGCACATAAAAAATGCCACTTATGTATAGTAAGCACATAAATATAGGACCATTATGCAAATATGTTGCCACAAGGTTTGCTGAGTGTAGCCATCTTTTTGCATTATTGTGTGTATATATATATATCCTGAGTGACTTCACTAACTTGACCGTAGCAGGCAGGCAGTAAGAGCTGACCATAGCAGGCAGGCAGTAATGACCGTAGCAGGCAGGCAGTAAGAGCAGCAGGCAGGCAGTAAGAGCTGACCATAGCAGGCAAGCAGTAAGAGCTGACAATAGCAGGCTGACCATAGCAGGCAAGCAGTAAGAGCTGACTTTAGCAGGCAGGCATAAAGAGCTGACCATAGCAGGCAGGCAGTAAGAGCTGACGATAGCAGGCAGGCAGTAAGAGCTGACCATAGCAGGCAGGCAGTAAGAGCTGACCATAGCAGGCAGGCAGTAAGAGCTGACCAAAGCAGGCAGGCAGTGAGTACTGACTGTAGCAGGCAGGCAGTAAGAGCTGACCATAGCAGGCAGGCAGTAAGAGCTGACCATAGCAGGCAGGCAGTAAGAGCTGACCATAGCAGGCAGGCAGTAAGAGCTGGCAGGCAGTAAGAGCTGAGCTGACCATAGCAGGCAAGCAGTAAGAGCTGACCATAGCAGGCAGGCAGAAAGAGCTGACCATAGCAGGCAGGCAGTAAGAGCTGACCGCAGGCAGTAAGAGCTGACCATAGCAGGCAGGCAGTAAGAGCTGACCATAGCAGGCAAGCAGTAAGAGCTGACCATAGCAGGCAGGCAGAAAGAGCTGACCATAGCAGGCAGGCAGTAAGAGCTGACGATAGCAGGCAGGCAGTAAGAGCTGACCATAGCAGGCAGGCAGTAAGAGCTGACCATAGCAGGCAGGCAGTAAGAGCTGACCGTAGTAGGCAGGCAGTAAGAGCTGACTGTAGCAGGCAGGCCGTAAGAGCTGACCATAGCAGGCAAGCAGTAAGAGCCAGGCAGGCAGTAAGAGCTGACCATAGCAAGCAAGCAGTAAGAGCTGACTGTAGCAGGCAGGCAGTAAGAGCTGACCATAGCAGGCAGGCCGTAAGAGCTGACCGTAGCAGGCAGGCAGTAAGAGTGACATGACCACCATAAGCTCTAGTGTGTGGGTGGCCAGCCGCTCAATTAAAACAATACAAACAAAAACGCATCAATAACAAAAAGATCAATTATCTTGAGATTAGATTGACTTGATAAAAACATTTTTTTAAAGACTGTAACCATGTAGACCACAAACAGCTAAATGACTGACCCTTTATTCATAATGACGACTTTCTCAACAATCAACTTAAATTTCTCCTTGACATTTCATCTCTCTAGCCTTCACCAGTGACAGTATTCCTGATGAAGGTAACTGACATGTCAAGATGAAAGTTGTTGTTACTATCTACTGCATCAACATCACGAATATTACAAAAATGTTTTCACAACTATATATAAACATTTGGATTGACCTGTTAAAAGAACACAAGACTGTTTGCGTATATAGCCCACAACCACTTAAACCTTAACCAAAATACTTGTGAACTTGATTAAAATGGTAAAGGGTCACCACCTGGGTGTGGTCTACATGTGTACAGTCTTGTTTCCTTCTTTGTTCTTTTTGCCCAATTCAGTTCAGTTAAAAATGAAAACATTTTTTGTTCTTATTTCAAGTTGTTGTTGTTTGTTTGGTTGTTTGCCTGTGCAGCAGTGGAGGGCTACAGCAAGTCAGACTGGCATCTTTCTAACTTGATTATTGTTGTTGGACAATACACATATGGGGACACGACATGTCTTGCTGCTATTGTTGACTGTACTCATCTACACCACATGTCCACTATACAAAAAAAACAGCTCTTACTATGGCTCAACTATATTATTGACTAGACTCTTGGTGTGTCATACGGTATCCTTCAAGGACTTTATAACAGAACAACTCCACCAGCGAAACAATGGGTGTTTTAGAGGAGTATTAGTTATAACCTCCTTTGATTTGGTAGTTGCCAGGAGCTTGACACCACAAACCAAACAGCAGAACTGAGCCTGGGACGCATTCATTATAATACAGCACAGAGTGTATTAGCTTCATAGCATCCTTACCAACCATGCATTCCACAATCAAGCAACAGAGTAGTCATGGGCGTTTATTGAAACATTTGGGATCCTCTGGTACTGAATTTTATGAATGCAAGTGCATGGAGGAGGGGGGAGGAGGGTAATGGTTTGTGGTTGATGGCACTCTGGAGTCTTTTTAGAGATATGTAATAGCAACCGTTTAGGGAGCTAAGAAGCTACTGGCGTGAGCTTTGTCTCTATCTCACTTCTTTCCTTCACACAATTTGCATACAGCTAGTCCATCCATAACAATTTTAGTACCACAAAATTTGAACTACGACAGATCTGTTCCTCAATTGCAACAAAGGATGTGCTCACGTACTGCAGACTGCTCAGCTCTGTTATTTGGTTTGAGGAGTTCTCTCACCTAGGACTCGTTACCAAGCCTGTGGCCAATCCTCTACCAAGTATGGAGTTCTCCTGTGCAATTGTGCAAGTCCTTGAAGGACTGAAGCTGACCCTACTGGTAATGGTTAGATTTAAGTGGTAAAGGATAACTTAAGTCTACTTAATTGGTAAAGGGTATTTTAGGAAAGGGGGTAAGGTTAGACTTAAGTGGTAAAGGGTAGTTGTAAAGGGTAGACTTATGGTAAGGATACACCTGAAAAACTTTGGATTTTTTTATTAATTTATTTTTTATCAGTATTTCAAACTGTTGCTGTACATATCTACTAGCCAATTCTAAAGTTTTAGAGCTATTGGATGCTCCATTTCAAAGTTATGATGGTTTTTGTCCGTGCAATTTCTCACATTGATTCAAAAATTTGAAGAGAAACCAAAAGGAACACTAAAGGGTGGGACAGCAATATTTTAAAAAAACTTGTGGTTACCACGTTATAGCTCCGTAGATTCTGCAAACTTCATGGTATGGACTTGATATATAGCTCAAAAGATAGGTCTCTCTGTGTGCTCTCTTTTGATAAACTAAAATATTTTTCATAGGTATAACTATAGCTTACTAGACCTAAAGTGGAGGGAACTTCAAAACCTGAATGCCCGCATAAATATTTCCGGATTGCGAAGTGCTAATTAGCACCAGTGGCGAAGCCTACTGAGTGTTGCTAAAACGTAAGTACGTGGTCAGCGCGTGTGTGGAAAATGAGTTTTATGGATTATTAACGAAATTCATTTTCCACCCGCGCACTTGACCACGTACTTACATTTTTATGCCTAATGAAAACACTCATTGAATAGAGTAGAGCTTCCTCTAGCCACTGGTGCTAATTTCAACTCTCTAGCACTTGGTAATCTGGAGATATTTATGCGGGCATTCAGGTTTTTTAAGTTCCCTCCACTTGTAGCTCCCGTAACTTGGCTATAGTTATACTTATGAAAAATATTTTAGTATCAACAGAGAGCACAAAGAGAGACCTATCTTTTGAGCTATATATCAAGTCAATACCATGAAGTTTACGGAATCTATGGAGTTATAAAGTGGTAACTACAAGAAGAAAAAAGGGGGAAAATACATGTGGCCCAAAAAATGCAACTGTCCCTCCTTTTAAAAACACCTATTCCCAGGAATTTTGAAAATCTATTTTGTTCTGATTTTGTGGCAAACATTTGTGGCAAACATAACTTTGCCACCAATTTTAATATTTGAGGGTTCATTTGAGAGCTCTTTTAGTGCTCTGTGATATGACGGTTTCAATTCTTTTTTTTACTTGAAGCATTGCCGAGTTATGGTGATTAGAAGAGGTGACCGTCACAGATTTTGCATGTATTTTGCGTGGTTGGAAATGAAATGCCTTAGAACTAATGAGCATGATATGTGTTGGTAAATATGCCACTGTTATATCACAGCTTGGTACGCTACAAACCAAATTTGGGCATCTGTAGACCAGGCACTTGGGAATAATCCTTGCCACAGTTTGGGGGGTGCAATTTTTGGAGTGACCCTTGCCTTTTTGGATGTATCTTCTAAGAAAAGGTACCTATAAGAGACATTTCACATATCATCTTAAAGCACACATAGAATGAGCAACAAGTTGGTATATATCAAAAGTATCTTCACAGAAGGGGTGGGGGGGGGGGGGGGGGCGGGGAGTTATGACGGCTACAAATATGCCGATGGTTTCAGGTGTAGTCCCCCCCTTAAGTGGTAAAGGATGCGCTCAAGTGTTATAATTAAGTGGTAAAGGGTTCTCAAACTGTTTGTAGTCTATATGGGTACATTCCTCTTCTTTTTTCCCCCCATGTAGACCACAACCAGTTATTTAGACCACACTTTACTTGCAAATATTATGCTCTGCCAACTAAACAAACTAGCCAAACTAGGTACTAATGAACAAACTAGCAACCCATCCATTGTTGCTATATATTAATGGATGAAGAAATCAAACCAATATAGTTGTGTTGAAAAAAAATTAAAACATTGTGCTCTGTATTCCTAGTCATGTATTCCTAGTCACCACAGCCATAGTTTAGTCATAACCCAGGATCTGAAAGCTCCATGATTAATTAATAAAATAATAAAAAAGTGACTAACTGCCAGCATAGTCATTATGGAAAACAAAGCTAGTGCCGATGAGAAAATACTGCATACCTTCTGCCTTCTTAGTCATCATGGTCAAGGTGGTGAAGGCTAGAGCATCTTCTTAGTCATCATGGTCAAGGTGGTGAAGGCTAGAGCATCTTCTTAGTCATCATGGTCGAGGTGGTGAAGGCTAGAGCATCTTCTTAGTCATCATGGTCGAGGTGGTGAAGGCTAGAGCATCTAGTCAAAATGTCGAGAGAATAATTTTATTATGTCAACTGAGAGCTCATTGAGATGGTCACCCTCAGTTTGAATTTGTCACTCAAATAAAAACATTGCAAGACTGTGGATCAGGATCTGAGAGATCTAATGAATGCCACAGCCACCAAATATAACTAAAGGGTGGAAAGGGGTTGGGAATATGCACACATGAGATACACTGCACATACCTATTTAGAAATAATGTCATGAAGAAATGTGACCATTTCAAACATGACCAGGAGTGCTGAAGAAACATCAACATGGTCAGCAGTGACACAGGGTGGTGAAGAAACAGCAACATGGTCAGCAGTGACACAGGGTGGTGAAGAAACATCAACTTGGTCAGCAGTGACATAGAGTGGTGAAGAAACATCAACATGGTCAGCAGTGACATAGCCACATAGTGGTGAAAAACATTAAGCATGGTTTAACCGAAGGTGCACATCACATCACACCATCAGCATATGCTACATCACACCATCCAAGCATATCTACAGCAAATTTACATAATTTTAAAACACATAATAAATAAAAAGATAAACTTCTATATAATAAACTTATAATCACCTTCTCAATAATCAACTTCAAATTATACTCATTTTAATAAACTGATTAACAAACAAGACAAGACAAAAACAAACAAGACAAAAATAATAATAATAATTAACAACAAAACTTATAAACAGTTTCACACGAAACAGGCCCCTCCCTCCATGGCCTCCCAAATGAAACAGGTCCCTCCCTCCATGGCCTCCCACTGACCCCAACATGGATACCACATTCCCCCTCTGAATAATCCCTGAGAGATGCTATAGGAGGTATGTATGCGCTCGCCTTAACCCTCACCTCTCCTTTGCTGTACTTTGGCCCAACTCTTTCAGGAACGATCGAGACTCCATTTTTATTGCCCCCAGAGTCTCAATAGTAATGGGGGGGGGGATTGAGTAGTGCATAAGGAAGAATATATATTTGGTTGCTTTCCTCTCTTCAGTCAAAGTTCCCACTGCTCCCACACCACTCGTGGCATGGCAACAGTGTGACCAAGCGAGAGAGTCAGGACAAGTTGTGTCCCAGACAAGAGGCTAGTTCTCTTTCCATGGGATCATTGCTACTCCATTTGGCTATTTTCCATCTGACCAGTCCAGGCCAAAAGACCAGCATAGAAGGGCTCCGTGCTGATGCCAGAGCCCTGTACAGAATATCATTGATGGCTGCATGGTGGTAAGAGTGTCCTTTGCTCTTTCTACAACTGAACTTATGTATTGCAGAATGATCTAACTCAGTCCTACAGTGTTGACAGGAGTGAGGATGACACAGAGTGGAGCCCAAGAAAAAGCCTATAGCCAATCTGATCATTTCATCATCCATTTATGAGAAGACATGGGTGATTCCTTGGCTGAGACTTCTATGAGACGAGCTCAGATCAAGGCATCTGGGGTATTATCAAGAGAAAAACTACAATGGTGGCTACTGTTGAGGTGTCCCAGGCCTTCTGTATGCAGGCTATATTGCCAGAGGGTGACAGGTTGTCATGGCCATGAGACCATAGTGAGAGAGCCCCATCTACATGGCATATTGGTAGAGATTGTTTGACCAGATTAGCTGAGGCAGCAGCTGAAGCCAGAAAAGCAGAAGTAGTAAGCTATGCAGCACTCCGGATTCCAAGACCACCAGCTCTAACAGGCTGAGTTGCTTGTGACCAGGCTGGATCAAGATCACCAAAATGAATGATTTATGGTGCTACTGAAGATTAATTTGAGCGAAGAAACATGCAGTAAGAAGAAAGAAAATAGAGAAAAGTCCTGGAAGCTTCGGATGGAAAAGGAGTTAAGAACAATGCATCACCAGCTAAGAATTCTTTCAGCCTGCTACCCATTACCTCAAGGGAGCTGACTTTGTCCGAGCAGCAGTATTGCCTACCAGTGAGGGGGGGGAAGAGCCGCCAAATAGACATGCATCCAATGGGTCAACCAACCTAGCTTAAAAAACAAACACAAAACAGCTATATAAACAAACAAACAATAATTAAATAAAGAACGCTATTTAGCAAAGGATTTCGGTTGCTGTGCAACGTGGCAATGTGCTGCTTCAGTGCTGGGTTCTCGGGGCAATCAGCCAAGTGTTTTGGGGAATATTAATTATACATCTTTACATTATAATGATTATTACTTTATCATCACTGTTATTACTGCTTTTATTATTGTTGTTGTTGTTGTTATTTTTATTGTTATTATTATTATTATTATTATTATTATTATTATTATTATTATTATTATTATTATTATTATTATTAGTATTATTATTATTATTATTATTATTATTATTATTATTATTATTATTATTATTATTATTATTATTATTATTATTATTATTATTATTATTATTATTATTATTATTATTATTATTATTATTATTATTATTATTATTATTATTATTATTATTATTATTATTATTATTATTATTATTATTATTATTATTATTATTTATAAACAATAATATGCCATATATATAACTACAAGAACTAGCTAGCTAATTTAACACCAGGCCACTGCTCTACCAGTTGAGCTATTGGGGTTATTATTATTATTATTATTATTATTATTATTATTATTATTATTATTATTATTATTATTATTTTTTTTTTTTTTTTTTTTTTTTTTTTTTTTTTTTTTTTTTTTTTTTTTTTTTTTTTTAATTTTATTATTATTATTATTATTATACCAAACAACAACAAAAAAACAATAACAACAACAACACTAATAATTACACAAGACTGTCCATGCCCGAGCCTCCCATTGCCCCCATGACTGCAAGAGCATTGCCTCTCTGTACCGCCACAGACAATTGTTGCATCAAAAATTGGTATGAATTCTCTTCCCCAGTGTGTTGCTTCATTTTCCTTCCGAGTTCCTTTAGGAAGGCCAATGACTTTGGGCCAATGGCACCTAGGGTCTCAACCGCAACTGGCACACAAAAAAAATTCCTGGAAGGCAGTGGTACTTGTCCTCCTTTTTCTCTTCAGCCATGGCAGCTACCGCACCTGAGCTCCTGGTAGCTTGAGCACAATAGGACTGTGCCAGAGTATTGGGGCAGGTCACATCCCAGATCAGGGGCTTGCCACATTTCCATGGCACCATGGTGATTCCATCTGGACGCTTGCCGTCCATATGATTGAGTCCAGACGGTTCCAGCCTTGAAGGTACCTGAGCAGATGACATAGCCCTATGAATAATGTTATTCATTGAGGAATGTCGGTAGTGACGACCCTCACTCTTCTTGCAGCTCAAACTGTGCAGACCAAAATGGTCCACCTCTGCATCACAGTGCTGGCATAAGTGGGGATGGCAAAGAGGGGACCCCAAACGAAGGCCAACAGCAATCCTGATAGTTGCGTCGTCCATCCTCAAACCCAAGTTGGAGATTGGGGGTGCGCACGAAGCCATGCTCCAGATTCCCTAGCAGAGACAGCCAAAAGCCTAGCTCTTGTCAGGCTATCTGAGGCATTGCTTAGCAAGGACTCCACGTCTTTGGAAACTTGATAGGCATCCCACGACTTCTGGAGGCATGCTGCTGAACCAAGAGGTGTAGGAAAATCATGATCTTTTGACCACAGCAATAAAGCCTCTTCACGATTTTGGAGTGGGAGAGACTGCAGGTGTGTAGGGAGGATACGTTGGACCAGGTCGCAACAGGCAGCAGCCGAGGCCATGAAGGCTGATGGGGCAATCTGCACAGCACGCCTAATACCAAGACCACCTACTCTGATTGGAAGACTGGCTTGAGACCAAGCTGTGTCATCATCACCAAATTGAATATTGATGATGCTGCTCACAATAGTCTTGAGGGCATCGTCATAGGTAGCTAGGACAGGAGACAGGAAGCAAGGGGAGCTCCTGAGGATGTACTGCAGCTTTGGGATGGAAAATGAGCTACGCAGTAAAATCAAAGCCTCATGGGCCGAGATGTAGCTTAGCCTTTCCCCCATCACCTCAAGGGATTTCACCTTCTCCAAAAGGGAAGCAGAGATCGATTCTACGCCACCAAGCGGTGCACCAAGAAGACATGCTTCATCAGGATCTGTCACACATGCACCTGGAAGTGAGCATAATATAGTCCCTCTTGTGACTGGGTCATGGCAGATGATCTCCGACTTTCCATTATTTAGTGACAGACCCAACTCTGAAGCTGATTGTATGCAGGAGAGATCCTTGACAATATCCTCACTAGTACCGCCTAGAGTGATGTCATCCAAGTACATTATACACAACTCAGATGACATTTGGGCACAGTGTTGATGGAGGGACAAACAAAATAAATAATTATTATTATTATTATTGTTATTATTGTTATTGTTGTTATTGTTGTTATTGTTATTATTGTTATTATTGTTATTATTGTTATTATTGTTATTATTGTTGTTGTTGTTGTTAGTATTATTATTTATTTATTATTATTTTTATTGTTATTTTATTTTATTTATTATTATTATTATTATTATATTATTAGTAGTAGTAGTATTATAATATTATATATATATTATACATATATATAGATATTGCCCTATATATAACTACCAATAAAGAACTAGCTAGCTAATTTAAGTAAGAATAGTCATCAATAGTATACCGACTAGTGCCTAACACCGCTGCAGTGTTCCAATGCTGGATCGCAATGGAAATTCTCTGGAGGAGAAAATGATGGGACGTGTTTCGTCACACTTTGCTTTGAGACGGCCACCTAACTCCCGAAGGACCAAAGATGCCTCCCTCCAAACACTCCAGTGGTCTCTATCCCAATTGGGACAAAGAAGTGTGTAGCAACAATGTTTCCGTATTTTTCCTTTTTCAGGGACTCGGCTCTGTTTGCCACTGCCCCAGGACCTTCATGTAATAAGTTGGCATAGGATGGAGCAAAGTTGTCCACACATGTAGCATCCCACACAAGGATACGGCCATTCTTCCAGGGAACAATGGAAGCTCCATCAGGACGCTTGCCATCCAAGCGAGAAATGCCTGAAGACTCCAGGTGAGAGGGAATATTTATGAAAGCTAGTGATCTATGAATAATGTCATTTAAGCTGCATGCCTCGAGAAACGACCTTGACTCCCCCGACAGTTGAGACCATGAGTGCCAAACTGATTCACTTGGGATCCACACTGCAGACAATTGTGGGGATGACAGAGAGGAACACCCAAACGCAAACCAGTAGCCACCCTAATCACATCATCATCCATTCGGAGGCCTAAGGATGACATGGGAAGGGCATGGATCCAAGCCCCTGACTCCTTCCTAGCTGCAGCCTGAATACGTACCCGTGAAGCTAGATCCACACTCGAGTTCAGGAGGGAATCAAAAGAAGCCTGAATACGAGGACCATCCCAGGCTTTCTGTTGGGAGGACCTAGGATGAGATGGTGGCTCACAGCTATGACCTCGACACCAAATTTCCAAACCATCTTCAAATTCAGAGTAGTTTGAATCACCTAGGTAGTCCGGAAGAATCTGGTGGATAAGATCAAAAGCACCTGAAGCAGACGCCAAAAAGGCGGAAGGTGCAAGCATCACAGCACTTCTGATCCCCAAACCACCAAACTTCACTGGAAGTGATACCTGAGACCAAGCTTGATCTTTAGTGTTGAGAGGAATGTTGGTAATCTCACTCAAGATGGTACACTGTGAGTCAAAATCTTGAAGCTTAGACGAAGAAAAACAGGGAGAAGATCTTAAAGAGTACAGTAGCTTTGGAATTGCAAATGCGTGATGAAGCAAACAAAAGGCATCATGAGCATGGATGTGTCGAAGTCTGCTTCCCATAAACTTTAAGGAGTCAATCTTCTCGTTAAGCAGCACCTCAACTCCTTCCATACCACCAACAGGAGAACCTAAGAGAGTGGCAACCGCTGGATTGACCACACGAAGTCCTGGAGCAGCACAGAGAGACTTTCCTAAAGTCTCTGGATCTGGACAGATAAGCTCACATTTCTCACGGTTAAGCTCCAAACCCAGCTCCTCAGCCATACTTTCCACTGTATCTTGCAACTAAAAGCGTCTTCTCTCCATTTTCCTCTATTTTTATTCCTGGATACCAGCGAGAAAAAATTTGTTTAAAATCACACGCTCTTTAGCATAGGCTGCAGCATTGATGATAAATGTCGATATTGCTGAAGTTCTCGATGCTTATTATTATTATTATTATTATTATTATTATTATTATTATTATTATTATTATTATTATTATTATTATTATTATTATTATTATTATTATTATTATTATATTATTATTATTATTATTATTATTATATTATTATTATTATTATTTATTATTATTATTATTATTATTATTATTATTATTATTATTACTATTATCATTATTATTATTATTTTATTATTATTATTATTATTATTATTATTATTATTATTATTATTATTATTATTATTATTATTATTATTATTATTTTATTATTATTATTATTATTTTTATTATTATTACTACTACTACTACTACTACTACAGCTTTTGTTGTTGTTGTTCTTATTTTTTATTATTGTTATTATTATTATTTTGTTATCATTATTGTTGTTGTTGTTATTGTTTTTGTTGTTATTATTATTAATTATTATTGTTATTATTATTACTGTTATTATTATTACTACTAAATCTTTCCAGTAAACCAAGTTGATCAAAAAATTAAATAAAAAAATACAATGTCTTTTTCAATAATTAATTTAATCACTCAACGTTTCGGCAGTACTCTACTATTATATATAGCCTTCATAAACAATTATCCTTAAACAGAAAAACATTAAAAGATAAATTTTTAACTTTTTTGTTTTGCTATTATATACTACATTAGTTTTCATGCTTTATACAAACATACAAAAATATATAAGTTTTTTTTCTTCACAAATGTGATCACATACTGCAATTAATCTCTTGTATGTCAAATAGACAGTCATAGCTCCATGCAGTGCTAAATAGAATCTTGCAGGCTAAAATGACTTGAATATTGTGTTGCTAAATTCATGAGGACAAGTTATTATCATCATCATGTCTACACCTCGACCTTTCACAATTTGCATGCTTGGCTTTAGAAGATAGACTTCTAGATTATCAGGTTTGTCAAGGTGTTATAGTTTTCTACACAATGCCTTACATTCATTGTGTGTGTGTGTTATGTGTGTGTGTGTGTGTGTTTTGTGTCTATTTGTGTGTGTGTGTGTGTGTGTGGTGAAGTGTTTTTTTTGTAAAGTCTGAATTTCATAGAGTCCTGGTGTCTTGCTACATAATGCCTTATAATTGACTTCACTCTAATGTTTAACATGGTTTGTGCTGAGCGAATAATGCAAGCCAACACATAACTGATGTATAGAGTTAGCACAAAGGAGTGTGGCGGCTACACTGCTCATCTGAGGTTTATATAGGAGTATTAGAAGTATTAGAAAGTGCCTGTTAGGACTTAGCTCCTCTCTGTTCCATATCCTCGCCCATTAGCTCCAGTCCTCCACCTTATTCTCTTCACATCAATGAACTAAGTTGTAATTATAATGTTGGAGTCACAAGGTAGGGGCTCAATCCCACCACCATCAATTTCTCTCCCCACACACCACATCCCTCCCTTCCCATCTCCTTGATTTCCCGCCCCCTCCTAATCTAAATGTGCTACAAAAATAACACACACAAGTCAATCACAATTAATTCTTATGAGCCTTGAGATGCCAAAGACATAAAGACATAGGACCCTCGGTGCCAAACATCATTTCCTCTTCTCCCACCACTTGAGCACATTTCCCATTCTAATTCTGTCTACCCTAGCCAACACCACCCTTCAATGCCCTCGACCATCTCCAAAACTCTTCTTCTATCACCAGAAAACTCCCTACAGTACAACAAGAAATGCACAATATCGTCCACAACACCTTCATCACAAACTCACATCTATCATCCTGACTCATACCACCCTCTCCTTGTCACCCAAGAGTCCTGCTGAGCCATCCTTAACCTAAATCTCAACTTCACTTCTTCCTTGTATTATTACATTTAGGCTAGATGCTATAGCCGAGTGTAGAAAAGACAATTTAAGTTGATCGTTGAGAAAGTCTAATAGGTCTACTGAGAGGTTGTTGAGAATTGCAATATTCGCAGGTGTGACTGGGAGGAAGGGGGGGGGGGGGAAATTATTCCTGGATTGCATAGCATAATTATAGCAAAGCCACATTGCGCTTCATCCTATATATGTATCTATCCACAGATTCAATTCTGACTTTGAAAAGCACAACTGTTAAACCTCAGTGCAGTTCATATATAGTTTAGCAGCATATGTAGAAGAACCAAAAGTCTAGAGATTTTTGTCTTTCAGTTCCATGTACATGATAAGTTTAGTTCCAGCACCAAAAGCCTAGAGAGTTTTGTCTTTCAGTTCCATGTATATACATGATAAGTTTAGTTCCAACCTTTCTTTTCCACAGTAATACATAGGCACTGACATGTATGGTCTCAAATTCAGAGAATGTATTGCGAAATGTCAATTAGAGGAGGAGATTTTAAGTATAAAAAAGCTCCTTGACCATACCTCCTGACAATATCTCTTATGCCCCTCAAAGATGTCCATCAACAGATACAATAAATCTGAAGTTGAATATAGCAGTCACATATAGACACCATCACCACTCAACGCCACCCAACGCCACCCCAGCTAGCCAAGGCCACACATGATGTGTGTTGTTTCCCTATTCACAACTTTCAATTACAAAATTACAATCATGTGTGTACCATCAGTACCATATTTTACTTCCTCTTCGGATTTCCTTTTTGAAATTTTGAATTTTATTGCATGAAACACTCGCAAAAGTAAAAAAAAAAATTTCAGGTATACCTCACCCAAACCTTGCTTGCTATTGACCCTACACCTACCCAAGTTCTAATGTATTTTTTTTAGCAACTTGAGATATTTTTGGTACTACATTGGAAGTAGAAAACAAGTTATGGGGCCTTAAAACATTTAGCTACTATTCGTTTGACCATTGCCAAACCATGCAAATAATTATGGATACATCTAAATACAGTGTTAAATGCTGTTCACCAATCTATAATAAAATAAAAGTGTCCCCTTTTCCATACCTTATATGGCGAGGTTTACGGTAGAACTTTGGCTTTTTGAAATCTGACAATATAGCAGAGTGATGAACATTGCATGTTGCAGTGCAGCATGTTAAATCAGATGAATTTTGGGGGACAATTGACATTATTATTACTTTTATTATTATGAAAAAGTGGCCCTCTTCCAGGCCTATTTTTTGTCAGAGTCAGAGAATGTTAAAAAAAGAGCACGAGAACAAAAATGGGAGAAATAAATAAAAACAAAAGTACTGGCAAAGTGAGGTCAGTACCATATACAGCAATCTTTAAATGACCTCTGCAAACTGCTTGTGTTATGCGAGCTCTACACAACATGTAGCCTTCTACAGGAGCTAGGAAATAAAGAGGACCCCACCTGGCTACTTGCTCTTAAGCCTGCAGTAGAAACCTAAGAAAAGAATGTTGATTTATAGTGGCAACGTTTAAATGCCCTCCGAGACCAAATCTGAGGCCGTCATTGGCTTTGGCGGATCAGCCTCGCTAGCAAACTGCGAGCTGTAATGTAGTTAGTGTAGTTTGTTGGTAACATCATATTGGAGCTATCATGTTGCAAAACTTGCCATGTTGGAGCGATCATGTTGCGTAACTTGCCATGTTGGAACGATCATGTTGCAAAACTTGCCATGTTGGAGCTATCATGTTGCCATGTTGTAGCGATCATGTTGCAAAACTTGCCATGTTGGAGCTATCATGTTGCTTAACTTGTAAGCCATGCAAAAGGTGCACATGCAGTAACAAAAAGTGGGCAATGAAAAGGGCCAAAGAAAAGGGATCTGCCACATGGCTGACAGCTTCACCACTACAAGAACATGGATTCACTCTGCGTAAGAGTGCACTCCATGATGCTGTGACCCTCTAATATTGATGGCCTCCTTCAAATACACCATCAACATGAGCTTGTGACTGCAAGTTCTCAACTGAGCATGCCCTATCTTGAGGATTCCCTTCCATATCATCACGACAAAATCTGAGACCTAACTGCCACCCTTCTCACTGAGGTTTGTCACGATGTATGCATTGAGCCAGAGCCACTTGACAAATGAAGTACTGTCAAGTGCAACCGCCAACTCTCGAGATGGGAGCATGACTGGACATAGCAGCAACCGGCTTCTGGGGAGGCTCCTTTGAAAGAACTTAATTTGATGTCAGGGTCTTTAACTCCTATGCTCCATCAAATAGACAATCTCAAATGTCCTTATGCTACAAAAAAAATTAAAGGCTTAAGAAGTCTTATGAGGAGCATGTCTGGGAGATAGTACATGCAACATTTACTCGCCTTGTGCTCACAGACACAGGCGTTCTTGCCAATGAAGCAACCACTCTTTACAAAAGGCTAGCCTCCAAGCTTGCTTCAAAATGGAACCATCTATATAGCAGTACAATGAGCTGGCTAAGATGTTGGTTATCATTCCCTCTCCTAAGAGGGGCAAGTTCATCCAGTGGTCTTCCCATCAGAGTACCACATACATTTGACTTAGTGAACTTAGAATCACGCATAATCGCATCTTAAGCAACCACAACCTTGCTTATACTGTTGTTGTTGTATCCACCATGTATTGATGTTGTTTCTATAAAAATTGCAATATTTGGGGGGGAAATTTTAAGTAGAAAAAAGATGACAACATGCAGTTTCTGCATTTAAAACCAAATTCTGAGTATGTGTGTGTAAGATTTCTACCTCAAAGATGATAATACCTCACAAGAGGGAAACCTCGTGATACTACTGGTAGATACATCAGATATTATTCATGGATTTGTGCAGGACTTTATACAAAATCCGAGCTCATTACTGACCCTGCATGGCTGCATGGGTCGAATTGCACCTAGCCTCCCAATTTAAGTCCTCGATGTTGCAGCAGGCCCGAGAAAAATGAGACAACATTTTATACAATCAACTTAAAATAGACTCTCTCAATGTTTCTTTATCAGGATCCTGGGTAAAGGCGATAGAGCATCTAGCCAAAATCTGAAGAAGTTTAAAGCATCTATTATCAAGATAGTTATTGTAATTCACTGAGTGAGAATATTTTTATTGTTGTTGTTGTTGTTATTTTGCTAAAATAAATTTTTTAAACCAGAGCACTATATTGTATTGTCAAATTGAGAATGCTGATATTCATATATACAGGACATTTGGATGATTATTATGAGCCACATTTTGTATTAACTATTACAACTTTTTCTAAGAGCCAAGAAACTCATTCTTACTATATATCAACAACTCTCAGTTGACATAACGAAATTACAATAACCATCTCAATAAATTAATTAGAAATTTATTCTCTCGACATTTCAACTAGACATCTAGTTGGGTGTTGAGGTCCATCACTAAGTATGTACAAACAATAAATGACAATGACTACTAGAAAACAAATTAACTATTTGAATGATTATTACAGAAAAAATAATGAATTACAAAGAGTTTGTTTGGGGATGACGATAGGGGTGGGGAGGGGGGTGGGGGGGGGGGGGGGTGGCAGGGGGAGGTGCCAAAGACATAGCACTCTAGGTGCCAAACATTAAGTATTTCCTTTTCTCCCACCATTTGAGCCATTACAATTCTTGTCTACCCTATCTAACACCTCTTCCTTTATTCCTGCTACTGATCTACCCTCTACTCTCCCTTCTTCATCTTCATTTCTCCATTCCACCACCCACTCTTCAGACCCTTCAATGCCCTCAACCATATCGATTATTGAGAATCTTTGTAACTCTTTTAGTATGAATTAACAAAATGAAGAAACCAAAGTTGAAACAGTGAGCTTACCTTATTTTCTTGTATAGGGCTCCACAAGTTCATTGTAGACGCCTTCTCCCGTAAGTATGTTAGTGTCTCACGTATGCGCACATAGTCGTTTCGGTTATACGCATGCGCATCAATATGGAAAGTGACCTGCACAGAACAAGAACTATACAGTATGTAACAGAAAGCAGGAGAGCTTCAGTAAAGAGACAGAGAAGGATAACGGTTGTAGTAAGCGAAAACTGCGCGAGAAACACTACAAGAAAAGTTTAATGGTGGATATCAGAGAACAAGGGCACTTCACAGAGCAGAAATGTCAGTAGTGCAAGGGGTTGAGGAGAGATAATCCAACACCAGTAGAAGGAGAGAACTAAGGACTGCACTGTCAGAAGTGCAAGGGATGAGAAGAGAGCAGGAAAAACTTGTAGGTGGAGAGTACTGAAGGCTGCACTGCCAGATATTGTATGGGATGAAGAGAGAGCAGCAAGTATTGGTACGGGGGGAGTACTGAGGGCTACAATCAGCATCAAGTGGTCAGACAAGGAATAACTCTCACCAAAAACATTATTCCCAAGTATTTTTAATTGAAACCTACATTTCCCCTTATAGCATATATATTCGATTGTTATTATAAAATTATGATACTAAATAAATTCACAAAACAACAAAGAATATACTATAGCACAATAGTAGACCATGTATAGGAGGAACCTCTTGAAGGAATTGTAATCGGCCAACATTTTATATCCAAACAAGTTGGTCCACCCAAATATTCTGTGTTGTTTTGCATTGAAAGTTGTATAATAAAAAAAAAATTAATTAAAAAATTTAAAAAAATTAAAAAAATTTAAAAAAAGTAAAAAAAGATAAAACACCTTTCAACACCACAACACTTGTGTACCTCTCTACTCGCTAATTGAAAGTCTGTGTGTGTGTGTGTGCTTGTGTGTGTGTGTATGTGGGTGTGGGTGTTTCTGCATTGCTACAGTTTTGAAGCTATATAGAACACTTAAATTTAGCAGGAAGGTATACTTTTATACTGGGATAGACATGGGCTATTTTGACATTAAACTCCAGGCTAACTGGAATCCATAGTTCCTTCATTTAGGAAATACCTGCGCATGCATTTTCCACATTCGCGACAATAGCAGCTACTGTTTTCTTGCGAAGATCTTGAAAGGTCTAGCTTTTATCAATGATTTTTCAATGAGGTGATTCCTACAATGGTAAAGTTCCTTGTGAGCTTTCTTTGTAGATATGAACCTAACTTAGGAAGGCTATTCACCAAAGAAGCTTGATGTTGGCACTATTTTGTGTACCGTATCTGAGGGTTTAGATACAGCTATAGCTATTTGCACTTGATATTTAGCCTATATTATACTTGGCCAGAGATCCCTTCAAGTGAATAAGAGTACTCGGGCTGTTTTTTTGTTTTTTGTTTTTTGAAACACAAGAGAGGGAAGAAAAAAAATCCTGAGTTTTACAAATGAGTAAGTGAATGTGCATGTAGCAGATATATGAATTGTAAGATAGTTCAAGTGTGTATAGTAGTTAAAGACCCTATGAGGATTTAGTTAGGTACAATTTCTTAACTAAACATTTAAATGACAAAAGAGAGGAAGAGGATCCAATGTATAGTGGAAGAGAGTTCCATAGCATAGTGCTGTGGCAGTGGGAACAATAAACGGAATTAAGACATCTGATGGGTGGTAACGGCGAGAGGTTCTGAGAGGAATTAAGGCTGTTGAATTTTGGAGGAAGATAGATGAGGTTGTGTGTAATCTTGTAGAGTAGGATGAGCTTGGCTTGGTCACGCATGTTTGAAAGATTAGGAAGATTAAGGGTGGAGAGGAGGCAGTGTGCAGAGTCGGAGAACGAAATGTTGAACACATTCCAAAGACTTGGAGTTGCATGAAGAAGGAGAGGGCACCCAAACAGTGGAGCAGTAGGTAAGATGAGGGAGGACCAGAGCAGTGTAAAGTGTGAGAAGCGTGCGGGTAGAAAGGTGTTGGTAGAGGCTGTGGTAAATTACTCCTAATACTTTTCTTGACTTAGAACGTACATTGTTTATGTGAAGTGACCAGGAGAGATTGGATTTAAGTGTAACACCTAGGTATTTAAACGAGGGGACGAGTTGAAGTGTAGTGTTGTTGAGGATGAGTGCAGGCAGTGATGTGAGTGATGCAGAAGATTTGCGTGAAATTATCATATATTTACTTTTATTAGAGTTAAACTTTAGAAGGCGGGAAGATAGCAATGATGAAATTAGAAAAATGTCAGATTGTACTAAGTCAAAAGAGGAAGTTGAATCAAAGGGGTGCGATAGAAGGATATCGTCTGCATAGAGGATTAGTGTAGAAGAGGGTGAAAGTGCAAGCTTGCTGATGCCATTAATGTGAGAAGAGGACCGAGAATGGATCCTTGGGGGACTACAGAAAATGCATGAGATGGAGAAGAAAAGGAGCCAGAGATGATAACACTTTGTGTGCGAGTGGTGAGGTAAGAGCGGAGCCAACAAAGAAGGTGGGAGGGAATGTTAAGAGATGACAAGGTACTAAGAAGAAGATTGTGTGGAACAGAGTCAAATGCTTTTTTAATGTCTATATAGGAATACTGCACATATGGATTTATTACTATCTAGAGAGGAGAGCCAAGATTGTGTTGTAGAGAGAAGAGCAGTTTCAGTGGAGAATCCCGGGCGGAAGCTGTTAGATCAAAAGTTTTGTGTAATGACATGATTAAGTAAATAATTAAAAATGTGGCGTTCAAAAACTTTGCTAATGAGAGAGAGAAGAGAGATGGGGCGGTAGTCAGTAGGCGAGGATGATGCAAGAGATATCTTGGGAATAGGGAATGTTTCCAGCCAGTGGGTAGCACACCAGTGGAGAGGGAGGAGTTGAAGATGAGAGAAAGGGGAGTGGATATAGAAAAAGCAGTGTGTTTGAGCATTGTGGCAGAAATGGAGTCAGACCAGGGGCAGATCTAGAGTATCAGTAAGGGGGGGGGGTTTATTCTTGGACATTTGGGCTGGAGCGTTAGTGAAATTTGTCATTTACCTCATTTGTAGATAAATCTATATAGCATTTTTAAATATCAAAAGCATCAACTAGGTTTTTTTATTGGACATTCTCTTTTTAAACATTTGTATATATAACATTTTCGTGTTTCAAGACATTTATTTTTTTTTAATAATTTTTCTGGGATCTATTTTTTCTATGTTTATTTTTAGATAAAATGATAGGCATCTAAGCTACTAACTGATTTTCATTGCACCAGGTGCTCCCAACAAAAACACAAGGCCTGTTATTAAGTTGCTTGTAAACATCATAACAATGAACACAACTAAATTTGGATCTTCATTACAATACTTTGTAAGTTCAAAGTCTATGATAAAAAAACCCACTTCTTCCTCCCTCCTGTTATGTCTTTAAAGTCGATCTAGTACCGGATTATCATGTGACTGCTTATGTTTATGGTAATAGTATCACTTGTATATATAGTTTCAGTGACAAGTTTTCATAACAATAATAATACATGTGGTAACTGACAATATTATAGAAGTAACACTAGTATGTCAAACAAGTGGAATATTGTGATAAAAAAAAAAAGCTGACATCGTTTCAGTGACAAACATTCATAGTATTAAAATAAGACAATACATGTAATACAAGTGACAAACAGTGGACCTGCAAACTATCAGGTATTAATCAAAATCAGAAGCCCAGAATCACAGAATAATGTATGGTATTCAAAATTATTAAAGGCCAGCTGCTATTTCCTCAAGATGTCAAACTGAATAGGCAGAATAACGCAGGACTGATATTTACCACTGTTGTATATATGCTAAGATGCAGGCATTCAAGTTTGCTTTTGTACCTGGCTCTGTCTTACCTTGTGGAGCAACTTACCTTAAGAAGCTCTAGAGACCAATTCACTCATCACTTTCAAACACTACATTGCACCTTTGTTCTTGTCATCAGAACTCATAGCCAGGGTACATTAACTATTTGTGTATCCTTTGCATGTATTTTCATGAATTTTTATAAAAAATTAAAAAATTAATAAGTAACTAACAATCTATATAACAATCTATATTATCAACAGTATATATATATATACTTACTTAATAATAATATCCAAAATACTAAGTTATGAGTGTCCCGTTGCTCAGGGAGGGAGGAGGGGAGCGGACCAAAGATCATTCCTCAGCTTGCCATACCCAACAATTCCTTTCTCCTTTGCCACCACTTCCCTACCCAATACATAACACACTGCCCACCTCCTCACTGCATCACTTATTCCCTCCACACCTTTCCCCAACAGCATTGCCACCTTTCCATCCTTACCCACTCTTCTATATTCATCCAGTCACTGTCCAGCCCCTACAATTCTGCGCACTTCCCACCGAAACCAGCCGATCCCTCAATTCTCCGCAGATCACCAAGAAATGTTCCACATCTTTCCCTGCTCCACTATCACACATGATACACCTCTCATCCCTAATTATCCCATATCTCTTCTTATCCTCTAACAATCCAGCTGATGCAGTGCTCAGTCTAAATTGCAACCAACACCTTCCTGACCACACGTACTCGTACCTTGCTATAAAAAAGTAACGTTGGGGGATCAATACTTTTAGGGGTGGATGAAGGGAAGGAATCACATCCCTCATTCTCATTTTGTGCTTCTCTGATAGGACTTGAAGCCATCGTCACCAAAAACTGAACGTCCATATACCTGCTTGTGTTTTCACATCCAATTATATAACGACATGACAACGTTGTGCAAACAGTTTTCTAGCTTGATTGCTTATAGCCCTACTCTATTAGAAAAATACCACAGTTGCTGAGGGTAGCGACGTATTGGTGACAATAACAAAAAAGGTCACTCTTTTTTTGACGTTGACGTCCAACACCTAGGAGGAGATTCTCATTTTATGCTCCTCTGCTAAATATTTTATCCTCTGTTAGTATCATATAGGTGTTTCTTAATAATTGCTGCCTAATGTTGACCAAGGGTATCTTGTCTATAATTATAGCAACTACCATATCTAGCAACATATCATCTCAAAATATTATTGCATAATATATATATACCCTACACCAAAATATATATCAATAAATGTAACAGCTAGTCTTAATTGGATAATCAAGGTCGTCAGATCAAATTATAACTGTCAAGTTATCTGGTAATTAAATACCCATTTTTTTGGCATGGCATAAATACCCATTTTTTTGGCATGGCATAAATGTGTTTCTATATATAATATCAATTACATATATTATAAAGAGCAAACGTAACATACCAAGTTCATTAACACCTAATTAACACATGCTATATAGTTATATAATTATTACACAATTAAACCTTTAGATATATATATATATATGTTTTTTTTGTTTGTTTGTTTTTGTGTTTTTTTGTTTGTTTTTTGTTGTTGTTGTTTTTTTTGGTTTTTTTGTTGTTGTTTTTTTTTTGTTTGTTTTTTGTTGTTGTTTTTTGTTTTTTGTTGTTGTTGTTGTTTTTATATATAGCTATGTGATAGGATCTGCGAAAACGTACCTTATGACCAAATAGTACTATTCTCAATAATACAAGTTTTAGAGCCTATTGTCATACACTATGAAATTTGACTTTTTTTGGTATTTGTTATCTAGGGTCTTTCTCCTAACTGGTCAGGCCTTGAATCCCTCTCACTCAGAAGTTACAGCAGTTAGAACTGGACTAACCAAACGTTAGCTACGTACGCGGAGAATAATAATTATTACGTAATAGGGACATTCCCTTTTTATAATAACATTCATAGTTTGTAGTTGGAAAGGGTCAACAGTGTCATTATTGCGTAATAGGGACATTCCCTTTTTATAATAACATTCATAGTTTACAGTTGGAAAGGGTCAACAGTGCAATTTTCAATAATGTCCACAGAACAAGCTAATGAGATAGCTTTGACTATCAATCGGGTCATGAAACTGGATGCACAGGACCAGGCATCTATGCTGGAGGTTATAGCAGACTACTTCACTCTCCCCACTCTTGATGATGAGCTTGATGAAGAGAATTTAGATGAGTTGGATGACTATGATGATTCCAACTTGGCTGATAGAACTATGAGGGAGTTCAGTGAGCAGAATGCTGCAGGTAAGAAGACATACAAAATACAATTCTTATAATTACAATCACATGTACCATTACAATCACAACATACATTAGCAAGCTTGGAGGAAGATTGGGGCTGCCACATGGAGGATGAAGTTCACCGTACTGAGGATTGTGGACATGATGGGAATGAAGATCATCGTTTGGAAGAGGGGAGTGCTGAAGATGGAAGTGTACTTGTGGATGACGATGAGGATAGTGACTTTGTGGACTTTGATGATCGTGTTGCTACTGTCCTATCAGAAGCTGTACGAAATGAAGTCTGTGAGATTGAGTGGCAACCATCTGATTTGTCTGAGCGTTCTCAAGTTGATCAGTTTGTGGTTAAGGGCTGTAGCTGCCAGAAAGGATTAAATATAGCATCCTGCTCCTCACTGTTCAGCACTGAGTACATATCAACCTTCAGGTCCTCCTGTGCTGAACTCTCCAAACAAGAGCTTGACATGATTCTCATTGGTCAAATTATTGCATTTACTACTTCAGACCCAATTCAGAGTTCCATCTTACGCAAAAGGGACTTCTGCAATTACATGCATCAAGGTAAATGCATTTGTGCAAACACTTTCATGTTCCTTCATGGTATTAGTCGAACCAGAGTGAACAATATTTGGTGCAATATAAAAGTACATGGACTAGTTCCAAGAGTGCATGGCAACAAAAACCGACGACTGTGGTGTATTAGAGTGAGAGAAATAGTTGACTTGCGCGATGACATCATCACGAAGTCAGCAACGTCATCAATCGGATCACACCACGTTATTTCTTAGAACCGCTAGTCTGTATTGTCTTGCTATCCTTGCCAATCCTTGTCTTGTGACTTCTCTAAGCTTGTGTCAAACTTGGTATGTCTTGTCTTTTCTGTCATGTTGATGTTTACTTATTGTGTCCTTGTTGTGTTGTAATTGCATAGAGTGAAATAATAAGAACGTTCAAATCCTAACAGTGACAGGATCACTACAACGACCACACAATGCCTTTACTTTTGAAGACACGGAATATCTGGTTCGCTTTGTATTTTCATATGCAGAGCAAAATGCTTTGCTATTACCAGGGCAAGTGCCTGGATATAGCAGGACCGATATCCAGCTGTTGCCATCCAGTAAATCCAAGAGGGGAATATGGAAGGTTTATTGCAAAACCGCTGGTGAGAGCGAGAGACACTTTGCGGCATACTCGACTTTCTGCCGCCTGTGGAGGAGTTTGGTACCATCAGTAATTATTATGCGACCGATGACAGACTTGTGTTGGCAATGTCAGCAAAATAGTGCTGCTATTGTCCGTTCCAGCAATTGCTCAGATGAGGAGAAGTCATCCACCATCAAAAAAGCTGAGGAGCACTTGAGGATCGTTCAAATTGAAAGGTCGTTTTACACCTCCTCATGTGAAGACTGTTCCAGGTCTGTTCGATCCTATTATGTTACTGATACTGATTTTGATCCTCCTCAGCCAGCATCACGAATTCCTGCCAACTCAAAGCCCATCAAAGTTCACTACTCATTTGATTATGCGCAGCAAGTGCACTTTCCTTCAGATCCCCTCCAGCCTGGTCCGACTTACTTTCTGACCACCAGGAAGTGTTCAGTATTTGGAGTGAATTGTGAAGCTATCCCCAGGCAAATCAACTTCATTACAGATGAGAGTGGAGAGATAGGTAAAGGAGCCAATGCTGTGATAAGTAGGCTTCATTTCTTCTTCGAAAACCACGGTTTAGGTGAAGAAGACGTCTATCTGCATGCTGACAACTGTGCCGGCCAAAATAAGAACAATCTGTTGGTGCAATATTTGATGTGGAGGACTCTTACTGGCCGGCACAGCACAGTTCATTACTCCTTCCTAGTTGTAGGCCACACTAAATTTGCCCCTGATTGGGCCTTTGGGCTCTTTAAGCGTTTATTATATATATGCAATGTGTAAATTGTATATAATTATAGCATATTTTACTTTCATGATATTGATGGCTGAATGCACAAAAAGGTTCATTGCTGAGCTATGTACTGTTTTTTTTAGAATCAAAATCAAATTGGAAAAAATACCAATGATGGATAAGTGTATATACAAAAGATTTCTATGCATGAACATTCATATATATATATACCAGTATGAACAGTATATGATTGTCAGTATCTGAGGACCCTCAAACCATACCATCTGCAAGTTTTTGTCAGCATGAACTTGCCAACCATAACTGCTATATAGGCACTGGCTGTGCCACTCTGATATTTCTATATATTTATGCTATATACATATTTACAGCTTTTGTTCCAGGGCTGCTTAAAAAATATGATTTAGCCTTGTCCAGTATGGTCAGAATTGTTTGAGGCATACAGTATCCTGAAAACGTAAAGACAAGCTTCATTCACAACCTGCACATTCCCAATTCCATACATACCTACTCTTCAGTGGTAGCTGATATATCAGCATCTACATCAGAACAACCAAGCTTGCTGAATGCAGATACCCTTTTAATTTTCACCATTAGCTCATAAGGTCTTGCTTTGCCTTTATGCAAAAATGAATCAATCAGTCTAGTTACACCCATGAAAGCATGGAAACTTGTAAGGCATATTCCTAAGGCAGACTTATCTGGGCTATTTTTCATTGCACCAATCATGTGGCAGTTGAATAGGTCAGAGGGTAAGACAAAACAGTTTGCAGTGCAGTAGTCCAAACAAATCTCATGTGCAATGAATTTCCTGGATTTTCTGATCCTTTGCAACCACTTTCATTGTCAGTGTGTAACTTTGTTTCACTTGATTGGTTTATCAAGGTGGTCAGGATCTTCCATGCATCCTGTCAGGAATCCATCATACCAAATGTTGGAAAGTGTGAGGAGGTGATTTGCCACACCTTGAAATGCTGCACATCCAGTTGTAGGACTGTAGAGTTGGTCATCAACTGTTGTGAAGGATTGAGGGTCTTTTCTATTAATCTTAACACCCTATGGAGGTTGCTGTAGGGCTTCAACTCTTGTGAAATCTCTTCTCAACATAGTAAATATTCCACCATTTTTGTCAAATCTAGCTCAGCATGACCAGCTCATTATGCTTCTTAACAGGGTGCTTCTTAACAGGGTGTAACAAAAAAACTATTGGTAAGCATGTAGTGGCCACACTATAGGTAATGAATTTTTGGTAGCAATGTAGGGTGCACTAGGTCACCTGTGACCTTGACCTTTCATATCACCCTATGGCAACAAAAAATGTCCATTTTGGGGGGGGTAAGTACATAATGATATCATTGTTAGGAATATTGGTTGCTAAACAAGATATCCCCCAGTCAGTGGTTTAGCATATAGAGAGAGAGCCCTCAAGGAAAACATTACCATAATGCAGTGTGCATAAGGTAATGATTCAGTTTCAAAGTTATGGGTATTTGTTGTGATAAATCAGTTTCAGAGTTATGGGTATTTTAGGATAGAAATCAGTTTCAGAGTTATGGGTATTTGTGGTAAATGACTTTAAAAGTGCTATATATGCATCATTTTTATTGTATACCTATGACTGAGAATTATGACTACATATAGCTTAATCAGTCTTCAGAGTGTGTTTCTGTTTGATGTAACGATGGTGGAAGAATTTGAGGAAGAGGATGAAATAGGAGCCGTACATAATTAGTCCTGCCTTGACGTGAGTCCCATTCATCCCACACTCCTTCTCCTCCCACCACATACGCATCCCAGTCATCACCAGCACAAGACCTACAATAAATTGAGTGAGCTGGAGGAGAGTGATCATCTTGGCTATGGTGGGAGAGATACGAAATCCCATAGCCCTGAACATGTAGTAGGAATACATAACCGAATGTACTCCAAAATTTAGGGCCGAGAACCAATGGCCAGCAGTGTTTCTGGTGGCTAATCCATACCAACTGTACATGAGCACCGTGATGTGATGGTACCAATGCAGGAAAGTGAGAGGCGACTTACGCAGGACAATAAAAAATGTGTCCCCAAACTCAACGATCTTTGACAAGACAAAGACAAAGGCCCAGAAGGATAGCCAAGGTGAAGTAGTCATTTTGGAATTGCACACTGAGTCAACGAATCCCTCAGAATACATATGCTGTATTACTGGTGGCATCAGCACAAAGAACCCAATTATGCTGAATATGGCCAAGACACAGTTCCATACAGTCAATGCCACGCGCAAGTCGAAAGGTTTTTGTTTTTCCATCCATTTCTTTCCTCCGAAGACGAGAGTCAAGTAGGCAATGCTAACAACTGGAGGCACGTACAGACATTCATACGCCCAAGCAGCTGAGCGATCTAAATCGAAATGTTCTAGGATTTCTGCAAGCGCCATTCCTCCTGGCTTAGGTTTATGGGATGTAGCCTCACGTCTGACAAACCTACTCCCGCAATGGCCTGACCAACGTCAAGCTGACTCCATTGTCTTATCCTCCCTAGCAGGATTCAGATTGGCTACCATTTATTTAACGTAAATGGCGCAGACTGGTGTTATTATAATTATAAGTATAGGATAGCTATAATTATATGTAACCTCCGAGTTTGCGGTTACCCCGAGGCGAAGCCGAGGAATGTAACAGCAAACGAGTAGGTTACACTGGCACATAACCGTATAGGTATAGGTTATCTTACTTATATTGACAAAGTACTGCTAGATAAATACGCAGCTGAGTTGGAACAACTTCCTTCAACTGATAATCAAAAACTCCTTCAACTTCAGGGATTTATGAGCCCAGATATTTTGCAGTGTTACGCGCAAACGAGTAGGTTACACTGCAGCACAGAACATCTATATAAATTATATCAAGTGACTATTATCATGACATTAAAGCTTCATGAACAGTGAACATTAATAGGTTACACTGGCGCGAGTGGCTTATACTACATTGCGCACGCGCTAAACTACATCCGGTTAAAAGTGCCTACAGTTATTAACCAATCAGATTAGCCACAGATGACGTGATGTAGTATAATTATAATTATTATTGCTTTACGGGCCAAATGACGTGATGTAGTATAATTATAATTATTATTGCTTTACGGGCCAAACAACAACAATAAAATTATAAAAAGTAAAAAATATAAAAAAATAAAAAAATAAAAAAATAATAATAATATGGGGCAATTGTAGGCTCTCAGGCATGGACAGTCCTGTGTAATTATTATTGTTGTTATTGTTGTTGTTGTTGTTTGAATTTCCATAATAATATAATAATAAATAAAATAATTATTTTTTAAAGGGAGCCTGGACTGAAGGACTCACCAGGGGAGCTGACATCCTTAAGGGAGTGAAAACATGGGTTGGGTGGTGAGATGGAACATTTGTTGCCATGGGGGTACAGCTGCTGTGTGAAATGATGAAATAAGAATTGATGCAGTTTGGTTTTGATCCATTTGAGAGTAGTGAGCTCCATAGACGAGGTAGTCAGTTGAAGTAGAAACTTATACATTTGCTAGAAGAAGAATGAGCGTGCCTTAATTTAATAGATGCAGATCGTGTTGGGATTGTAGATTGTTGTATGTAATGGCTAATATTAAAATTGGTTGAAGGTGACTTCAATGACACCAAGTAGAACATAATGTCATTGACTTCCAAATACATCATGAGAGGAAGAAGTTGCAGTTTTGTAAGTCTAGCCTTGTAGTTACTGGTATATATAATCGTTCAAAATGTATTTTGTTGCACGCCTTTGGATGGGTTTTGGGTTCTAATGACTTGATGTTCTTAATAATATGGTTTGGGAACAGTAGGACCTTACCAAGGTGATATATAAGTTCTTTGGTATGGTGAAAGTGTGTCTAATCAAACCTAAAGCTCTGCTTTAGCACTTATGGATTTGTGATGGTCATCCCAAGAAATGTTACTCGCCAGAACTACACCCAGATCACGGCAGTTTTCCTGGACACATAGTTCTTGATCACCAGGATAGTAGTATGGGTGTCCACCATTTGCAATGTTGGACCCATAATGCATCACATTGCTCTTTAGTGCATTGAACTGCAATTCCTTACTCATTGTAGATGGAGTCAATGGCAGGCACAAGACAAGGTAATATTCTTAAGTGTCATCAGAAATTTGCTAGTGGAAGATGCATCAACAATGTCATTAATATAAAGATAATAAGGAGAGGACCAAGTACACTCCCTTGGGGCATGCCTGAAACAACTGGCAATAAGGTGGAAGAGGATTGCTGAATAGCTGAGATAAGCTTTGAACCACAATAACAGTTTACCACCGATACCATACATTTGTAGCTTGCAAAGAAGTTTAGCGTGAGGTACACTGTCAAAAGCCTTTCGCAAGTCTAAGTAGAGAATCAGTAACCTTTGAGTTGAAAATATCATAGGAACAGAAGTATTGCTGACAGTGGAATTGCCTTTCCTAAAGCCAAACTGTGATGGTGTTACAAATTTATAAAATGGTCTGAGATTTTGTCTAGCACAAGCTTTTCCAGTATATATATACCAGAGACATTACACAACAGGGAGATTGGACGACAGATGGATTTACATAAAGCTGATTTAGTGATTTCTGGGATGTTACTATTTGTTAATGTCATTAATCACTATGGGCATCAGGTATACATAAAAGATTAAGGTCAAGGTCACTATAAGCAATTTAATGGTCATTTTCCTTTTGGACTTGTGGAAATCTAGACCACTCCATATATGAAGATGCATAATACTACACTTGTGTAGGCAGTGTATACACATGCTACTGTACTAAGTCCTGAGATTTCAACAATATTTAGATAATCCTTTACCAATTCATGAACAAGCAAAATTTAAATGTTATCTCCTGCAATGCCTTTCAGTTGCTGTACCAAGTGGGAATACTGCCACTGCGTTTGGGGATTTTGGATTCGAGTTTCCCCCCCTCTTCCAATTATATAGCAGTTATAAATTCTCACAAACTCTCAGTTGACATAATGAAATTACAATGACCTTCATAAAAATGTACCAAGTTTTTGAGCAACAGTTTGTGCAACTAGCTCTACACTTATTATTTACTACTACTAATGACAATAATAATGAATTACAAGTTAGTCATACCAAAATAATAACTAATTAAACTACGACAAGTTCAACTCCCGACCGACCCCAAAAGAGACAAGGCATCCCCCCGCTGGACTGCCACTGAGAGACACTGAAGGAGGTGAGCATGGGCGTTCACCTCCCAAATTCTTTGCCTTATCCTGAGCCTGAGCTCCCTCAGGAAAGCCATCGACCTGTTTCCAATGACCCCCAATGACTCGATTGCCACACCAAAAAGTGGCAAGGATCTCTGCTGGCATACTTGGCCACTTTCTTCTCGTCAGCCATAGCTCCAGCACTACTCACTGCCATACCCAATATGACTGGGAAAATATATCTGGACAGGTTGCATCCCACACCAGTTACTTGCCATTCTTAAGGCACCATGGTTATCCCATTAGGCCTTTTCTAGTCAGACTGAAAGAAACCCAACAGTTCCAGCCTGGAAGGGGCACTTGCAGATGACAATGCCATGAAGAGGATGTCGTTCATGGTCATGACGTTAGAAATGTCCTTCGCTCCTCTTGAAGCTAAGACATTTCATGGCAAGGTGATCCACTTCTGCTCCACAGTGCTGGCAGTAATATGGGGGGAGGGCCCAAACAGAACCCCCCGGCAACCTGATGGTATCATCGTCATCCATCCATCCTCAAACCCAGGGACGAGATGGGGGGGGGGGGCATTTAGCCATGTAGCCATGTACCAATTCTTTCATTGAAACAGTCAAAAGCCGGGCTCGAGCCAATCGTCAGGTGCTTTGTGCAACAAAGATTCGACGGACTTTGACACCGGATTTCTGGAAGCATGCTGCCATGACCAGATGGTGGGGGGTTGCCATCAAAGGGACAGGGAGCGAAAACAAGTGAAGTGCTCGGACCAGGTCATGAGTAGCAGCAACAGAGCCTTCTCAATAATCAACTTGAATTTTACTCTCTCAACATTTTGGCTAGGATGAGATGCTGCTAAGATTTGCATGAGCTTCCAAACCACAGCCTGGCACATGAACTGGATGTGAAGAAACGAAATAACAACAAATAACAAATATATATGAAATAAGAATCAAATAATAATAAAAATAATAATTGTTACCCAGTCGGGTGATGTGGATTGTGTGTATATAGGTTTTTTGTTTTGTTATTATCATTTTATCAATTATAATAATTAGAATTAGACTGAGAAAGGGAAAAAAAAGAAAAAAAGAAAAAAATTATTATAATAATCCAATATAATAATCCAATACAATTAATGAATAAATAGATTAATAAATGGCAGTCACTCCCTAAGGCCCCCCAAGATCGAAGCAGCATTCCCACGCTGTATATACTGCCATCGATAAGCGCTGCAGAAGGTAAGCGGTAGCATGGCTGTCACCTGTCTCTCTCCTCAGACGTTTCCCAAGATCTTTAAGGAATAGGAGACTTGGGCCCAATTGCTCCTGATGTTTCAATGGCTATAGGCACGAAGAGGTGGGTGGTGGAGAGAGCACTGTATTTGCTGCACTTCCTTTCTTCAGCCATTGCTGCTACCTCTCCAGCAGTCACAGTAGCCCGACTCAAATAGGAAGGGGCAAATGGCATCCCACACCAACACCTTTCCACATCTCCATGGTACCCCAGCAGGCCTGGAGGTTCTAATCGAGCTGGTATCTTTGCAGAGAGAAGGGCCCTGTGGATTATATGATTGAGGGTTGCATGGCGGTAGTGGCGTCCTTCGCTCTTTCTGCAGCTCAGTGCATGCCTTCCTAGGGAGTCTACCTGAGCACCACAGTGGTAGTAGGTATGAGAGCCACAGATGGAAACACCAAGGCGCAGTCCAACAGCAATCCGAAGACTTTCATCATCCAGACGCAGTCCAAGTGGTGAAATAGGCAGGGCATGCAACCAAGCACCAGAAAATATATAATAAATAAAATAAAATAAATAATAGTACCAGTAATAATAATATAATAATAATACACTGTAATAATAATAATAATAATAATAATAATAATAATAATAATAATAATAATAATAATAATAATAATAATAATAATAATAATAATAATAATAATAATAATAATAATAATAATAATAATAATAATAGACAAAAATATTTAAACAAAGGTAAAAAATAAAATAAACAAGTAATTAAATAAATAAACAACCAAACAAAAAACAACAAAAACAAAAAACCAAGATAAACAAATAAATAAATAAACAAATGAATGAATAGATTGAATGAATGACTAAATAATAAACAAATAAATTAATAATTAATTGATTAATTAATAAAAAAAGAGAATAAAAAAATAAAATAAAAATAAAGGAGACATTCTTTGATATTATCGTCAACAAAGATGAGAATACAGAAAAATTATGATGGTTGTGGCTTGTTAGGCCCTTGACAGTAACCACCCAACCCCCCCCCCCCCCCACACACTCCCCAGCAGCCAAAGTCCATTCAACAATTGAGATTGAACACTCACATGCTGACAATGCCTCAATTCCTGGTGAATTTTTCTTCTTCATCCCCTCACCCGCCCCCCCGCCTCTTCCACCTTCTTTTTCATTCCTTCAGCTGCCAAGCTATCAATTTCTTGCTTGTTCTTAATAAGTGTCCATGGTTCACAAGCAGCTTACTTGGTCTATAAGTGTCCATGGTTCACAAGCAGCTTACTTGGTCTAGTTCAAGACATCTGGTGTTCACTCATAAAATATCATCAAAGTCAAAGTTTGCAAAATAATTAAGCAATTGACCGCATATTTGCTTCTCGACTTCTTCGCTATGAATAACATGGAATCATGCTCCCATGCTGTTACATAATTATACTATATAAGGAGATCAGCACGAGGCAGCGGCACATGCAGCATTGCCCAGAGTAATTTAATATTATCGTAGTTGCTGTGTTTTTTTAATTTTAATATAATAATAATAATAATAATGGTGTTCTGACCAACGGCCACAAAAACAGAACACCAAATGCGACCACCTATGATATACATCTTGCTTATTCATGTTCAAGAGTTGTGCTTACATACCTGCCCTATTGATGATTTGCAAACTTATAGAGTTACGATAAATGGGCTAGTCTTTAAAGTTATACTGCAAGTGTTCGCAACTTCAGAGCATAAGCATCCCCTAGATGGCAGGTACGTATCAGACCAACACAACAAAACACCACAACATGGAATCTCCTGCAGAGAAACCAGGTTCCAGCATTGGAACAAGATGGCAACAACCTGTCCTATGCTGACACGGACATAAGATCTCCAGAGACTCTGCTCCTGGTGAAAATGCCCCTTGGAGGCAGTGGAAATGCCGCAAGCACCTTTGTACCAGTGTTGGAAGAACACAATATCAAAATGGTGTTACAACAGCAGCGCCTCAACAGTATGGGAACATGACACGCGAGGAGATCATGCAATAGTTGCTGCAATGTCCACTCCTTCCCCAAAACCTTGTCACATTTCTGATCTGAATTCCTTCAATGAAATGCCATTCAATAATAGACAGACTTAACGACAACCGACAACCACCACCACATGTAACATACATTATATATATGTGTGTGTGTATCAATGCACTGTATACTTGCACTCGACATTTTTATGGTGCAGACAAGATTAGCTAACAGTCACGTCTACTAGATAACGAGAAAAGAACCTAAAAAAATAACAAAATGTACCGAGTGGCAAATCAACCTGATTTGATGCAGAGGAAATTTGGTACAATCAAGACCCATCAAATCTTGCATGGCAAGTACTAACACAAGCACACATCCTTGGGCACAATAATGATAACTTGACACACAAAAAAGTAGTACAAGAGATGATTATTACATTCCGTTAGGGAAGAGAAGAAAACATGAATGAGTATACACCACCTCTGGGATTGACCATAAGTGTGGCGGTTTGAGGAACTTGAAATTCATTATGCTACAAATTTGAAATCAAGTGAGGTAGGATCATCTTCACTAAACTCTTAATCGTGGATGGGAGGTCAATTTCAATAACATTGAAGCGGCTTCCTTTGAATGTAGATCAAATGTATATAAATACACCACTGCCACATCAAAAAGTAGTGGCCACGTGTTTGGCATTCTCCCCCCACCCCTGCCCCCTCAAGTGGAGCATAATCAAGCTAGTTTTTGTGTTTTGTTAAAATCATTCACATACTTTGTAATGGCTTATCTCAAAGACCAGATGATTACAACACAGGACCCAACACTTGAGATAGGCTAGAGATCCAAAGCGTCCGACTTGTATTCTGTAAAATGAAATCTAGTTTAAACTTTGAGACTTTCTGCATACAACAGGCACGAGGTTGGCTTCCCTGGGGCTTCTGTCATAGACTTGGAGGTATGTAGAAGTTACTAGTGCAACATTCCTATGCAGGAATTAATCAATAGCCTTGTGCAAAATGACTCCACGGCATAACCACCCACATTATCGTAATTAATTATGTATGTGGTATGTCCAATTCCGGACTTTCTCCACAAGAAAAGAAATTTAAAAATGGCTATATATATATACAATACTAATTGGGGTTATTATTATTATATAGGTATTCTAAGCTGGAACTGATTGGGCATGGTTGGAGTGGAGATCTGGTCAATAGTCTCCCAGTGTCCAGTGCGACTTTGCTGATTGTTTGGTGGCAAAATCTACTATCCCCGTTGGTCAGGTTTGAAACTCGAAGATATCACTGCAATTGGCAACTCTGTGCATAGTCTTGAACAAACATTTTCCATCAAAATGTGTTTTTTTGAGAATCATGAAACGTAGATCAATACACTTCTCAGCTGATCACTTCCCAATACTCCCACTTGAAATTTGTCTCGCAAAATTTTGGCTAGACTTCTCGGCTAAGTGCTCCAGACAAAATGTCGGCGAGTTGATCAAGAAAGTGATTTAGGTTAAAAAAAGAAGAATTCATATACAGTACTAGCCACATGTATATATATATATATAGGTCGTCACAATAATCAACATGTCAACAAAAACATTACAAGAAACTTGGTTGTCCTTTGTGTACCCAAATATTTCTAGATGTGCATCAACATGGAGGAATGCTATTATCCATTATATATTATTTAAGAATATTCTGTCCCCACACACAATTTCCTGTGGCCAGTGTCCTTTGAGCTATATTAGTCAATCTGTGTATGCAAATGATGGTTTTGCCATGCCAGCTCATGCTCTACTTCCTTGGCTCAGATTATCCTCACATACCACAACCATCACAGGCTCATTCATCTTAGCAAGTACGTCCTCCACCTGCCAAGGTTCAGCTTCTTGGTTTATTAAAATGGTGTATATTGCTTTTCATTATATCTAGAGCAGACTATATCAATATCTTTTTAGTGTGCAAGTCATATATATATATATATACACTAAACACACACATCTTGTTGGTGGTCATAACAGGTCACATTTGACAGAACAAGTTTGATGTTAATTTCATTTGGGACGGACAGAGAAGGGCATACAAACTAAAGATCACTGGGGATATGTGACATTATGCCAAGAAGTACAAGGAATTAGGCGTATGAATGGTGACTGACTGATGCAAAAGAGAATGATTGCAGTCTGCTTGTGTTTGAAGTCGTGCCTCAGAGGACATGCTGTGGGTTGCGTTCATTAGACATGGATGATGTTAGGATTGGAGAGAGAGACTTTGGGCTCTATGAGAGGCTTAGTGAGTGCCTTCATGCTCTGGCTGAAAAGGTTGCCACCAGGAGGTAGCTTCCTCCCTTGTATGGTGACGGCCTTGCTGTGTTTCAGCGGCAACATAACAGAGGAAGTGATAGAAGACATAGGTCTGCCACAGCGCAAGTGTTCAGTGATGGGTGTGATGATGGTGCTTGGTGTGTAGTGCATGTTGAACGCCCCATTTCCGTTCTTTGTTCGTGGAGATCCTACACACGTTAGAACCTGCCCTCCCTTCAGATCTCCTCTCCCTTGCCCAGAGGACATGATAGGTGAGTCCATCTCCCCAGATCCTTCTCTTTGCCTCACAGGCCTGGTCTTGAAGGATCGTGGAAGTGTCTTGTGCTCAAATATGTAACTGTGTCTCTTCGGTGACGCTGAGCCACAAGGCATAGATGCACCGCTGCTGCTACTATTAATCCAAGCCGGAGCAACCTGAGAACGACCACCACGCTTCCCCCTGGAAATAATGCTGGATTTAGGAGTGCCATAGACAAAGCTTTCCATTTGTCGATCCTGTACAAGAACATTTCCACCCTTTCTCCTTTCCTCCTCCACCCTATCGCTGGCTGTCGTCACCAAGACGCGGGTCAGGAGCATACTCCCCAAACCTACCGATTGGTCATTGGAGTTCCTGCTGCTCCTCTGAGAGCTAGTACTGGCTGTAGAGCAGCCAATGGAACCAAAGAGGTCCCCATTGTGCGAAGGGTACGAGCTCAACTCTCCACAGCTGTTGCTCAGACCTTGTTTCGACGGTAGAGATCCCATTCCATCTGTGACCTCCATTGAATCCTCCATACCAGTCCCATCCTCTACATCCAAACTATTCGCGGCAGAGCTGCGATCATGAAGTCCGCCGCTCGTCTCGCCCTCCATATCAACACCAGTTGTGCCGGACCTGCAATCATGAAGTTGAGAATCCTGATGTGTCCATTTCTGAATGCTTGTAAGAGTGTCTTTCCTCCTAATCTGTGCATAGCGCGAGGAGGAGCGAGTGAGGAGGTGGTATGTGGGCTGGCAGCCTAAGGTTGACTGGCCACGCTGCTGACAACAGCTCCACTTGTTCTTTAGCAAAGCCCCGGGATGGAAGTGCATCAACATGTCACGGTTGAAATAGCACACTGCAAGTATATGGAGCAAGAAGGAGAGCGAGAGTCAACTTGTCTGTGTTCACATATCATCTAGTCCTACCCAGTCCTTCCCACCCACCTCCCCTGTCTAGTCCAACGTCACTTCACATCTACTCTCACCAAGCCCCCCCATCCTCATATCTAGCCTGATAGTCACCATCATCACGTCTAGTCTGCATAGTCACCCTCCAACACCGACAGTCTGACAATCACCCCCTCCCCATCTAATCCAAGTCACTTCTCATATATACTCTTGACATAGACTACACCATCCAACACAGTCACCCCCACATCTATTCCAAAAGGCCCGCCGCAGTACAAAATTACTTGGAACACATCCTACTAAACGGATCGACTCTCCGTGTCACTATCTTCCTGAGTACCAGCCTGCCAGGGAGCTAGCTACATGGCTTGCCATAGATTAGATGTAGTTTCAATCATATGGCAAGATGCAATGAGAAGGAATTTGGATAATTGTGTTCTTTAATTTGCAAAAATCATGTCGAAAAGTGACAATCTTGAAGCAAGGTCCAGTCAAGCTTGAAGTTGTAGAGACCTCTTCAAGACGCTTCTAAGCTTGGTGTGAGTAAATAGCTGCTGGGAAACATTCCACCTCTAGTGTGCGTGGGTGAGGAAGACTCCCTCCAGCATGTGAATGAGTTGGTAAGGGTGTGCAAGACTTCCACCTCCAGCTGTGTGTGAATGAGTTGGTAAGGGTGGGAAGACTTCCACCTCCAGCTGTGTGTGAATGAGTTGGTAAGGGTGAATGAGTTGGTAAGGGTGAACAAGACTCCCTCTAGCTGTGTGTGAATGGGTTGGGCAAGTCCTAGCTAGACTCCACCACCTCTAGCTGTGTGTGGATTGGGGAGGTCAAGCAAGACACGTCGTCATCACATGTCTAAAAAAACCACGAAGATCATAAAAGCCTCATGTGGTTTTTAGTTATGATAACACATTATTCCCAAACTACCTTCTACCCTCAGGCTCACGCCTTCTATATACTACATAAGCTTACTGTGACAACTACTTGGTGTGGTTCACATGTCCAAAAAAAACCCCATCAGTCCAAGAAAATGTGGTAAAAATATCATAATACATGTAATCTGTATTTTGACATACTTTGCCTCAGGGTCGTTACCCAATCCATGCATTCTTCCTTGGTGGTTGCTATGATGTAGAGCGTAGTAAACCCACTCTTCTTGCTGTGATACACCACCTGTAATGGGGAGAGGGAGAGAGCAAGCAAGTATTTCATCACTTTGTAAAATGCATTTGCACATCTACTAATAGGAAACCATGTGCCATCTATGGAAGGTGGCTATGATTCAAACAGTATGACATTATGTTTTGGGAGCTCGTTCTGGCCAATCTTTGATGAAGATGGACTTAAGACACTGGGAAATACTCCCGTCTTTCAGAAAGGAGGTGCTCCTGGAAGTTTTGTTGTGGCCTACGTCTGTCCGACAAAGCAGTTTGTTTACTTCAATGGGGCAGGTTCAACCAAACTGTTGCTTTACTTGCGTTCAAGCTGGAGCTGTGGCCTGGCTGCTGACACACTTCTAGCTACCAATTTTTCCTAACAGTCACAGACAAAGGGGGCGGTTCCTAATAGAGAGGATCTATGGCAATTTCCTTGGGCAATTATGTCAGCACCACATTCTCCAGCTTACAGCACACCCACACACAACTTGGCAAGACCTTGATTAAGTGTAACATGGTATCTACCACAGAATTACTAACCCAGGAAGATACTTCTCGGGAACAAAACGACCACATGAATCATAACTCTCCTGTTGACCGCTGTCCCTTAGAACTGTTTGCAAACACAAACTCAACAACCCCCTCCTCCCTTCCTCACCCCTCCCATTAGCCATACTGCTTGACTTGCAAAACCACACATCTGGATGGTCACAGAGGCCAGAAGCTTTTGTTATAAAGTATGCTACAGGTATTAGCACTGGGAACATGGAACATGCATAAAAAATAATAAAATAAAAAAATTTAATCAAAAAATCCTGTGAACATCTAATTGCTAGAATAGAGTCTAGTTCTATTCAAGTGACGAGATTTGACATATTGTGAACCTGGCTTCAGAATGCTATGTCATGGTGATTTCAGTCACCTGACCTGTAGGTGATTGAAGTAACCAGAAGTGCTAGTCTACAAAATTAGGATCTGACCTTAGATCAAGTCCTAATTTTGTAAGCAAGCACTTTTGTGGTGTGACTAGTGTTGGCTGGCTAGTAGCCCTGGCTGTGTTCTCCTTGTATAATAAACTTTTTATTTGGTAACTTCTATTCGATCATTTCTCAGTGCATATATATATATGGCCGTTTGATTTTTTTCATGACAAAGACTTCCATACAGATTGCTGTGATTTCGTTGATCCTCCAAAATCCTGGAAGGTACAAACTGATGTCTGAACATTTGCATGTCCCCCCCCCCCTCCCCTTCCCTAGGTCGGACTCGCAAAACTAGTTACATGTACATGTGATCCGTAAAGTGAGGCATTGGATAGGGACCGCACAAGGAAATGCACAAAGTGTCTGCTATTCACCACTGCTGTCTGAGCGGAAGCATTGGCAAGTGCAACAGCTAGCTCTCATGTTGTCACAATGGTGTTGGTCTGAGCAGAACAATGACTGTACAACACACCACTGTTTTACTTCAATGAATCACAGTCTAAGCATGCATTGACACAGTGCAGTGTCTGAAAACTCACTTGCATGGTATGAGCCAAATTGAGAGCAGCAACATCCACAAACTCCACTGCCCTCACTTTTTCCAGCTGCACTCTTCCTTTACACTGACCAACTCTCTATATAGGAAAAGGAAAAGCAAGAAAGAAGTCAAGTTTTCTGGAGAACTTCAACATTAATATTCCCATAAGCAAAGAAAGGAAGGAAGGAAAAAAAGCATTCAAATACTTACATCCACAGTTCCTCCGTAGTAGGTTAAGTTATGGTCAGTGAGGATGAACACTCTGTGCTTGTAGTTATGCTTGGTAAATCGAGATAAACCTTGGGACCGCTTCCACAATCCCCCTATCTTCACGTTGCCATTACCACCATTAGAGACGCCGTTGCAGCTGCAACTAACACTCGCGGAGTGCTGCAAAGGGTTGAAACTCTCAGAACACAGCATAGCTAGGCACGAACTAATATACCAAAAAATCACTCAACACGTTTCAGCAGCGAACTTTAAATACACGAGAAAAACTCATACCGCATGCGCAGTTACACGGACAAAACCACACAAAACTGAACAGTTAATTTTTCAGTCAGCATTTGGGCTAGGAGCCAAACCAAGCCTGGTTTGCTTTTCCCTGGCAGAGACTTGGTCCAGTGTGAGCAGTGCCACGCCTAGTTGGTCCTCCTGAAAGATAGAATGGAGGGAGGAAAGAAGGAATACTGTTATCACATTTTAGCATGTATATCACACAGGCACTTACAACTGTGCATAATTATATTAACTCGTGTATTATTTAATATCGCTACTAATGAACCAAGTTTTGTTTAATTACCGTATGAAAATTAACACAGCCTTATATAACACAGCCTTACATATGTGTGAAAACAGGTTACATTTTCCACCAACAATCTTACCAGCTTAAAAGGTTGTGCCATATTCCGCAAAAACCGCTTGCATATCTGAAATTTTTAGACAGAAACAACCAACTCACCACAAGAAGAACATGTGTGGGTATAATCGCATGCCTGCTTAACGTGCAATGCATATATGATGAAGCGTGTTTAGGTACCAAACAGGTAAGTGTTGATTAGCTTGATCCCATCCCAGACACCAGCATTGCAGACATTCCTGAGAAGCCCCCTCAGCACGACTGCCTTGATCTAGGAATGCCCTGCATACCCCCCTTCCCAGCAAGCTGACACACCTGGTGGGTGGTATGTGCTCTAAGTCTGTGTCTGTGTGCACTTATAAGGTGCATGCGCAAAGTGTGCATGTGTGTGGTGTGATTAATGTTGTGTGTGTGTGATATGTGGAGGATGTGAAGGAGAGTGAGGGAACACACTTGAATGGCCTCTTCAGTGGAGAGGTTGCACAGTGAATCACTCAAGTGCTCCTACGTAGAACACCGAGATGAGAGAGGAGGGAGGGAAAAAGAGTTGGTGTGTGTGAGGTAAGGATGAGAGTAGGTAAATACTGGTACTGGTGAGGATGAGAGCAAGAGAATAAGCTTTGGAGCTGCATCAGATGAAAGACATGATCATGGTGGGAATCTAGAAGCAATAGAGAACACCTGCCAAAATTGACTTGGCCCAAAGGGATGGATGTGAATTGCCCACAAACCATTGTAGGCATAGCAACCCCCCCCCCCTCTCTCTATTGAAAGAAGTCCCCAACTGGACCTTATCAAAACCCTCATCACAGCAAGGGACAGTTGGGAACAGATGGAGGGGAGGCCCAAGCAATTGAAGTGGCTCCTGAACTGTCTTGCTAGACCACAAAACCTCAACTTGTCAGTTTCTGTACACATGACTATAATGTTGCTTGCTGTGTGTGTGTTGGGGGGGGGGGTCCCAAGTGATTGTGGTCAGGCATACAGCCTGACATGTGACTAATTCAACGAATGGGGGGAGGGAAAAGATGGAGAAGATGAAGGTGCAAGCTAGGTGATGATGCAGATATGACATCATGGAGGCCACAAAGAACTGGCACAGGGAAGCCACCTCTACCTGAATCCATCGAGGCAGTTTAGTTCTCTTGTCGTGTCTTCCATATCTCTACACAATGTAATAGCAAGATTTTATAATTAATTAAAAAGGCACCAAAACTGATCACATCCACCTCTTCGAGGATCTGCTGAGGAACTTGCCTTGTCAGCAAATATCATGATCCCGTAGTCAGTTTTCCCCCGCAACGCTCGGCCCACACACTAATTGGCAAATAGACCAAGCACATTATAATAAAGACACAGCTTTAACCTCGTTAGCTTATGAGGTGTGTAATAAGAGTTACTTATTAGAATATCCCTTATTGAAACATTTATTAGAACCAGTATCATCTACCATCTGTACTTTCTAATATTGTACTACTATGTAGAACTTTCTTTAGAATCTCTACCAGTATCATTAAAATCTTCTCTTACTAGTAGAACAACTTCTAATTATAATAACTTGTACTACTAGAACCGGTACCTCTAGAACATTCTCTTACTATTAGAACTAGTACCATTAGAAACTTCTCTCAACAAACTCTCCGCTGACACCGCTGACATAGAACTTCAAAAACTTTTTTGAATATACTTAATCATTCAACATTTCAGCTAGATGCTCTAATCTTCGTCAGGAAAATGGAACCAAAAGAGACTATAGGTACTCTTGTACTTCTGTTAGAATCTGTACTATTAGATCTAACTTCCCTCCTATCATGACATGAAGTGGACAACGACTTGCAAGAACCTGCACCTTACCATCCAATGGTGTCACCCCTCAAGTCAAAGGACACTCTGCTGATCAAGCAATATGATAAGTCTTTACTGAGATAAAGGCCACATTAATTTCTGTGAGGTCAAGCAATTATGTGACCTAATGCCATTGAGCAACAATAAAGTGTGGTTGATCTCAGCTTCCTTTTAGGGGCATTTCGCGTGTCAACCCTCTAGACACAACTGCACACATACAGCGAGAAATTAGTTGAGTTGTATGTGCACACACACAACACTAATCGTGACACCATGTACCCGCCCGGCACAGCCGAGGGGACCATGTACTCGCCCGGCACAGCCAAGGGGACCATGTACCCGCCCGGCACAGCCGAGGGGACCATGTACTTGCCCGGCACAGCCGAGGGGACCATGTACTCGCCCGGCACAGTCGAGGGGGGAAACATAAAAAAGGTGGAGTGCGCATTCTTAAGGTCCAACTACTCACAAGGTGCAACCACTCGCCTTGTGTGAGTCGGCCATGCAATATTTTGGTGGAATAAGCGAAAGTAGTTTGGATTGTCTGCCCAGTCCTATTTATAAGCATTGAGGTTAAAAATGATGCATTTCCTCTGCAGTTCTTTGCTGCAGACTGGGTTTGGTATTCAGCGATGGAGGCATGCAATGAAGAAGGCATTCCAGTCAATATATACTGAAACACTTTCACTATTGACTGGACTTGCTTCTTCTTCACCATTGCGTGCCTCCATCCCTGAAACACCAAATCCCAATGTTTAGTCTCGATTTCCAAATAATACCATATCATTTCCGCTCTGCGTGATCCTCAATGCAATAATAAACTGTAGTGTGGGATACCCCATCACAGCCTACATCCTCACCCTCTCAATTAGTGCACAAATTCGGTACACAGTAAACTTGCTTGTGGTGGTGCATGTTTCAGTCTAGTAACTGATCACATCACGAATGTGGTAGGTTGCTTAGAGACAAAGTCATGACTACATACAATCTTGTCAACAATGGGACTATGGTTTCTATTGATCTACCTCCATGGACTTCTGAGTATTTCAGAGTCTTAATCTAATACTGCTTGCATGCAGAGGTGTACTATAAATGTCAATAAATAGCATCAGTCAGCAAGAAAATGGCCGCTTAATACAGAGCATACTTTAAAAAGAGATTCCCATGCACAGATACAAACAATTTCTTATAAGTACGGATTACGAGTGTACGTGCTGGGCTAGCTAGAAGTGAGTCACACAATTGAACTATCGTAGAACAGAGACTTGCGTTGTACAGTACATGGCGGTCAGGTTTGCCCAGTTTCAAGAAATGATTGACATTTGAACAGGAGACAAGGTCACGCCCAGTGCTTCCGACTGAACCAAACACTTGTAGAACCCTGCCTAACAACACGTATTTGTGGCACATTTGAACAGGAGACAAGGTCACGCCCAGTGCTTCCACTGGACTAAACACTTGTAGAACCCTGCCTAACAACACGTATTTGTGGCACATTTGAACAGGAAACAAGGTCATGCCCAGTGCTTTGAACACTTGTAGAACCCTGCCTAACAACACTATTTGTGGCACACCAGGGGATCTGAGACAATGTACAGAAAACGTTTTTCTTCTCCCTTTTCAAGAATAGACTTTCAAGTTAATTTTTGCTGCCTCTACTAATGGCCAGCCTGTACCTGCTACTACATCAAGGCCTACTTAATTCATGACCCATTCAGTGGGTAATTCTGTGTCCTTTGACCTGGTGCCATTTCAAAATATTCCGGACAAAAGGTGGCAAGACCTTCTCACATTGTAGATCATTGTAGATCATTTTTTGGGAGGGAAGGGCATTGAAAGGCAACAAGTCTTGACCAAGCCTATAATATGTGTTCCCACAGACAGCTGCTTTCATTCTCTTCCATGGGTTCAGCTCCAATACTGCTCACAAAGGGAAAGTATGTATGCGCATAGGTATGTATCTCTGTGTGTAGGTATGTATCTGTGTGTGTAAGTATGCATGTAAATATGTATGTAAGTGTGTGTGTGTGTAAGCATGCATGTATGTATGCATGTATGCATGCATGTATGTGTCTTATGCAAGCCAAACTTTTGGGCCTTCCTGACTGAAAATCTCCATGGAGATCACTTCCACCCAGAGGATGGCTACAGGCTAGGTGATGCTGGCCTCCAAGCTCACTGGAAGCCACGAAAATGGCATTTGTGAGGGTGGCCATTTTTTAAAACACTTTAGGACAG
>JAQNBH010000015.1:7454754-7537254 GCA_028752905.1 Cladorhizidae sp. MBARI D1340-BT2
GCCGCCCTGTGTAGGTTCAATGCACTGGGGAAGTTTCCTAATGTCATCATGATGGATCATCTGTTTGCTACATGTGTACAAACACAAGCGCCTGAATAAAGTGAAGCATCACTAGAACAGTTTAAGGCCTCCACAACATAGCATTTTTTAAATTAGGCTCGTTAGAATCAGGACCTGGTCCAGCCTAATTGTGTCCACACTAGCATAATGCCCACAACATTTCATTCAATGCCTGACGGCCTTAAAGTCCAGCATTACCTGGGTATGTGTGCTGCTGTTCTCCGTCCTGTAGAAGAAAGACACGAAGGGAAATTGAGTGCATTTGAAGAACAAAAAAGAGGAAATGAAGTGGCTGGCTCAAATTCAAGCAGGACATTGCAATCACACTCTAGTATCTGTATGTATACAGTTGCAGCTACTTGCTTGTTTATAAGTATGTAAGATAGATAGTGTTTGTTGTGTGTTTTCTTTCTTTCCAAAATGGCCCGCTATCAGGGTGATAGGCTTTAATAAGAATACAGTTCGGAGGTGGGTGAAAGTTGTTGCAAGACGAAGGGGAGGAGAGGGATGAGTTGAATGTGATAGACGTGGGAGACCACGGGGAAGGTTGGAACGGTGATGGCTGCTGGTATTATTAGGATGGATGACCGACAGCTGCTCGCCATCTTCACGACAACCCCAAGCATTCCTCTCTCCCCTGCACTATGCCTCCATCTCCAAACTATCGTTGGTCTGCTTCCTCCAGAAACTTTGTTCCCATATTATCGCAGAATAAACATACAAATATTAAAGGATTCTGTGTTTGTAGTGGTCAGCTAGTCAGACAAGAGTTTTGTTGGGAGTTTGGAGAGAGAGAGGGAGATGTCCAAAGAAAAGATGGAGGATGTGTCCAGGAACAGGATAGAATATGAGAAGGTCCAGAGGCTGACCAAGGGCCATGAGTGCCTGGCAGCAATGCAGAACCGATGTGAAGATTTTGTCCAAGCAGTGCATTAGCTACATAGCAACGTAATTCTAATTTGGCTCGCTGTAGCTCTACGCACTCTAGTCAGATCACACAGTAGACTAGGCCAGCAATTGAACTTTGTACCCATCTCCACGAGAATTGGAATACAATACAAACTGTGGTTCAACTGAATCAGGAGGATTGGATCCCCCCCCCCCCCACACACACAAGTGAGATAGTGCAGGATGGGATTGGGTAGGTGGGTAGGATCAGAGGACATGGCTTCAAAAGCATGCACATTAAAAACAGAAACAGTCATATAATATACTAGTCATCATGGTAATATACTAGAGTGACCATGGTAACAAGTACATGTATACTAGAATGATCACTATAATATACCATGGTAGTAAACTAGAATGATCATGGCAATCACAATATGCTAGAGCGATTGAGTGATAGGGTAAACACAGAGTGACCATGGTAATTAATATAGCAACCATGGTAACATAGTGTTATCAGTATGAGTGCCCATGGCAACAGAGAGAGACTAACATAGTATTATCAGTATGAGTGCCCATGGTAACAGTGACTATGGTGACTTAATAATCATGGTAACAGAGCAATTGGGGAAAGGTGTGGTAAAGTGTTTAACAACCTTGACAGGAAGGATGGAACAAAGACTAACAGAGCATGTAATTTGTGCACACTCAGCAACCAGCATGAACCAGCTAATGCAAGTAGTTTGAGGTGGAAATCTTACGTTGTCTTCCGGGGACCAACTGATATCCCTGAATTTTTTTAACCGCAAAAGTTACCCAGCCCCAAGTGCATGCCCAACTTATAGACACTCCTCACAGGACATTTACCTACAGCTTCACCGAGATACATGGCATGGACTTTGACAGTGTGCCTCCGGGATCTGACACACGTCCTTTGTCACTCAAAAAGTGTCGAATTACATTAGGGACAGATTCGGTGGTGACGCTGTGAACAAGAAGATACCTCGTCAGCAGCAGTGATGATGGGACAACTGAACTGACAGCGACGTCAGCCATGGAAAATGATTTCTTCTCCTTAAGCCTAAAAATATTTCTACGAATGATTTGTGCATTGGAGCTGGCAGAGTCATGGGAACAAGCTCTACAGATCTGGCTGGCCAAGAAGCGAAGCTTAAATCACCATGCAGCTAGGGTGAGGTCAGTCAAATGCAAAAATACTTCCAGGGTCTTCTCTGCGGTGACATAGAGATGTAATAAGCTGTAATAAGTGAGACAATGTGTTTCACCATTTTTGTCCCTGATAAACTATCTCCCTGGGAGACGCTGAATAAAACTGCTCAAAACATTGGCATTTATAACATATTTTAAGATGATTTAAGAGGAAGTAAATTACACATATGCACAGAGGCCAGATCACTGCACACTGTTTTGCATAGTGAGATGTAAGGCCTTTGCTTTGTGAGTCATTGCCAGTCCCTGTAACTATGGTCGTGTTGGCAGAATGCCACGTCGTGCTTGTCTGAGGTCAGCTTCATCAGTGTTCTGGCATGTTCAAGTGTGGGCTCTGTACACGAGAGTGTTGCAACTAACCCATGACATGGGTTAATTAACCCACGACATGGGTTAATTAACCTTAGACACGTGGAGCTTGTTGGGGACATGTTGGCCACAACTTCACACAGCTAATCAAGCACTGCACACGTCCAATATTGGGAGAGAGGAAGCTCAACATAACATCGTACATGATACTATATATAGCAACACAATGGAAGAGGTTGCACACACATGCATAATCCTGACTACCCGCGTAGACCTTTTGTTACCCTACATCAACCTGCCTGAATCCAGTGTGATGGTGTTTTCCCCTACAGCTATTGTCAACACCCTGCCTCGCTCAGTGTGTGTCCCCATAGAGCTACTGTCAACCTGCCTCAACCCAGTGTGATGTTGGTCCAGTGTGTGTCCCCATAGAGCTATTGTCAGCCTACTTCAACCTGAGTGTGATGTTGGTCCAGTGTGTGTCCCCATAGAGCTATTGTCAGCCTACTTCAACCTGCCTCAACCCAGTGTGATGTTGGTCCAGTGTGATGTTGGTCCAGTGTATATCTCCATAGAGCTATTGTCAGCCTACTTCAACCTGCCTCAACCCAGTGCGTTTTTGGTCCAGTATGTGTCCTATAATGAACTAGTGCATATAATTATTGAGTGCTGATGAATGACAATAGCATCTGGTTGTTGTTTCTTACCTGAGCGGCATGTCGCATAGCATCAAAAGTTAGGAAGTCATTCTCTCTGATCTGAAAATTGTCTCTAAGATACTCCAGTCTAGCCTGAGGAATAGAGAGGAGAGTGGAGGGGAGAGAAGGGAAGGTGAGGAAGATAGAGAAGGGAGGAGAGCAAATTAAAATGGAGACATGCAGTGTTGAACTCAGTGACCTCCACATCAAGGGTCCCACGTACTACCTACTGGGCATGTGCAGTCCCTTAAAATGACACGAGACTTGTCACTAAATTGAACCTGCCTATCTGTGCAGGGAGATTTATGAGTGCCAGTGCCTATCTGTGCATTATTGCAGGGAGATTTATGAGTGCCAGTGCCTATCTGTGCATTATTGCAGGGAGATTTATGAGTGCCAGTGCCTATCTGTGTATTATTGCAGGGAGATTTATTAGTGAGTGCCAGTGCCTATCTGTGTATTATTGCAGGGAGATTTATGAGTGCCAGTGCCTATCTGTGCATTATTGCAGGGAGATTTATGAGTACCAGTGCCTATCTGTGTATTATTGCAGGGAGATTTATGAGTGCCAGTGCCTATCTGTGTATTATTGCTGGGAGATTTATGAGTGCCAGTGCCTATCTGTGCATTATTGCAGGGAGATTTATGAGTATACCAGTGCCTATCTGTGTATTATTGCAGGGAGATTTATGAGTGCCAGTGCCTATCTGTGTATTATTGCAGGATTTATGAGTGCCAGTGCCTATCTGTGCATTATTGCAGGGAGATTTATGAGTACCAGTGCCTATCTGTGTATTATTGCAGGGAGATTTATGAGTGCCAGAGCCTATCTGTGTATTATTGCAGGGAGATTTATGAGTGCCAGTGCCTATCTGTGCATTATTGCAGGGAGATTTATGAGTGCCAGTGCCTATCTGTGTATTATTGCAGGGAGATTTATGAGTGCCAGTGCCTATCTGTGTATTATTGCAGGGAGATTTATGAGTGCCAGTGCCTATCTGTGTATTATTGCAGGGAGATTTATGAGTGCCAGTGCCTATCTGTGTATTATTGCAGGATTTATGAGTGCCAGTGCCTATCTGTGCATTATTGCAGGGAGATTTATGAGTACCAGTGTATTATTGCAGGGAGATTTATGAGTGCCAGAGCCTATCTGTGTATTATTGCAGGGAGATTTATGAGTGCCAGTGCCTATCTGTGCATTATTGCAGGGAGATTTATTGCAGGGAGATTTATGAGTACCAGTGCCTATCTGTGCATTATTGCAGGGAGATTTATGAGTGCCAGTGCCTATCTGTGCATTATTGCAGGGAGATTTATGAGTGCCAGTGCCTATCTGTGCATTATTGCAGGGAGATTTATGAGTGCCAGTGCCTATCTGTGCATTATTGCAGGGAGATTTATGAGTGCCAGAGCCTATCTGTGTATTATTGCAGGGAGATTTATGAGTGCCAGAGCCTATCTGTGTATTATTGCAGGGAGATTTATGAGTGCCAGTGCCTATCTGTGTATTATTGCAGGGAGATTTACGAGTGCCAGTGCCTATCTGTGTATTATTGCAGGGAAATTTATGAGTGCCAGTGCCTATCTGTGTATTATTGCAGGGAGATTTACGAGTGCCAGTGCCTATCTGTGCATTATTGCAGGGAGATTTATGAGTGCCAGTGCCTATCTGTGTATTATTGCAGGGAGATTTATGAGTGCCAGTGCCTATCTGTGCATTATTGCAGGGAGATTTATGAGTGCTAGTGCCTATCTGTGCATTATTGCAGGGAGATTTATGAGTGCCAGTGCCTATCTGTGTATTATTGCAGGGAGATTTATGAGTGCCAGTGCCTATCTGTGTATTATTGCAGGGAGATTTATGAGTGCCAGTGCCTATCTGTGCATTATTGCAGGGAGATTTATGAGTACCAGTGCCTATCTGTGTATTATTGCAGGGAGATTTATGAGTGCCAGTGCCTATCTGTGTATTATTGCAGGGAGATTTATGAGTGCCAGTGGCTGGCTGTGTATTATTGCAGGGAGATTTATGAGTGCCAGTGCCTATCTGTGTACTATTGCAGGGAGATTTATGAGTGCCAGTGCCTATCTGTGCATTATTGCAGGGAGATTTATTGCAGGGAGATTTATGAGTGCCACTGGCACTACCTCCCTGCTATGATAATGGCAGTCTTCTCTATTTGACTGCTACATTCTTCCTCCTTTTGCAGAGAAGATCTAGTGAAGTGTAGGGAAGGGAGGGGCTGCTTTATTGCCATTGCCTCGTGGGAAAGGGTGCAAATATAGGGACCCCCCCACCCCCAATTCCTAGTGGACAGCCACAAACCCCTCCTCCTCAACATAACCACATGCATCAGTTAACACCACACAATGTGGCAAGCAGTCCCGAGGTTGTTTAGTGAGTGTGTTGTGTGCCTAATAACTGCCTTACACCACCAACTTCCCAGTTCCACGCCAATCAGGTGTCCTATTCCTAAATAGGGCATGGAAAGACAATTGTGTGCTATGGTGGTTGTGAACAGGTAGAGCCAAACTGAAGGTCCATATATGGCATGTTGGCTTCCTTCGGCACAGGTCATGTGCTCGAGACACAGTACCTTTCTTCCCCGCCCAAAAGAGGAATTTGGTTGGTCATTACAGATTACAGCTGATCGGTCTACAACACAACAGATTTGTCCATGCACCCCCAGAGGGGGCAAGCTTGCTTCATCACTCGCCCCCTCTAGCTCCACTGATTATAATTATGTTTTAGTGGAAGATCACATCCGGCGAGCCCCCCACTGGGGAGTTGGAAGGAAACCTCTATACTGCTGTGCATGGCACTGTCTAGCTACCACATCTTCATGGGCCACCCGTCCTAAATAAAACAGGTTTAACATCTTCATGGGCCACCCATCCTAAATAAAACAGGTTTACAAAATCCAAGGAAATTACTGGAGAATGGGCTGGAAGATTCAAAGAGCAACAAAGGAGAACTAGCTGCATAGCTGGTATATAGAGGAGAGATAACTGACTGCAGCAGTCAATAGAGGAGAGATAACTGACTGCAGCAGTCAATAGAGGAGAGATAACTGACTGCAGCAGTCAATAGAGGAGAGATGACTGACTGCAGCAGCCAATAGAGGAGAGATGACTGACTGCAGCAGTCAATAGAGGAGAGATGACTGACTGCAGCAGTCAATAGAGGAGAGATGACTGACTGCAGCAGTCAATAGAGGAGAGATGACTGACTGCAGCAGTCAATAGAGGAGAGATGACTGACTGCAGCAGCCAATAGAGGAGAGATGACTGTCTGCAGCAGTCAATAGAGGAGAGATGACTGACTGCAGCAGCCAATAGAGGAGAGATGACTGACTGCAGCAGTCAATAGAGGAGAGATGACTGACTGCAGCAGTCAATAGAGGAGAGATGACTGACTGCAGCAGTCAATAGAGGAGAGATGACTGACTGCAGCAGCCAATAGAGGAGAGATGACTGACTGCAGCAGCCAATAGAGGAGAGATGACTGACTGCAGCAGCCAATAGAGGAGAGATGACTGACTGCAGCAGTCAATAGAGGAGAGATGACTGACTGCAGCAGTCAATAGAGGAGAGATGACTGACTGCAGCAGTCAATAGAGGAGAGATGACTGACTGCAGCAGTCAATAGAGGAGAGATGACTGACTGCAGCAGCCAATAGAGGAGAGATGACTGACTGCAGCAGTCAATAGAGGAGAGATGACTGACTGCAGCAGTCAATAGAGGAGAGATGACTGACTGCAGCAGTCAATAGAGGAGAGATGACTGACTGCAGCAGTCAATAGAGGAGAGATGACTGACTGCAGCAGCCAATAGAGGAGAGATGACTGACTGCAGCAGTCAATAGAGGAGAGATGACTGACTGCAGCAGCCAATAGAGGAGAGATGACTGACTGCAGCAGCCAATAGAGGAGAGATGACTGACTGCAGCAGTCAATAGAGCAGAGATGACTGACTGCAGCAGTCAATAGAGGAGAGATGAGTGACTGCAGCAGTCAATAGAGGAGAGATGACTGACTGCAGCAGCCAATAGAGGAGAGATGACTGACTGCAGCAGTCAATAGGAGAGATGACTGACTGCAGCAGTCAATAGAGGAGAGATGACTGACTGCAGCAGTCAATAGAGGAGAGATGACTGACTGCAGCAGTCAATAGAGAGATGACTGACTGCAGCAGCCAATAGAGGAGAGATGACTGACTGCAGCAGCCAATAGAGGAGAGATAACTGACTGCAGCAGTCAATAGAGGAGAGATGACTGACTGCAGCAGTCAATAGAGGAGAGATGACTGACTGCAGCAGTCAATAGAGGAGAGATGACTGACTGCAGCAGCCAATAGAGGAGAGATGACTGACTGCAGCAGTCAATAGAGGAGAGATGACTGACTGCAGCAGCCAATAGAGGAGAGATGACTGACTGCAGCAGCCAATAGAGGAGAGATGACTGACTGCAGCAGCCAATAGAGGAGAGATGACTGACTGCAGCAGTCAATAGAGCAGAGATGACTGACTGCAGCAGTCAATAGAGGAGAGATGAGTGACTGCAGCAGTCAATAGAGGAGAGATGACTGACTGCAGCAGCCAATAGAGGAGAGATGACTGACTGCAGCAGTCAATAGGAGAGATGACTGACTGCAGCAGTCAATAGAGGAGAGATGACTGACTGCAGCAGTCAATAGAGGAGAGATGACTGACTGCAGCAGTCAATAGAGAGATGACTGACTGCAGCAGCCAATAGAGGAGAGATGACTGACTGCAGCAGCCAATAGAGGAGAGATAACTGACTGCAGCAGTCAATAGAGGAGAGATGACTGACTGCAGCAGTCAATAGAGGAGAGATGACTGACTGCAGCAGTCAATAGAGGAGAGATGACTGACTGCAGCAGCCAATAGAGGAGAGATGACTGACTGCAGCAGCCAATAGAGGAGAGATGACTGACTGCAGCAGTCAATAGAGGAGAGATGACTGACTGCAGCAGTCAATAGAGGAGAGAGAACTGACTGCAGCAGTCAATAGAGGAGAGATGACTGACTGCAGCAGTCAATAGAGGAGAGATGACTGACTGCAGCAGTCAATAGAGGAGAGATGACTGACTGCAGCAGTCAATAGAGGAGAGATGACTGACTGCAGCAGTCAATAGAGGAGAGATGACTGACTGCAGCAGTCAATAGAGGAGAGATAACTGACTGCAGCAGTCAATAGAGGAGAGATGACTGACTGCAGCAGTCAATAGATGAGAGATGACTGACTGCAGCAGTCAATAGAGGAGAGATGACTGACTGCAGCAGTCAATAGAGGAGAGATGACTGACTGCAGCAGTCAATAGAGGAGAGATGACTGACTGCAGCAGTCAATAGAGGAGAGATGACTGACTGCAGCAGTCAATAGAGGAGAGATGACTGACTGCAGCAGTCAATAGAGGAGAGATAACTGACTGCAGCAGTCAATAGAGAAGAGGTAAGCATATCAAGAGGAAAACATATCTAAAACGAAATATCTGAAGTCTACGGTCTTCCCCTTCAGTCCTCTGCCGATTCTGTCCGCCAGCAAGTATTGCCTGATGACCTCATTCTGGTGTGTCCATTTTCAGGGGAAACTAATTCAATTAAAATCCTCCCCACTCAGCATATTTCACACATCGTTTCAGTTCACAACCAACCAGTCCTGTGCTGCAGGACATCAGCTTGAGAAGCCATGCACAAACTGGGCATCCGTAATGCACGTCCATGACAACTTACATCAGAGTAAAAGGCAGGAAACATGGCAGGTTCCTCAGCTTCCTGCACAGAGCTTTGCACTCTCTCACTCAGAGTGGGATTTTAGAGGAGTCAGAGTTGTATTTTAGAGGAGTCTAGGTTATAACTGGCAATAAATCTTCCCTATATTAGTAGAGGGAAGATTTAGTACATCTATGGGACAAATCTTTGCTACATCTTCCCTGTAGCACTACCAGCATACAACACTACCACACACAGGAGGATTTAGTGCTGCACTATTATATACTACACAGGAGGATTTAGTACTGCACTATTATATACTACACAGGAGGATTTAGTGTTGCACTATTATATACTACACAGGAGGATTTAGTGCTGCACTATTATATACTACACAGGAGGATTTAGTACTGCACTATTATATACTACACAGGAGGATTTAGTACTGCACTATTATATACTACACAGGAGGATTTAGTACTGCACTATTATATACTACACAGGAGGATTTAGTACTGCACTATTATATACTACACAGGAGGATTTAGTACTGCACTATTATATACTACACAGGAGGATTTAGTACTGCACTATTATATACTACACAGGAGGATTTAGTACTGCACTATTATATACTACACAGGAGGATTTAGTACTGCACTATTATATACTACACAGGAGGATTTAGTGCTGCACTATTATATACTACACAGGAGGATTTAGTGCTGCACTATTATATACTACACAGGAGGATTTAGTGCTGCACTATTATATACTACACAGGAGGATTTAGTACTGCACTATTATATACTACACAGGAGGATTTAGTACTGCACTATTATATACTATACAGGAGGATTTAGTGCTGCACTATTATATACTACACAGGAGGATTTAGTACTGCACTATTATATACTACACAGGAGGATTTAGTGCTGCACTATTATATACTACACAGGAGGATTTAGTGCTGCACTATTATATACTACACAGGAGGATTTAGTGCTGCACTATTATATACTACACAGGAGGATTTAGTACTGCACTATTATATACCACACAGGAGGATTTAGTACTGCACTATTATATACTACACAGGAGGATTTAGTGCTGCACTATTATATACTACACAGGAGGATTTAGTACTGCACTATTATATACTACACAGGAGGATTTAGTACTGCACTATTATATACTACACAGGAGGATTTAGTACTGCACTATTATATACTACACAGGAGGATTTAGTACTGCACTATTATATACTATACAGGAGGATTTAGTGCTGCACTATTATATACTACACAGGAGGATTTAGTACTGCACTATTATATACTACACAGGAGGATTTAGTGCTGCACTATTATATACTACACAGGAGGATTTAGTGCTGCACTATTATATACTACACAGGAGGATTTAGTGCTGCACTATTATATACTACACAGGAGGATTTAGTGCTGCACTATTATATACTACACAGGAGGATTTAGTACTGCACTATTATATACTACACAGGAGGATTTAGTACTGCACTATTATACACTACACAGGAGGATTTAGTACTGCACTATTATATACTACACAGGAGGATTTAGTACTGCACTATTATATACTACACAGGAGGATTTAGTGCTGCACTATTATATACTACACAGGAGGATTTAGTGCTGCACTATTATACACTACACAGGAGGATTTAGTACTGCACTATTATATACTACACAGGAGGATTTAGTGCTGCACTATTATATACTACACAGGAGGATTTAGTACTGCACTATTATATACTACACAGGAGGATTTAGTGCTGCACTATTATATACTACACAGGAGGATTTAGTACTGCACTATTATATACTACACAGGAGGATTTAGTACTGCACTATTATATACTACACAGGAGGATTTAGTGCTGCACTATTATATACTACACAGGAGGATTTAGTACTGCACTATTATATACTACACAGGAGGATTTAGTACTGCACTATTATATACTACACAGGAGGATTTAGTGCTGCACTATTATATACTACACAGGAGGATTTAGTACTGCACTATTATATACTACACAGGAGGATTTAGTACTGCACTATTATATACTACACAGGAGGATTTAGTGCTGCACTATTATACACTACACAGGAGGATTTAGTACTGCACTATTATATACTACACAGGAGGATTTAGTACTGCACTATTATATACTACACAGGAGGATTTAGTGCTGCACTATTATATACTACACAGGAGGATTTAGTACTGCACTATTATACACTACACAGGAGGATTTAGTACTGCACTATTATATACTACACAGGAGGATTTAGTACTGCACTATTATATACTACACAGGAGGATTTAGTGCTGCACTATTATATACTACACAGGAGGATTTAGTGCTGCACTATTATACACTACACAGGAGGATTTAGTACTGCACTATTATATACTACACAGGAGGATTTAGTGCTGCACTATTATATACTACACAGGAGGATTTAGTGCTGCACTATTATACACTACACAGGAGGATTTAGTGCTGCACTATTATATACTACACAGGAGGATTTAGTACTACACTATTATACACTACACAGGAGGATTTAGTACTGCACTATTATATACTACACAGGAGGATTTAGTGCTGCACTATTATATACTACACAGGAGGATTTAGTACTGCACTATTATATACTACACAGGAGGATTTAGTACTGCACTATTATATACTACACAGGAGGATTTAGTGCTACACTATTATATACTACACAGGAGGATTTAGTACTGCACTATTATATACTACACAGGAGGATTTAGTACTGCACTATTATATACTACACAGGAGGATTTAGTGCTGCACTATTATACACTACACAGGAGGATTTAGTACTACACTATTATATACTACACAGGAGGATTTAGTGCTGCACTATTATATACTACACAGGAGGATTTAGTACTGCACTATTATATACTACACAGGAGGATTTAGTACTGCACTATTATATACTACACAGGAGGATTTAGTACTGCACTATTATATACTACACAGGAGGATTTAGTGCTATACTATTATATACTACACAGGAGGATTTAGTGCTGCACTATTATATACTACACAGGAGGATTTAGTGCTGCACTATTATATACTACACAGGAGGATTTAGTGCTGCACTATTATACACTACACAGGAGGATTTAGTACTGCACTATTATATACTACACAGGAGGATTTAGTACTGCACTATTATATACTACACAGGAGGATTTAGTACTGCACTATTATATACTACACAGGAGGATTTAGTGCTGCACTATTATATACTACACAGGAGGATTTAGTACTGCACTATTATATACTACACAGGAGGATTTAGTACTGCACTATTATATACTACACAGGAGGATTTAGTACTGCACTATTATATACTACACAGGAGGATTTAGTACTGCACTATTATATACTACACAGGAGGATTTAGTACTGCACTATTATACACTACACAGGAGGATTTAGTACTGCACTATTATATACTACACAGGAGGATTTAATACTGCACTATTATATACTACACAGGAGGATTTAGTACTGCACTATTATATACTACACAGGAGGATTTAGTACTGCACTATTATACACTACACAGGAGGATTTAGTGCTGCACTATTATATACTACACAGGAGGATTTAGTACTGCACTATTATATACTACACAGGAGGATTTAGTACTGCACTATTATATACTACACAGGACTTAGTGCTACTGCCACTGTATTATAAGTGTTGTCGGAATAAAGATCGCCAGGTGCCAAATCTTCATTGACTGAGCTAGTCTAGAACAACTATCACACATGAAATATTATTCCGATTGCATTCTCCCGCAGAGCAGTAAGAAAGGAGCATTGGTCTGTAGGCATAACTGCCATGTCTACAAGCAGAGCAGAGATGAGGTGCACTAACCTGCTGTGTGGAGAAACACTTCTTGCAGAGTAGAGATGAGTTGCACTAACCTGCTGTGTGGAGAAACACTTCTTGCAGAGCAGAGATGAGGTGCACTAACCTACTGCGTGGAGAAACACTTCTTGCAGAGTAGAGATGAGGTGCACTAACCTGCTGTGTGGAGAAACACTTCTTGCACAGTAGAGATGAGGTGCACTAACCTGCTGTGTGGAGAAACACTTCTTGCAGAGAAGAGATGAGGTGCACTAACCTGCTGTGTGGAGAAACACTTCTTGCAGAGTAGAGATGAGGTGCACTAACCTGCTGTGTGGAGAAACACTTCTTGCAGAGGAGAGATGAGGTGCACTAACCTGCTGTGTGGAGAAACACTTCTTGCAGAGTAGAGATGAGGTGCACTAACCTGCTGTGTGGAGAAACACTTCTTGCAGAGAAGATATGAGGTGCACTAACCTGCTGTGTGGAGAAACACTTCTTGCAGAGTAGAGATGAGGTGCGACTAACCTGCTGTGTGGAGAAACACTTCTTGCAGAGTAGAGATGAGGTGCACTAACCTGCTGTGTGGAGAAACACTTCTTGCAGAGTAGAGATGAGGTGCACTAACCTGCTGTGTGGAGAAACACTTCTTGCAGAGTAGAGATGAGGTGCACTAACCTGCTGTGTGGAGAAACACTTCTTGCAGAGTAGAGATGAGGTGCACTAACCTGCTGTGTGGAGGAACACTTCTTGCAGAGTAGAGATGAGGTGCACTAACCTGCTGTGTGGAGAAACACTTCTTGCAGAGTAGAGATGAGGTGTACTAACCTGCTGCGTGGAGAAACACTTCTTGCAGAGTAGAGATGAGGTGCATAACCTGCTGTGTGGAGAAACACTTCTTGCAGAGTAGAGATGAGGTGCACTAACCTGCTGTGTGGAGAAACACTTCTTGCAGAGGAGAGATGAGGTGCACTAACCTGCTGTGTGGAGAAGCACTTCTTGCAGAGTAGAGATGAGGTGCACTAACCTGCTGTGTGGAGAAACACTTCTTGCAGAGAAGAGATGAGGTGCACTAACCTGCTGTGTGGAGAAACACTTCTTGCAGAGTAGAGATGAGGTGCACTAACCTGCTGTGTGGAGAAACACTTCTTGCAGAGTAGAGATGAGGTGCACTAACCTGCTGTGTGGAGAAACACTTCTTGCAGAGTAGAGTTGAGGTGCACTAACCTGCTGTGTGGAGAAACACTTCTTGCAGAGAAGAGATGAGGTGCACTAACCAGCTGTGTGGAGAAACACTTCTTGCAGAGTAGAGATGAGGTGCACTAACCTGCTGTGTGGAGAAACACTTCTTGCAGAGTAGAGATGAGGTGCACTAACCTGCTGTGTGGAGGAACACTTCTTGACCTGTTCTGTTCTTTCTGTTCCTTTTCCACCTGGCGATGAGCTTACCGGCCAGGAAGTGATGATGCCAGCAGCCATCAGGAGCAGGTGCTCCATTTATTTGTTTGTGATAAAATAAAATAACTTTTTACTAACCTCATAGAGGACACACCCACCACCTACACAACATGTGCACTTACCTAAGATGGTCATACACTTCAGCTCTTATAATTGTGGTGGGGAGGGTCTTGACCATAAAAATTAATTAGAAAACTAAATCTCAAACCATGGCAGCAGTTGCATTTAATCGACATGCTCCTATATAATGAATGACCAGGTGTTCCTATATAATAACCAGTGTTCCTATATAATAACCAGTGTTCCTATATAATAGCCAGTGTTCCTATATAATAACCAGTGTTCCCTATTATAATAACCAGTGTTCCCTATATAATAGCCAGTGTTCCCTATATAATAACAAAAACTCCCTATACATTGCCCTGTGTCCATATATAATGGCCAGTGTGCCTGTACATAATAACAGTTGTCTTTATATAACAGCCTGTGCATCCCTCCTATATAATAGCCATTAAATAATAACCAGTGTGTCCCTATATAATGACTGACCATGTGTCCCTATATAACAACTGGTGTGTCCCTATATAAAGGCCTGTGTATCTCTATATACAACAACAAGATTGTTCTATTCTTTGTTGCTCAAACACGCTACATAAAAATCCAAAATCGCACCCATCCAAGAAAAGCTTGAGCTCCAAGGAAGTAAGTGAATTAACTTGTACAAGGACATCGGGCCAAGAGACTTGGGCTGAGTCAACATTCCACACCATACCTACGACCACTCACACTCAAGCCCGTCCAAGCTCTTCTAAAATAACCCCAAAGCCCTTTCAACTTCATTCTCATGCCTTCCTAGACTTAATTGCTGGAACGACCATCATGACCACCCACCCTTCACGACCCAACGCTGAAGCAATACTCACGCTGATATTCCGCTCTGTGTGCATGTGTGTGTGTGTGAGTGGGTAGGTGCAACATATTTTGGCCATCACTGAGAATGGGTGGGTATGATGCCACTGACAAATGACTCATTTCACATGAGTTGCTATACAGCACAGAACACAGTGCACACTGAACTCTTTTATTGGGGAGATGGGATAAGGAAGGAAAATGGTAAAATGGTGGAGGGGAGAGAAGGGTAGAAGGGAAGGAGTGGCAGAGGGTGGATGGGGGGAAAGGGGATTGTCACTAAGCAACAGTTGCTAGACAACCTCTAAGTATGCTTGTATATGCTAGGAGGGAGAGAAGACACTGCTAGCTGTAGATGCAGCTCACTTCCGCATACACTTCTGCTGCCACTAGACAGTCAATGTCTGTGAGAGGGTATTATGATAAGAGCTTGTGTAATGGAACAAGCAGTGGACATGACTGGCTGTACTGCCAGTTCTACAAACTGCACACATACTTAGTTATGGATGCCGGAGGGGCAGAGAAAAGTGTTCTTTGCAAGTTTGAAGTCTTGGCGAGATTGAAGCGAAGACCGTGCCCACTTTCAAAAAGCATGCTATGACAATGTAAGCCCAAGTTGTGGAAGGAACCACTTCAAAGCCATTGACCAGGCTCACACACAAAGCCAGATCTGAATGCTATCTTTACTGTCATATCAAAGGACAATGGAAGGAGGTCACCATAGACTGCCAGCACTAGATGTGTGTGTTAATGATTGCCATAGCTCTGCAATGCTGTGATGTTTGAGGAGAGTTATCTGGAATGCATACATGGGTAGCAATACATATATACAGCTTGTCGTTACATAGAGTAATCCAAAGTATATACAGCTTGTCGTTACACAGAGTAATCCAAGTATATATATATACATACAGCTTGATGTTACACAGGTAATCCAAGTATATATATATATACAGCTTGAGTTACAAAGAGTAATCCAAGTATATATATATACATACAGCTTGATGTTACACAGGTAATCCAAGTATATATATATATACAGCTTGACGTTACACAGAGTAATCCAAGTATATATATATACATACAGCTTGATGTTACACAGGTAATCCAAGTATATATATATATACAGCTTGAGTTACAAAGAGTAATCCAAGTATATATATATACATACAGCTTGATGTTACACAGGTAATCCAAGTATATATATATATACAGCTTGACGTTACAAAGAGTAATCCAAGTATATATATATACATACAGCTTGATGTTACACAGAGTAATCCAAGTATATATATATAGAGCTCGACATTACACAGAGTAATCCAAGTATATATATATATACAGCTTGAGATTACACAGAGTAATCCAAGTATATATATATACATACAGCTTGATGTTACACAGAGTGATCCAAGTATATATATATACAGCTTGATGTTACTCAGAGTAATCCAAGTATATATATATACAGCTTGACGTTACACAGAGTAATCCAAGTATATATATATATATATACAGCTTGATGTTACACAGAGTAATCCAAGTACATATATATATATATACATACAGCTTGATGTTACACAGAGTAATCCAAGTATATATATACAGCTTGACGTTACACAGAGTAATCCAAGTACATATATATATATATATATATACATACAGCTTGATGTTACACAGAGTAATCCAAGTATATATATACAGCTTGACGTTACACAGAGTAATCCAAGTACATATATATATATATACATACAGCTTGATGTTACACAGAGTAATCCAAGTATATATATACAGCTTGACGTTACACAGAGTAATCCAAGTACATATATATATATATACATACAGCTTGATGTTACACAGAGTAATCCAAGTATATATATACAGCTTGACGTTACACAGAGTAATCCAAGTGCAAGAGTTCCCACTCACTCCTAGGTGAAGCAAAAACCAGGAGTGGGGAATAATTGGAGTTGGTCCAACCTTCCCCCCCCCGCTATAAATGTAACTGCTTCAACCAAACCTGGCCCCCCATACTAACACTGCTTCAACCAAACCTTGCTCCCTTCCAACCAAACCATGCCCCCTCCCTCCCACTTCCTCCCCTCTCCTCTCACCTTGAGAATCCTGCTCTGAGTGTAGACGTAAGGAATCCCAAACATGATGACTGCTCTTCCATAATGGTGAACTGGCAGGAACAAGAAGCAAGCTAGTAAAGTTGGGAGAGCAACACTAGTTAGGGAAGAGTACCAAAGTCCACGCCTTCGGAGACTTTCCCTCTGGCAATAGCTAGCAGCACTGCCCCTCGGCCATTGTCACACGCCTACAGGCAGACAGATACGCAACACACAGGAGGAGCACTGCATGTGACTGGAATGACAGACTCACTCTGAGAGAGTTGGAGAGAGGCTTAGAGAGAGGTGGCTAGAGGAGAGAAGGATGGAGAGATGCTTAGAGGGGATAGAGAGAGGTTTAGAGGGGTGAGAGAGGCTTAGAGAGGGGTGACTAAAGGTGATAAGAGTGGAGAGAGGCTTAGATAGAGGTGGCTAGAGGAGAGAAGGATGGAGAGATGCTTAGAGGGGCTAGAGAGATGTTTAGAGGGGTGAGAGAGGCTTAGAGAGGGGTGACTAAGAGTGGAAAGGGGCTTAGAGAGAGGTGGCTAGAGGAGAGAAGGATGGAGAGATGCTTAGAGGGGATAGAGAGAGGTTTAGAGGGGTGAGAGAGGCTTAGAGAGGGGTGGCTAGAGGAGAGAAGGATGGAGAGATGCTTAGAGGGGCTAGAGAGATGTTTAGAGGGGTGAGAGAGGCTTAGAGAGGGGTGACTAAGAGTGGAAAGGGGCTTAGAGAGAGGTGGCTAGAGGAGAGAAGGATGGAGAGATGCTTAGAGGGGATAGAGAGAGGTTTAGAGGGGTGAGAGAGGCTTAGAGAGGGGTGACTAAGAGTGGAAAGGGGCTTAGAGAGAGGTGGCTAGAGGAGAGAAGGATGGAGAGATGCTTAGAGGGGATAGAGAGAGGTTTAGAGGGGTGAGAGAGGCTTAGAGAGGGGTGACTAAAGGTGATAAGAGTGGAAAGGGACTTAGAGAGAGGTGGCTAGAGGAGAGAAGGATGGAGAGATGCTTAGAGGGGATAGAGAGAGGTTTAGAGGGGTGAGAGAGGCTTAGAGAGGGGTGACTAAGAGTGGAAAGGGGCTTAGAGAGAGGTGGCTAGAGGAGAGAAGGATGGAGAGATGCTTAGAGGGGATAGAGAGAGGTTTAGAGGGGTGAGAGAGGCTTAGAGAGGGGTGACTAAGAGTGGAAAGGGGCTTAGAGAGAGGTGGCTAGAGGAGAGAAGGATGGAGAGATGCTTAGAGGGGATAGAGAGAGGTTTAGAGGGGTGAGAGAGGCTTAGAGAGGGGTGACTAAGAGTGGAAAGGGGCTTAGAGAGAGGTGGCTAGAGGAGAGAAGGATGGAGAGATGCTTAGAGGGGATAGAGAGAGGTTTAGAGGGGTGAGAGAGGCTTAGAGAGGGGTGACTAAGAGTGGAAAGGGGCTTAGAGAGAGGTGGCTAGAGGAGAGAAGGATGGAGAGATGCTTAGAGGGGATAGAGAGAGGTTTAGAGGGGTGAGAGAGGCTTAGAGAGGGGTGACTAAAGGTGATAAGAGTGGAAAGGGACTTAGAGAGAGGTGGCTAGAGGAGAGAAGGATGGAGAGATGCTTAGAGGGGATAGAGAGAGGTTTAGAGGGGTGAGAGAGGCTTAGAGAGGGGTGACTAAGAGTGGAAAGGGGCTTAGAGAGAGGTGGCTAGAGGAGAGAAGGATGGAGAGATGCTTAGAGGGGATAGAGAGAGGTTTAGAGGGGTGAGAGAGGCTTAGAGAGGGGTGACTAAAGGTGATAAGAGTGGAAAGGGACTTAGAGAGAGGTGGCTAGAGGAGAGAAGGATGGAGAGATGCTTAGAGGGGATAGAGAGAGGTTTAGAGGGGTGAGAGAGGCTTAGAGAGGGGTGACTAAGAGTGGAAAGGGGCTTAGAGAGAGGTGGCTAGAGGAGAGAAGGATGGAGAGATGCTTAGAGGGGATAGAGAGAGGTTTAGAGGGGTGAGAGAGGCTTAGAGAGGGGTGACTAAGAGTGGAAAGGGGCTTAGAGAGAGGTGGCTAGAGGAGAGAAGGATGGAGAGATGCTTAGAGGGGATAGAGAGAGGTTTAGAGGGGTGAGAGAGGCTTAGAGAGGGGTGACTAAAGGTGATAAGAGTGGAAAGGGACTTAGAGAGAGGTGGCTAGAGGAGAGAAGGATGGAGAGATGCTTAGAGGGGATAGAGAGAGGTTTAGAGGGGTGAGAGAGGCTTAGAGAGGGGTGACTAAGAGTGGAAAGGGGCTTAGAGAGAGGTGGCTAGAGGAGAGAAGGATGGAGAGATGCTTAGAGGGGATAGAGAGAGGTTTAGAGGGGTGAGAGAGGCTTAGAGAGGGGTGACTAAGAGTGGAAAGGGGCTTAGAGAGAGGTGGCTAGAGGAGAGAAGGATGGAGAGATGCTTAGAGGGGATAGAGAGAGGTTTAGAGGGGTGAGAGAGGCTTAGAGAGGGGTGACTAAGAGTGGAAAGGGGCTTAGAGAGAGGTGGCTAGAGGAGAGAAGGATGGAGAGATGCTTAGAGGGGATAGAGAGAGGTTTAGAGGGGTGAGAGAGGCTTAGAGAGGGGTGACTAAAGGTGATAAGAGTGGAAAGGGACTTAGAGAGAGGTGGCTAGAGGAGAGAAGGATGGAGAGATGCTTAGAGGGGATAGAGAGAGGTTTAGAGGGGTGAGAGAGGCTTAGAGAGGGGTGACTAAGAGTGGAAAGGGGCTTAGAGAGAGGTGGCTAGAGGAGAGAAGGATGGAGAGATGCTTAGAGGGGATAGAGAGAGGTTTAGAGGGGTGAGAGAGGCTTAGAGAGGGGTGACTAAGAGTGGAAAGGGGCTTAGAGAGAGGTGGCTAGAGGAGAGAAGGATGGAGAGATGCTTAGAGGGGATAGAGAGAGGTTTAGAGGGGTGAGAGAGGCTTAGAGAGGGGTGACTAAGAGTGGAAAGGGGCTTAGAGAGAGGTGGCTAGAGGAGAGAAGGATGGAGAGATGCTTAGAGGGGATAGAGAGAGGTTTAGAGGGGTGAGAGAGGCTTAGAGAGGGGTGACTAAGAGTGGAAAGGGGCTTAGAGAGAGGTGGCTAGAGGAGAGAAGGATGGAGAGATGCTTAGAGGGGATAGAGAGAGGTTTAGAGGGGTGAGAGAGGCTTAGAGAGGGGTGACTAAAGGTGATAAGAGTGGAAAGGGACTTAGAGAGAGGTGGCTAGAGGAGAGAAGGATGGAGAGATGCTTAGAGGGGATAGAGAGAGGTTTAGAGGGGTGAGAGAGGCTTAGAGAGGGGTGACTAAGAGTGGAAAGGGGCTTAGAGAGAGGTGGCTAGAGGAGAGAAGGATGGAGAGATGCTTAGAGGGGATAGAGAGAGGTTTAGAGGGGTGAGAGAGGCTTAGAGAGGGGTGACTAAGAGTGGAAAGGGGCTTAGAGAGAGGTGGCTAGAGGAGAGAAGGATGGAGAGATGCTTAGAGGGGATAGAGAGAGGTTTAGAGGGGTGAGAGAGGCTTAGAGAGGGGTGACTAAGAGTGGAAAGGGGCTTAGAGAGAGGTGGCTAGAGGAGAGAAGGATGGAGAGATGCTTAGAGGGGATAGAGAGAGGTTTAGAGGGGTGAGAGAGGCTTAGAGAGGGGTGACTAAAGGTGATAAGAGTGGAAAGGGACTTAGAGAGAGGTGGCTAGAGGAGAGAAGGATGGAGAGATGCTTAGAGGGGATAGAGAGAGGTTTAGAGGGGTGAGAGAGGCTTAGAGAGGGGTGACTAAGAGTGGAAAGGGGCTTAGAGAGAGGTGGCTAGAGGAGAGAAGGATGGAGAGATGCTTAGAGGGGATAGAGAGAGGTTTAGAGGGGTGAGAGAGGCTTAGAGAGGGGTGACTAAAGGTGATAAGAGTGGAAAGGGACTTAGAGAGAGGTGGCTAGAGGAGAGAAGGATGGAGAGATGCTTAGAGGGGATAGAGAGAGGTTTAGAGGGGTGAGAGAGGCTTAGAGAGGGGTGACTAAGAGTGGAAAGGGGCTTAGAGAGAGGTGGCTAGAGGAGAGAAGGATGGAGAGATGCTTAGAGGGGATAGAGAGAGGTTTAGAGGGGTGAGAGAGGCTTAGAGAGGGGTGACTAAGAGTGGAAAGGGGCTTAGAGAGAGGTGGCTAGAGGAGAGAAGGATGGAGAGATGCTTAGAGGGGATAGAGAGAGGTTTAGAGGGGTGAGAGAGGCTTAGAGAGGGGTGACTAAAGGTGATAAGAGTGGAAAGGGACTTAGAGAGAGGTGGCTAGAGGAGAGAAGGATGGAGAGATGCTTAGAGGGGATAGAGAGAGGTTTAGAGGGGTGAGAGAGGCTTAGAGAGGGGTGACTAAGAGTGGAAAGGGGCTTAGAGAGAGGTGGCTAGAGGAGAGAAGGATGGAGAGATGCTTAGAGGGGATAGAGAGAGGTTTAGAGGGGTGAGAGAGGCTTAGAGAGGGGTGACTAAAGGTGATAAGAGTGGAAAGGGACTTAGAGAGAGGTGGCTAGAGGAGAGAAGGATGGAGAGATGCTTAGAGGGGATAGAGAGAGGTTTAGAGGGGTGAGAGAGGCTTAGAGAGGGGTGACTAAGAGTGGAAAGGGGCTTAGAGAGAGGTGGCTAGAGGAGAGAAGGATGGAGAGATGCTTAGAGGGGATAGAGAGAGGTTTAGAGGGGTGAGAGAGGCTTAGAGAGGGGTGACTAAAGGTGATAAGAGTGGAAAGGGACTTAGAGAGAGGTGGCTAGAGGAGAGAAGGATGGAGAGATGCTTAGAGGGGATAGAGAGAGGTTTAGAGGGGTGAGAGAGGCTTAGAGAGGGGTGACTAAGAGTGGAAAGGGGCTTAGAGAGAGGTGGCTAGAGGAGAGAAGGATGGAGAGATGCTTAGAGGGGATAGAGAGAGGTTTAGAGGGGTGAGAGAGGCTTAGAGAGGGGTGACTAAGAGTGGAAAGGGGCTTAGAGAGAGGTGGCTAGAGGAGAGAAGGATGGAGAGATGCTTAGAGGGGATAGAGAGAGGTTTAGAGGGGTGAGAGAGGCTTAGAGAGGGGTGACTAAGAGTGGAAAGGGGCTTAGAGAGAGGTGGCTAGAGGAGAGAAGGATGGAGAGATGCTTAGAGGGGATAGAGAGAGGTTTAGAGGGGTGAGAGAGGCTTAGAGAGGGGTGACTAAGAGTGGAAAGGGGCTTAGAGAGAGGTGGCTAGAGGAGAGAAGGATGGAGAGATGCTTAGAGGGGATAGAGAGAGGTTTAGAGGGGTGAGAGAGGCTTAGAGAGGGGTGACTAAGAGTGGAAAGGGGCTTAGAGAGAGGTGGCTAGAGGAGAGAAGGATGGAGAGATGCTTAGAGGGGATAGAGAGAGGTTTAGAGGGGTGAGAGAGGCTTAGAGAGGGGTGACTAAGAGTTATACAAAACAAGAGTGCAAGTAGAGGAAAACCAACCAACAAAATTTTGGGCTCCAATTATTATTTTTAAACACCTACATGTACATGTAGAATGCTTTTTATCGGCAAGCTTCAGGGGGGGGGGAATTGTTTTTGTTGACTTATGGCTAGATGTTGACACTGGATGAAAGTTAGTGTTAGTCATGTTTGCGCCTGTTACATTGCCTGAATAATGTTAGACAGTGCCTGTTACATTGCATGAGTAGTGTTAGACATGCCTGTTACATTGCTCGAGCAATGTTAGTGCACGTTACATTGCGTGAGTAATGTAGTCATCAATGTTGTAGCATGACTACACACATGCACATACGGAACATCCACAGGCAGTGAGGGCCAGAGCACTAAGGGACAGGCATCTACGGACGTACCAGGAAGTAGTTCTTCAGGGCCATTGAAATCTCTCCACTGTCTCTGGTCTCCACAAAGACCAACTTGTTGCACTGAATACGACTCATGATGTTCTGGTCAACCCAGGCAGAGACAACCGAGTCCTGGTACGGAGATATTAATTATTAATGCTTCGGATAGGAAGGGGTGGGGGGGGGGGGGGGGAGGGGGAGGAAAATGAGAGGTGAGCTTGAAGAGGGTGAAGCAAGGAGAATGAAAGTGAGAGAGTGTATGTTTGTGGAGTGTGTTATGTATGCATGCATGTGTACAGTATGTGGTGTGTTGTGGGTGCAGTATTAACCACGCCAGACATGCTTGCTTCTGTGTGGGCAGTATTAACCAGGCCAGACATGCTTGTGCTCCAGGCTGGCAGTGGTGCAGTATTAACCACGCCAGACATGCTTGCTTCTGTGTGCTCCAGGCTGGCAGTGGTGCAGTATTAACCAGGCCAGACATGCTTACTTCTGTGTGCTCCAGGCTGGCAGTGGTGCAGTATTAACCAGGCCAGACATGCTTGCTTCTGTGTGCTCCAGGCTGGCAGTGGTGCAGTATTAACCAGGCCAGACATGCTTGCTTCTGTGTGCTCCAGGCTGGCAGTGGTGCAGTATTAACCACGCCAGACATGGGAGGGGAGGGGAGGGGAGGGGAGGAGAGGGATACAGCAGTGCAGTATGGAGTGGGTAGAAGTAGCATGCTCAAATGAAACCAAATATGAGCATCCGCTGGACTCATTCCAGCTCCACTACTGGAACAGGGAAGACGATCCTAGCGCTACAGATGTCATCCTCTATAGCACAGATGGCATCTTCTAGTGCCACAGATGGCATCTTCTAGCACTACAGATGGCATCTTCTAGAGCTACAGATGACATCCTCTAGCGCTACAGATATCATCCTCTAGCACTACAGATGGCATCCTGTAGCACAGATGACATCTTCTAGTGCTACAGATGGCATCCTCTAGCGCTACAGATGGCATCTTCTAGCACTACAGATGACGTCCTCTAGTTCTACAGATATCATCCTCTAGCAAGATGGCATCCTCTAGCACAGATGGCATCCTCTAGAGCTACAGATGGCATCCTCTAGCGCTACAGATGGCATCTTCTAGAGCTACAGATGTCATCCTCTAGCACTACAGATGGCATCTTCTAGCGTGACAGATATCATCCTCTAGCACTACAGATGGCATCCTCTAGCACAGATGGCATCTTCTAGAGCTACAGATGGCACCCTCTAGCACTACAGATGGCATCCTCTAGCACTATAGATGTCATCTTCTAGCACAGATAGACGTCCTCTAGTGCTACAGATGTCATCCTCTAGCGCTACAGATGGCATCTTCTAGCGCTACAGATGACGTCCTCTAGTGCTACAGATATCATCCTCTAGCAAGATGGCATCCTCTAGCACAGATGGCATCCTCTAGAGCTACAGATGGCATCCTCTAGAGCTACAGATGGCATCTTCTAGCGCTACAGATGGCGTGACAGATATCATCCTCTAGCACTACAGATGGCATCCTCTAGCACAGATGGCATCTTCTAGAGCTACAGATGGCACCCTCTAGCACTACAGATGGCATCCTCTAGCACTATAGATGTCATCTTCTAGCACAGATAGCATCCTCTAGTGCTACAGATGGCATCTTCTAGCGCTACAGATGGCATTCTCTAGTGCTACAGATGTCATCCTCTAGCGTTACAGATGGCATCTTCTAGCACTACAGATGACGTCCTCTAGTGACGGATGTCATCCTCTAGCGCTACAGATGACGTCCTCTAGCGCGACAGATATCATCCTCTACAGATGGCATTCTCTAGTGCTACAGATGTCATCCTCTAGCGTTACAGATGGCATCTTCTAGCACTACAGATGACGTCCTCTAGTGACAGATGTCATCCTCTAGCGCTACAGATGACGTCCTCTAGCGCGACAGATATCATCCTCTACAGATGGCATTCTCTAGTGCTACAGATGTCATCCTACAGATTTCATCCTCTAGCGTTACAGATGGCATCTTCTAGCACTACAGATGACGTCCTCTAGTGACAGATGGCATCTTCTAGCGCTACAGATGACGTCCTCTAGCGCGACAGATGTCATCCTCTAGTGCGACAGATATCATCCTCTACAGATGGCATTGCAACACTGAGAAAGCTAACAGACAACAACACAAGTCAAGTCTATTCTAGTGTCGTATTGCAATGTAATGTTGTGTCCGCCAGTCATGTGCTGACGCAGCCTCCACACAGTAGAGTCCGGTCGTGGGTGTGGGTCACAGGGAGGGAAGTGGACGTACCATGTACTCATAGCTTGGGAAGAAACAAGCCACACCATCAGGAACTACGCAGGAAATCTCTGCCAGCAGGTTGCCATAATTGCGGATCACAGCTTTGTGGGAACAACAGAGAATGGATAAGCAAACACTCGGAGAATGCACACATGATTATTACTATGCTGTGGGTTACAAGGTCATGAACCCTGTACGACACACAAGGTTCCTACAATACTTGGACACACGCACCAGCGTCGGCTCGGGACTCAAACCTTGACGTAATGGCCACTTGGTCATTCCCTCTGCTCACCACCTGCACTCACACACCCACACACACACACAAGTGGGAGAAGGGGGGAGTAGAAGAGAAGCTAGGAAGGTGGGGGGATGGAGGAAGCTTTGCTCACCAGAGGGCAGACTGATGGCTTGGCTAGGGTAATAGAGAAGTGGCCGACGGTGACAGGATGGAAGGCTAGGAGCCGGGGGTACATATCCAGGGGGGACAATGTCTGCACAAGATGACACATCATTATCACTTATATACCTCACCATACCCACTCTCCTACCTCACCATGCCCCACTCTCCTACCTCACCATGCCCCACTCTCCTACCTCACCATGCCCCACTCTCCTACCTCACCATGCCACACTCTCCTACCTCACCATGCTCCACTCTCCTACCTCACTATCACTCTCCTACCTCACCATGCCCCACTCTCCTACCTCACCATGCCCCACTCTCCTACCTCACCATGCCCCACTCTCCTACCTCACCATGCCCCACTCTCCTATCTCACCATCACTCTCCTACCTCACCATGCCCCACTCTCCTACCTCACCCTCCTACCTCACCATGCCCCACTCTCCTACCTCACCATGCCCCACTCTCCTACCTCACCATGCCCCACTCTCCTACCTCACCATGCCCCACTCTCCTACCTCACCATGCCCCACTCTCCTACCTCACCATCACTCTCCTACCTCACCATGCCCCACTCTCCTACCTCACCATGCCCCACTCTCCTACCTCACCATGCCCCACTCTCCTACCTCACCATGCCCCACTCTCCTACCTCACCATGCCCCACTCTCCTACCTCACCATGCCCCACTCTCCTACCTCACCATGCCCCACTCTCCTACCTCACCATGCCCCACTCTCCTACCTCACCATGCCCCACTCTCCTACCTCACCATGCCCCACTCTCCTACCTCACCATGCCCCACTCTCCTACCTCACCATACCCCACTCTCCTACCTCACCATGCCCCACTCTCCTACCTCACCATGCCCCACTCTCCTACCTCACCATGCCCCACTCTCCTACACCTCACCATGCCTCACTCTCCTACCTCACCATGCCCCACTCTCCTACCTCACCATGCCCTCTCATCTCCTCTACAGTACTTCACAAAACCCCACCTCTCCACCCATTAATATACGTACGCCAGAAGTGAGCACCACAGTCTGGAAGCGGTCAAAGACAGGCTTGCTGGCAATGGTCGCATCCATGCAGCTGAAGTGGAGGACAGCATTGGAGATGGTCGGAGCACGCTCGTCAAAAGGCTCAATGATCAAACTGAAGCCTGCATATGTACACATTTACTAAAATATACCCAGAACATGATAATGCATGCAGTTATCACATGACTATCATGTGATTTTCACATCAGGATCATATTGTCTCAAAACCACCCTCTTCCTCACCACTGGATGTAGCAAATGGTGAAGCATCTGTTATCACACATGTCCATCACGTGACTACTCATACATAAATGTCACATGACATACCGTGACCATGTGACTTACCCTTAGTGTAAGAGGAGACCAACGTAGCAAAGTTGGCCACCAGTATGAGAGGATAGAAGTTGCTGACATCAACTAGCTCAAGTGACCATAGCAACGAATGCAGACGCTCTGCACAGAACCTCCAGAGAGTCACATGACATTCACCAACTGATCACATGACACAGACGGCTACGTACATGAATATACCTCAGAGGCTTTCGTTCAATGCAGACGGTCTGCTGGATGTGTTGGAGGAAGTAGGATGGGGTCTCCGACACCACTCGTTGTACACGCAGCCTGGTCTGATCACATGACATGGTAATAAACATGATCACATGACGTGGTAATAAACATGATCACATGACGTGGTAATAAACATGAGCACATTCACATGACGTGGTAATAAACATGATCCCTTGACATGGTAATAAACATGATCACATGACGTGGTAATAAACATGATCACATGACATGGCAATAAACATGATCACATGACGTGGTAATAAACATGATCACATGACATGGTAATAAACATGATCACATGACATGGCAATAAACATGATCACATGACATATAAACATGATCACATGACGTGGTAATAAACATGAGCACATTCACATGACGTGGTAATAAACATGATCCCTTGACATGGTAATAAACATGATCACATGACATGGCAATAAACATGATCACATGACGTGGTAATAAACATGACCACATGATGTGGTAATAAACATGATCACATGACATGGCAATAAACATGATCACATGACATGGTAATAAACATGATCACATGACATGGTAATAAACATGATCACATGACATGGTAATATCACATGATGTGGTAATAAACATACTCACACACATAGCCACGAGCACTTCTGATCATTTACCTTCAAATATTCATTGAATCTCCGGAGGAAACCTACAAAGTGTTCAGCCTTACGTATGTTCCCTGGCATGGCCTCTGCAGTTCATAGGTTAGTCACATGACAAGTCAAGCAGTTACTAGTGCCAGTCATGTGACTACCGTGTATTAGTCAGCTAAAGTCTGACCTTGCAATACTTCATCAGGAAGAACTGCAAATAAACAGAAAAGTTATGGTCACTGGGATCACTATGCTGTGAGGGTGCGAGCTGGTTCAAGAAGTGAGGGTGTGTGCTGGTGTAAGAAGTGAGGGGTTGTGCTGGTGTAAGAAGTGAGGGTCTGCACTGATGAAGAAGTGAGGGTATGTGCTGGTTTAAAAAATGGGAGTGTGTGCTGGTGTAAGAAGTGAGGGTATGAATTGGTGTAAGAATGAGAGTGTGAGCTGGTGTAAGAAGTGAGGGTGTGCGCTGGTGTAAGAAGTGAGAGCAAGCGCTTGTGTAAAAAGTGAGGATGGAGGGATGTCTGGTACAGCCACAACCTGTGGTTACTTGGAAATGTCCTGGCCCTAGAATATCTCTACCCTGGCCCTAGAATATCTCTACCCTGGCCCTAGAATATCTCTACCCTGACCCTAGAATATCTCTACTCTGGCCCTAGAATACCTCTACCCTGGCCCTAGAATATCTCTACCCTGGCCCTAGAATATCTCTACCCTGACCCTAGAATATCTCTACTCTGGCCCTAGAATACCTCTACCCTGGCCCTAGAATATCTCTACCCTGGCCCTAGAATATCTCTACCCTGGCACTAGAATATCTCTACCCTGACCCTAGAATATCTCTACCCTGGCCCTAGAATACCTCTACCCTGACCCTAGAATATATCTACCCTGGCACTAGAATATCTCTACCCTGGCCCTAGAATATCTCTACCCTGGCCCTAGAATATCTCTACCCTGGCCCTAGAATATCTCTACCCTGGCCCTAGAATACCTCTACCCTGACCCTAGAATATCTCTACCCTGGCCCTAGAATATCTCTACCCTGGCCCTAGAATATCTCTACCCTGGCCTAGAATATCTCTACCCTGGCCCTAGAATATCTCTACCCTGGCCCTAGAATACCTCTACCCTGGCCCTAGAATATCTCTACTCTGGCCCTAGAATACCTCTACCCTGGCACTAGAATACTGCTTTGGCTCCAGCCATAATTCTGGTATATCTGTTGTATAGGCAGTCACCCTCATAAGGGACATCCCGTGACCTCATAAGGGACATCCCGTGACCTCATAAGGGACATCCCGTGACAGTTCCCAGTATCCCGGGATGTCCTAAGAAAGGGCGTGGCAGTACTGATGGGCATGTACACTGTGATGTGCTTATGTAAGAAGTGAGGGAGTGCGCTTGTTAAGGAGTGAGGGTGTGCTTATGTAAGGAGTGAGGTGTGTGCTTGTTAAGGAGTGAGGGTGTGTGCTTATGTAAGGAGTGAGGGTGTGTGACTGTGTAACAAGTGAGGGTGTATGCTTAGTGAGGGTGTGTGCTTGTTAAGAAGTGAGGGTATGTGCTTGTGTAAGGAGTGAAGTGTGTGCTTGTGTAACAAGTGAGGGTGTGTGCTTGTTAAGAAGTGAGGGTGTGTGCTTGTGTAAGGAGTGAAGGCACTTACTAGGGTTGGCCATCTGGAAGTCCGTGTCCCTATTGGCTCGCGTGTGCTGGAGGTCTAAGTACACGCACACACACACACACACATGACAGGAGTACGATAGAGACAGATGTTCCTAAATGTTCCCACATACGCTCCACTAGTCTTCGATATTCCTCCTTTAGCTGCTCCTCTCCAACTCTGCACAACAGAGACAGCAGCTGCTCTAATACCTCATCACACATAACTGTATATAGTCTACACACACACACACACAAGCTACAGATGCATACATCCTGTTACATAAGCACAGTCACAAAACACACTGTACCCCGTAGTGTGTCTAACGTGCCTGCCGGCAGGCTGTCCCACTGAGGTCATGAAGAAGAGGTTAGAATGGCTGGGCCACTTAGCAAAGTCAAGAAGAAGAGGTGGTTAGAATCGTTGGGCTACTTAGCAAGGTCAAGAAGAAGAAGTTGGGCCACTTAGCAAGTTCAAGAAGAAGGTTAGAATGGTTGGGCCACTTAGCAAGGTCAAGAAGAAGAAGTTGGGCCACTTAGCAAGGTCAAGAAGAAGAGGTTGGGTCACTTAGCAAGGTCAAGAAGAAGAGGTTGGGCCACTTAGCAAGGTCAAGAAGAAGAAGTTGGGCCACTTAGCAAGGTCAAGAAGAAGAAGTTGGGCCACTTAGCAAGGTCAAGAAGAAGTTAGAATGGTTGGGTCACTTAGCAAGGTCAAGAAGAAGAGCTTAGCAAGGTCAAGAAGAAGAGGTTGGGTCACTTAGCAAGGTCAAGAAGAAGAAGTTGGGCCACTTAGCAAGGTCAAGAAGAAGAGCTTAGCAAGGTCAAGAAGAAGAGGTTAGAATGGTTGGGCCACTTAGCAAGGTCAAGAAGACGAGGTTGGGCCACTTAGCAAGGTCAAGAAGAAGAAGTTGGGCCACTTAGCAAGGTCAAGAAGAAGTTGGGCCACTTAGCAAGGTCAAGAAGAAGTTAGAATGGTTGGGTCACTTAGCAAGGTCAAGAAGAAGAGCTTAGCAAGGTCAAGAAGAAGAGGTTGGGTCACTTAGCAAGGTCAAGAAGAAGAAGTTGGGCCACTTAGCAAGGTCAAGAAGAAGAGCTTAGCAAGGTCAAGAAGAAGAGGTTAGAATGGTTGGGCCACTTAGCAAGGTCAAGAAGAAGAGGTTGGGCCACTTAGCAAGGTCAAGAAGAAGAAGTTGGGCCACTTAGCAAGGTCAAGAAGAAGTTAGAATGGTTGGGTCACTTAGCAAGGTCAAGAAGAAGAGCTTAGCAAGGTCAAGAAGAAGAGGTTGGGTCACTTAGCAAGGTCAAGAAGAAGAAGTTGGGCCACTTAGCAAGGTCAAGAAGAAGTTAGAATGGTTGGGTCACTTAGCAAGGTCAAGAAGAAGAGCTTAGCAAGGTCAAGAAGAAGAGGTTGGGTCACTTAGCAAGGTCAAGAAGAAGAAGTTGGGCCACTTAGCAAGGTCAAGAAGAAGTTAGAATGGTTGGGTCACTTAGCAAGGTCAAGAAGAAGAGCTTAGCAAGGTCAAGAAGAAGAAGTTGGGCCACTTAGCAAGGTCAAGAAGAAGAGCTTAGCAAGGTCAAGAAGAAGAGGTTAGAATGGTTGGGTTGCTTAACAAGGTCAAGAGGTTAGAATGGCCGGGCCACCTAGCAAGGATGCCTGACCTCAGGATGCCTAAGTCAGTCCAACTGCCCCAGCCACACCCCAGGTGTGGTCCAAGGAAGACATGGAGAGATAGGACCTCATGGATATTGACAGGAAGGAACATAAGTTGTATGCAGCTGCAAGGAAGTTTACAGCAGCTGGAGAGCAATGTACACAGAAGTTGTGGCATGATTGAGGTAAATTCAGCTAACAGTCTGTGAGATGTGCTGCAGGTCCTTTAGGAGAGAAGAAGAGGTACAAGTGTGAGAGTGTGCTGCAGATACTTTAGAAGAGGAGGGAAGAAAGGCACGAGTGTGTGAATGAAAGAAGGAAGCCAGTGAGCGAGCAGAGAGGAGCAGTTCAGTGTCAGCCTTGTCAGAGAAGCCAGGATGCTGAGTGCCACTGTGAAGCTGGACACACAAGGCCTGCAGTGCCCTTAGGGGTGGGGGCACCAGATTAACAGGGCAGATGTAAGTATATATACCAACAGACGCTAGCACATGCCAACCCAGGATTAACTGTACACATACCTATTTCAGCCCCAACCCCTCCCCCATGTTCCCCTCCCACCCCTTCACCCCCTATCTACCCACTTCCCACCCCCTCAATTATTCTCATCACCTCCCCCACCCACAGCACACACACACAAATACTCGGACTCACTCTCTGATCTTCTGAGACACAGACTCTATGTTGTCATGGCAATAGTCCAATGTTCTCCTGCTGATATTCACACTCATGGCCTCTATACAAACATTATCTAGAGCAGGCATGGAGGGAGACAGAGGTGAGGGGGAAAGGGGAGAAATTAATATGACAGCGAGAAGTGGTGGAGAGAGAGAGAGAAGAAAGAGAAGGACAGCCATGGCCAACCATTCCTCTTGCCTCTTCCAACTCATCAAGAATATTATGCGTAGTGTACAGCGTAACTAATCAAGAATGGAACTACACACACAAACTCACCCACTAACAACACAACACTACACTAGACTCCCTCCATATGTGTGAGTGCCCACACACACTTGCCTATATGGAGAGCAGGCAGTTGCAGGGGTCAGCACTGAACACAGCTAGATATGGTAGGGGTCAGCATCTAATTGCCATATGCCACATCTGTAAACACCTTGCATACAAGTTGTGTATGTCATCTGTGAGGTTCAGCTAAACACTCTGCCTGACTCAGCTAGACCACTGCAGGGTTCAGCACCATTATATATGTGCAAACACTCTACTCAGCTAGACCATGACTAGCTGCTGCTTGCACGACTAGCTGCTGCATGCACGACTAGCTGCTGCATGCTCGACTAGCTGCTGCTTGCACGAATAGCTGCTGCATGCTCGACTAGCTGCTGCATGCACGACTAGCTGTTGCATGCTCGACTAGCTGCTGCTTGCACGACTAGCTGCTGCATGTACGACTAGCTGCTGCATGCATGACTAGCTGCTGCATGTACGACTAGCTGCTGCATGCATGACTAGCTGCTGCATGCACGACTAGCTGCTGCATGCACGACTAGCTGCTGCATGTACGACTAGCTGCTGCATGCATGACTAGCTGCTGCATGCACGACTAGCTGCTGCATGCACGACTAGCTGCTGCATGCACGACTAGCTGCTGCATCGACTAGCTGCTGCATGCACGACTAGCTGCTGCATGCACGACTAGCTGCTGCATGCATGCACGACTAGCTGCTGCATGCACGACTAGCTGCTGCATGCACGACTAGCTGCTGCATGCACGACTAGCTGCTGCATGCACGACTAGCTGCTGCATGCACGACTAGCTGCTACATGCATGGCTGTAACTTCCATTGTGAGTGACAGCACAGTGCAATGAGGTTCAAAGTTCATTTGCATGTGCATAGGACACTTCAGTACGGACGCTAAATTTCAGGCATTAGAAACGTCCTCAACTAACCACGGAGATCTACTGCATGTAAGTCTGCCCCAAATAATCAACACTAAAAGTGTGACAGACGACTGGATGCCGACTGTAACTGTTTGCACACGCTCAGCACGGACCAAGAACCAGATGCAACCCTCCAAGTAGTGAGTAGTGCGGCAAAGCTGTGGGCCTAGGCTGAGGCAAGAGCTAAACAGATTTGCTGGCTGGAGTGCAAGGGTCACTGATGACTTTGCAGCTCTGGACAACAACCCAATAAAGACTTCCTCGATTATAGTGAGAGAGTCCAGACGTACACAGTACTCACATGCATGTAGATATGTATGCACTTGTACATGCATATAGATGCATACATATATGTATACACTTGTACATGTGTATACATGCATACATATATGTATACACGTGTACATGCATGTAGATGCATACATATATGTATATATGTATACACGTGTACATGCATGTAGATGCATACATATATGTATACACGTGTACATGCATGTAGATGCATACATATATGTATACACGTGTACATGCATATAGATGCATACATAATATGTATACACTTGTACATGTGTATACATGCATACATATATGTATACACGTGTACATGCATGTAGATGCATACATATATGTATACATATGTACATGCATGTAGATGCATACATTATATCTATACACTTGTACATGCATGTAGATGCATACATATATGTATACACTTGTACATGTGTATACATGCTACATATAGTATAGTATACACATCTACAAGTGTATTATACATGATTATGTAAAATGGAGGCCAGCAGGCACCTGCAGTGGCTTCCTCTGCTAGTTGGCTGCTACTGGCCCCACTCCAAGCACCTGCCCAGCCAGCACTGTGTTCCACATCCTCCACACACCTCCAGACATGTCTGTCTGTACCATTGTTCTCCCACGCTCGAGACACAGCAACAAAATTGTGGTCCCAGACCACCGCCAACTCCTATAACTGGCAAGGACAAAGGCACTCCTCGGAGGCTAAGGACAGGGGTACAATAGGAAGGGGATGATGAGGCAGGAAAGTTCCTTTTGGAGGTGAATTCCTCTCATATGTAATAGTGAATGTCCACATTGACCCTGCTGTAAAACAGGAGGAACTTCTAGGCTTATTGCACAACCATAGTGAGTGGGAGGGGGATAATTGCCTATAATTAGAAAGAACTATTGGCTACACTTCACAGCTGCTATGATGTCACTGAAATGCGTAACAAAACTACTCTTGCACTTGAAGTAGTGTAGCGTTTCAGAGGAAACAAAAAAGTGTTAGCTTGTAAATAACAGAGTTGGCATGAATGTTTCTAAAACACCTCCCATGCGCACGCACACATGTATTCTCCAGTGTGGTAGTGTGGTACGTTTGCCCGTGCTTCATCATTCACACACCCTCCTTGTCAAACTGTCTGGACTCGCTTCCACTCTTGTGGTAATTTAATAGCTCAGAGGCAACAAAACTTGTCGTGAGAAACAAACCCAGCAGGAACGCTCCCCAAACACTTCTCAGAGTTGTCAGTTGCCTCAGTTGATGGGTCCATCTCCTGCAATATTTGCATGGGAAGACACTTGGCCTTCTCCCTGCTAACAAAAAGACCTGCTCACTCTGTGCAACATGCACCACCTGGCCGTCAGCCCAGCCCTCTCTCAGACTTCCTGCTATCTGGTGGAAGGGCTCTCAATCCTTGGAAGTGCTCCTCAAACCACAGGACTGTTTTCCTTCCACCACTATTGTAATAAGACCAGCTCAGCTGTTTTCTACAAGAATGCTTGTAAGGTTACATCATCAGGTTGCTGAGATACTCCAGTAGCTTTCACAAGTGCCTGAAGTGATAATCCTAGGACAAAGATGTACCGGAGAACCACTGTTGCAGTGTGTGGCATTCGTAATGAAGTACATGTTACATGCAGTGTAGGTTAAGAATGACGAATAAACTTGTCTCTCTCTTACAATCTCTTACAAAAAAAAAGGGGGGGAAAAAGGGGGGGGGGGGGGGGAAAGTAAGCTTGTAGAAAAGCATTTCAACCACTTGCTTCGCCTTCCTCTGGGTGAAGGCAAGAAGCTTGCTGGTTGAAACATCAGTGTCTACGATCCTTCTTGAAGTTCATGTCAAGTTTCATGTCAGCAATATTCTAGGCATATATGGCATTTCTGTGCTTAGGCACTAGTTTCTGAGAGTGGAGTAGTCAGAGGTCCATTTTTAGACACCTGCATTGGATTGGGGAGTTATTTAAACAACTTGCAAACTTGCAGTTTTGACTTCTGGTTGAGATCTGGAGCACCTGTTGGCGGCCCAACTTGCCACATTCAAAAACCTGTGGTTTACTCGTGTGCAAGCTTGTGTGTGCTTTGTGGTTTTCTTCTGAAACTGGTTTATGGGTATATACTTGTGACATGTGGCTTAATTAATTAGCCTAACCTCGGACCACATGGAAAGCCTGTGGTTTCACTGGCGTGGGAAATTAACAGAGCAATTTGCTGCCATATTTCACACTGCTGCGTGGAATCGCTAAAACTAAACATAGCAGCAGTGACCATGACCACTGATCTGAGAGTATTTGCAGCAAACATTTGCAGAGGCCTCACCTCAGCTAAAGCCACTACATTACTATGGATCCTCATGCTACTACTAGTAATGAATTCAAGGCATTTGATTGAGTAGCCATTGGATTGAGTAGCGAGCACACATGCGTTGGAGAGAGAGAAAACAACATTGATTATTTTAGCCCGACGTCCTATAGGACATGAACTTGAAATCCTAGCATTGTTAGGTCACATTGCTCCAGCTATTGTGCTGGGTCTTAGGGCCTAATACAGCACTGATCTGTGCATTGTGGAGGTCATCATATTGCAATGCTTGGATTGGGATGTGGGGAAGTAGCCAAACAATTGGCTGTATTCTTTACAGATTCCAACTGTCTGAGGTGTGAACAACCTGATCAGCATAATGGGATGGAAAATTCTGAAATGGAAATGTGCCGGAGTATGGCTGCAAAGAGAGATTCAAGAGTATTGGAAGCAGCTTCCCTTGAAGATGTACACTAAAAATGAGGTCATCAGGCAGTGCTTTCTGCAGGAACTCTAAGAGTACTGCAGGGAAGACCATGCAGAGGCTGACTAGAGCTTGTTCAAGTGATGATAGTCTTGATACAGTTCAGTATGCTCTCCATCATTAACAGATCTCTACATGCACTGATGTATGCCACTATACTTTATCATCATAATGACCAACAAGGTCCACCCCCTCCATAACCCTGTAGCCACCATATTTATCATGTAATGAGACCAACAAGGTCCACCCCCTCCATAACCAGATTATGCTGAGAGGCTACTGCATGAATGAAACTCCCTGTCCTTACCTGTCAGCTATAGCCCAAGCAGCCCATTCTCACCTGCCTGTGCAGCCATTCTCACCTGCCTGTGCAGTCCATTCTCACCTGCCTGTGTAGCCATTCTCACCTGCCTGTGCAGCCATTCTCAACTGCCTGTGCAGCCATTATCACCTGCCTGTGCAGCCATTCTCACCTGCCTGTGCTGCCATTCTCACCTGCCTGTGCAGCCATTCTCACCTGCCTGTGCAGCCATTCTCACCTGCCTGTGCAGCCAGTTCTTTCCTTTTAGCTGCTGCTGTTTTCTCACCTTTTCTCTTCGCTATGACAACCATTTAACTCAAGGCGGGCAACCCGTTAATATTTTAACGGGTGAAAGTGCACTGGCACATGTGGATAAATGCATCGCAGATATGACCATGAGCGGCAATGCAATCGCTCCATCCAACCCCCAGTGAAGGTGTGTTCGCTTGCCAATTATTATAGTTAACAAGGTTGATGCAAACTAGCTGCCAATATTTAGGACCATGAATACTTTAGTCGTGTCTGCTCGTGCTTCCAGCCACTGCGGGATTCAGCCGGAGTCCTGCTACTGCTGCATAGAGACGCACGCGAAGAGACATTGGTGTTCATGACCAACAAGCCAAGCCGCTCAAAGTCAAGGCTCTGCTTTGAACTGCTGTCAGCATAAAATAACGAAATATCATTCGCTCTCCCATTGCACTTGCATTACACGCATGTGCCCTGTATTATATAATTAACGAGCATAGAGTAGTACATGTATGCACCTGTATTGTGAGCATAGAGTAGTACATGTATGCACCTGTATTGTGAGCATAGAGTAGTACATGTATGCACCTGTATTGTGAGCATAGTATAGTACATGTATGCACCTGTATTGTGAGCATAGAGTAGTACATGTATGCACCTGTATTGTGAGCATAGTGACATAGTGTAGTACATGTATGCACCTGTATTGTGAGCATAGAGTAGTACATGTATGCACCTGTATTGTGAGCATAGAGTAGTACATGTATGCACCTGTATTGTGAGCATAGAGTAGTACATGTATGCACCTGTATTGTGAGCATAGAGTAGTACATGTATGCACCTGTATTGTGAGCATAGAGTAGTACATGTATGCACCTGTATTGTGAGCATAGAGTAGTACATGTATGCACCTGTATTGTGAGCATAGTGTAGTACATGCATGCACCTGTATTGTGAGCATAGAGTAGTACATGTATGCACCTGTATTGTGAGCATAGTGTAGTACATGTATGCACCTGTATTGTGAGCATAGAGTAGTACATGCATGCACCTGTATTGTGAGCATAGTGTAGTACATGTATGCACGTGTATTGTGAGCATAGTGTAGTACATGTATGCACCTGTATTGTGAGCATAGTGTAGTACATGTATGCACCTGTATTGTAAGCATAGAGTAGTACATGTATGCACCTGTATTGTGGGCATAGAGTAGTACATGTATGCACCTGTATTGTGGGCATAGTGTAGTAAATGTATGCACCTGTATTGTGAGCATAGTGTAGTACATGTATGCACCTGTATTGTGAGCATAGTGTAGTACATGTATGCACCTGTATTGTGAGCATAGTGTAGTACATGTATGCACCTGTATTGTGAGCATAGAGTAGTACATGTATGCACCTGTATTGTGGGCATAGAGTAGTACATGTATGCACCTGTATTGTGAGCATAGAGTAGTACATGTATGCACCTGTATTGTGAGCATAGTGTAGTACATGTATGCACCTGTATTGTGAGCATAGAGTAGTACATGTATGCACCTGTATTGTGAGCATAGTGTAGTACATGTATGCACCTGTATTGTGAGCATAGTGTAGTACATGTATGCACCTGTATTGTGAGCATAGTGTAGTACATGTATGCACCTGTATTGTGAGCATAGAGTAGTACATGTATGCACCTGTATTGTGAGCATAGAGTAGCACATGTATGCACCTGTATTGTGAGCATAGAGTAGTACATGTATGCACCTGTATTGTGAGCATAGTGTAGTACATGTATGCACCTGTATTGTGAGCATAGTGTAGTACATGTATGCACCTGTATTGTGAGCATAGAGTAGTACATGTATGCACCTGTATTGTGAGCATAGAGTAGTACATGTATGCACCTGTATTGTGAGTATAGTGTAGTACATGTATGCACCTGTATTGTGAGCATAGTGTAGTACATGTATGCACCTGTATTGTGAGCATAGTGTAGTACATGTATGCACCTGTATTGTGAGCATAGTGTAGTACATGTATGCACCTGTATTGTGAGCATAGAGTAGTACATGTATGCACCTGTATTGTGGGCATAGTGTAGTACATGTATGCACCTGTATTGTGAGCATAGTGTAGTACATGTATGCACCTGTATTGTGAGCATAGAGTAGTACATGTATGCACCTGTATTGTGAGCATAGTGTAGTACATGTATGCACCTGTATTGTGAGCATAGAGTAGTACATGTATGCACCTGTATTGTGAGCATAGTGTAGTACATGTATGCGCCTGTATTGTGAGCATAGAGTAGTACATGTATGCACCTGTATTGTGAGCATAGTGTAGTACATGTATGCACCTGTATTGTGAGCATAGTGTAGTACATGTATGCACCTGTATTGTGAGCATGGAGTAGTACATGTATGCACCTGTATTGTGAGCATAGTGTAGCACATGTATGCACCTGTATTGTGAGCATGGAGTAGTACATGTATGCACCTGTATTGTGAGCATAGTGTAGCACATGTATGCACCTGTATTGTGAGCATAGTGTAGCACATGTATGCACCTGTATTGTGAGCAGTGTAGTACATGCATGCACCTGTATTGTGAGCATAGTGTAGTACATGTATGCACCTGTATTGTGAGCATAGAGTAGTACATGTATGCACCTGTATTGTGAGCATAGTGTAGTACATGTATGCACCTGTATTGTGAGCATAGTGTAGTACATGTATGCACCTGTATTGTGAGCATAGAGTAGTACATGTATGCACCTGTATTGTGAGCATAGAGTAGTACATGTATGCACCTGTATTGTGAGCATAGAGTAGTACATGTATGCACCTGTATTGTGAGCATAGAGTAGTACATGTATGCACCTGTATTGTGAGCATAGAGTAGTACATGTATGCACCTGTATTGTGAGCACAGAGTAGTACATGTATGCACCTGTATTGTGGGCATAGTGTAGTACATGCATGCACCTGTATTGTGAGCATAGTGTAGTACATGTATGCACCTGTATTGTGAGCATAGTGTAGTACATGTATGCACCTGTATTGTGAGCATAGTGTAGTACATGTATGCACCTGTATTGTGAGCATAGAGTAGTACATGTATGCACCTGTATTGTGGGCATAGAGTAGTACATGTATGCACCTGTATTGTGAGCATAGAGTAGTACATGTATGCACCTGTATTGTGAGCATAGAGTAGTACATGTATGCACCTGTATTGTGAGCATAGTGTAGTACATGTATGCACCTGTATTGTGAGCATAGAGTAGTACATGTATGCACCTGTATTGTGAGCATAGAGTAGCACATGTATGCACCTGTATTGTGAGCATAGAGTAGTACATGTATGCACCTGTATTGTGAGCATAGTGTAGTACATGTATGCACCTGTATTGTGAGCATAGTGTAGTACATGTATGCACCTGTATTGTGAGCATAGAGTAGTACATGTATGCACCTGTATTGTGAGCATAGTGTAGTACATGTATGCACCTGTATTGTGAGCATAGTGTAGTACATGTATGCACCTGTATTGTGAGCATAGAGTAGTACATGTATGCACCTGTATTGTGAGCATAGAGTAGTACATGTATGCACCTGTATTGTGAGCATAGAGTAGTACATGTATGCACCTGTATTGTGAGCATAGAGTAGTACATGTATGCACCTGTATTGTGAGCATAGAGTAGTACATGTATGCACCTGTATTGTGAGCATAGAGTAGTACATGTATGCACCTGTATTGTGAGCATAGAGTAGTACATGTATGCACCTGTATTGTGAGCATAGTGTAGTACATGTATGCACCTGTATTGTGAGCATAGAGTAGTACATGCATGCACCTGTATTGTGAGCATAGTGTAGTAAATGTATGCACCTGTATTGTGAGCATAGTGTAGTACATGCATGCACCTGTATTGTGAGCATAGAGTAGTACATGTATGCACCTGTATTGTGAGCATATAGTGTAGTACATGTATGCACCTGTATTGTGACCATAGAGTAGTACATGCATGCACCTGTATTGTGAGCATAGAGTAGTACATGTATGCACCTGTATTGTGAGCATAGAGTAGTACATGTATGCACCTGTATTGTGAGCATAGTGTAGTACATGTATGCACCTGTATTGTGAGCATAGTGTAGTACATGTATGCACCTGTATTGTGAGCATAGAGTAGTACATGTATGCACCTGTATTGTGAGCATAGAGTAGTACATGTATGCACCTGTATTGTGAGCATAGTGTAGTACATGTATGCACCTGTATTGTGAGCATAGAGTAGTACATGTATGCACCTGTATTGTAAGCATAGTGTAGTACATGTATGCACCTGTATTGTGAGCATAGAGTAGTACATGTATGCACCTGTATTGTGAGCATAGTGTAGTACATGTATGCACCTGTATTGTGAGCATAGAGTAGCACATGTATGCACCTGTATTGTGAGCATAGAGTAGTACATGTATGCACCTGTATTGTGAGCATAGTGTAGTACATGTATGCACCTGTATTGTTGGCATAGTGTAGTACATGTATGCACCTGTATTGTGAGCATAGAGTAGTACATGTATGCACCTGTATTGTGAGCATAGAGTAGCACATGTATGCACCTGTATTGTGAGCATAGAGTAGCACATGTATGCACCTGTATTGTGAGCATAGAGTAGTACATGTATGCACCTGTATTGTGAGCACAGAGTAGTACATGTATGCACCTGTATTGTGAGCATAGTGTAGTACATGTATGCACCTGTATTGTGAGCATAGAGTAGTACATGTATGCACCTGTATTGTGAGCATAGTGTAGTACATGTATGCACCTGTATTGTGAGCATAGAGTAGTACATGTATGCACCTGTATTGTGAGCATAGAGTAGTACATGTATGCACCTGTATTGTGAGCATAGAGTAGTACATGTATGCACCTGTATTGTGAGCATAGTGTAGTACATGTATGCACCTGTATTGTGGGCATAGAGTAGTACATGTATGCACCTGTATTGTGAGCATAGTGTAGTACATGTATGCACCTGTATTGTGAGCATAGTGTAGTACATGTATGCACCTGTATTGTGAGCATAGTGTAGTACATGTATGCACCTGTATCGTGAGCATAGTGTAGTACATGTATGCACCTGTATTGTGAGCATAGAGTAGTACATGTATGCACCTGTATTGTGAGCATAGTGTAGTACATGTATGCACCTGTATTGTGAGCATAGAGTAGTACATGTATGCACCTGTATTGTGAGCATAGAGTAGTACATGTACGCACCTGTATTGTGAGCATAGAGTAGTACATGTATGCACCTGTATTGTGAGCATAGTGTAGTACATGTATGCACCTGTATTGTGAGCATAGTGTAGTACATGTATGCACCTGTATTGTGAGCATAGAGTAGTACATGTACGCACCTGTATTGTGAGCATAGAGTAGTACATGTATGCACCTGTATTGTGAGCATAGAGTAGTGCATGTATGCACCTGTATTGTGAGCATAGTGTAGTACATGTATGCACCTGTATTGTGAGCATAGAGTAGTACATGTATGCACCTGTATTGTGAGCATAGTGTAGTACATGTATGCACCTGTATTGTGAGCATAGAGTAGTACATGTATGCACCTGTATTGTGAGCATAGTGTAGTACATGTATGCACCTGTATTGTGAGCATAGAGTAGTACATGTATGCACCTGTATTGTGAGCATAGTGTAGTACATGTATGCACCTGTATTGTGAGCATAGAGTAGTACATGTATGCACCTGTATTGTGAGCATAGTGTAGTACATGTATGCACCTGTATTGTGAGCATAGAGTAGTACATGTATGCACCTGTATTGTGAGCATAGTGTAGTACATGTATGCACCTGTATTGTGAGCATAGTGTAGTACATGTATGCACCTGTATTGTGAGCATAGTATAGTACATGTATGCACCTGTATTGTGAGCATAGTGTAGTACATGTATGCACCTGTATTGTGAGCATAGAGTAGTACATGTATGCACCTGTATTGTGAGCATAGTGTAGTACATGTATGCACCTGTATTGTGGGCATAGAGTAGTACATGTATGCACCTGTATTGTGAGCATAGTGTAGTACATGTATGCACTTGTATTGTGAGCATAGAGTAGTACATGTATGCACCTGTATTGTGGGCATAGAGTAGTACATGTATGCACCTGTATTGTGAGCATAGAGTAGCACATGTATGCACCTGTATTGTGAGCATAGTGTAGTACATGTATGCACCTGTATTGTGAGCATAGTGTAGTACATGTATGCACCTGTATTGTGAGCATAGTGTAGTACATGTATGCACCTGTATTGTGAGCATAGTGTAGTACATGTATGCACGTGTATTGTGAGCATAGTGTAGTACATGTATGCACCTGTATTGTGAGCATAGTGTAGCACATGTATGCACCTGTATTGTGAGCATAGTGTAGTACATGTATGCACCTGTATTGTGAGCATAGAGTAGTACATGTATGCACCTGTATTGTGAGCATAGAGTAGTACATGTATGCACCTGTATTGTGAGCATAGAGTAGTACATGTATGCACCTGTATTGTGAGCATAGAGTAGTACATGTATGCACCTGTATTGTGAGCATAGAGTAGTACATGTATGCACCTGTATTGTGAGCATAGAGTAGTACATGTATGCACCTGTATTGTGAGCATAGAGTAGTAAATGTATGCACCTGTATTGTGAGCATAGTGTAGTAAATGTATGCACCTGTATTGTGAGCATAGTGTAGTACATGCATGCACCTGTATTGTGAGCATAGAGTAGTACATGTATGCACCTGTATTGTGAGCATATAGTGTAGTACATGTATGCACCTGTATTGTGAGCATAGAGTAGTACATGCATGCACCTGTATTGTGAGCATAGAGTAGTACATGTATGCACCTGTATTGTGAGCATAGAGTAGTACATGTATGCACCTGTATTGTGAGCATAGTGTAGTACATGTATGCACCTGTATTGTGAGCATAGTGTAGTACATGTATGCACCTGTATTGTGAGCATAGTGTAGTACATGTATGCACCTGTATTGTGAGCATAGAGTAGTACATGTATGCACCTGTATTGTGAGCATAGAGTAGTGCATGTATGCACCTGTATTGTGAGCATAGTGTAGTACATGTATGCACCTGTATTGTGAGCATAGAGTAGTACATGTATGCACCTGTATTGTGAGCATAGTGTAGTACATGTATGCACCTGTATTGTGAGCATAGAGTAGTACATGTATGCACCTGTATTGTGAGCATAGTGTAGTACATGTATGCACCTGTATTGTGAGCATAGAGTAGTACATGTATGCACCTGTATTGTGAGCATAGAGTAGTACATGTATGCACCTGTATTGTGAGCATAGTGTAGTACATGTATGCACCTGTATTGTGAGCATAGAGTAGTACATGTATGCACCTGTATTGTGAGCATAGAGTAGCACATGTATGCACCTGTATTTTGAGCATAGAGTAGTACATGTATGCACCTGTATTGTGAGCATAGTGTAGTACATGTATGCACCTGTATTGTGAGCATAGTGTAGTACATGTATGCACCTGTATTGTGAGCATAGAGTAGTACATGTATGCACCTGTATTGTGAGCATGGAGTAGTACATGTATGCACCTGTATTGTTGGCATAGTGTAGTACATGTATGCACCTGTATCGTGAGCATAGAGTAGTACATGTATGCACCTGTATTGTGAGCATAGTGTAGTACATGTATGCACCTGTATTGTGAGCATAGAGTAGTACATGTATGCACCTGTATTGTGAGCATAGTGTAGTACATGTATGCACCTGTATTGTGAGCATAGTGTAGTACATGTATGCACCTGTATTGTGAGCATAGAGTAGTACATGTATGCACCTGTATTGTGAGCATAGTGTAGTACATGTATGCACCTGTATTGTGAGCATAGTGTAGTACATGTATGCACCTGTATTGAGTAGTACATGTATGCACCTGTATCGTGAGCATAGAGTAGTACATGTATGCACCTGTATTGTGAGCATAGAGTAGTACATGTATGCACCTGTATTGTGAGCATAGAGTAGTACATGTATGCACCTGTATTGTGAGCATAGAGTAGTACATGTATGCACCTGTATTGTGAGCATAGTGTAGTACATGTATGCACCTGTATTGTGAGCATAGAGTAGTACATGTATGCACCTGTATTGTGAGCATAGAGTAGCACATGTATGCACCTGTATTGTGAGCATAGAGTAGTACATGTATGCACCTGTATTGTGAGCATAGTGTAGTACATGTATGCACCTGTATTGTGAGCATAGTGTAGTACATGTATGCACCTGTATTGTGAGCATAGAGTAGTACATGTATGCACCTGTATTGTGAGCATGGAGTAGTACATGTATGCACCTGTATTGTTGGCATAGTGTAGTACATGTATGCACCTGTATCGTGAGCATAGAGTAGTACATGTATGCACCTGTATTGTGAGCATAGTGTAGTACATGTATGCACCTGTATCGTGAGCATAGAGTAGTACATGTATGCACCTGTATTGTGAGCATAGAGTAGTACATGTATGCACCTGTATTGTGAGCATAGTGTAGTACATGTATGCACCTGTATTGTGAGCATAGAGTAGTACATGTATGCACCTGTATTGTGAGCATAGAGTAGTACATGTATGCACCTGTATTGTGAGCATAGTGTAGTACATGTATGCACCTGTATTGTGAGCATAGTGTAGTACATGTATGCACCTGTATTGTGAGCATAGAGTAGTACATGTATGCACCTGTATTGTGAGCATAGTGTAGTACATGTATGCACCTGTATTGTGAGCATAGTGTAGTACATGTATGCACCTGTATTGTGAGCATAGAGTAGTACATGTATGCACCTGTATTGTGAGCATAGTGTAGTACATGTATGCACCTGTATTGTGAGCATAGAGTAGTACATGTATGCACCTGTATTGTGAGCATGGAGTAGTACATGTATGCACCTGTATTGTTGGCATAGTGTAGTACATGTATGCACCTGTATTGTGAGCATAGAGTAGTACATGTATGCACCTGTATTGTTGGCATAGTGTAGTACATGTATGCACCTGTATTGTGAGCATAGAGTAGTACATGTATGCACCTGTATTGTGAGCATAGAGTAGTACATGTATGCACCTGTATTGTGAGCATAGAGTAGTACATGTATGCACCTGTATTGTGAGCATAGTGTAGTACATGTATGCACCTGTATTGTGAGCATAGAGTAGTACATGCATGCACCTGTATTGTGAGCATAGTGTAGTACATGTATGCACGTGTATTGTGAGCATAGTGTAGTACATGTATGCACCTGTATTGTGAGCATAGTGTAGCACATGTATGCACCTGTATTGTAAGCATAGAGTAGTACATGTATGCACCTGTATTGTGGGCATAGAGTAGTACATGTATGCACCTGTATTGTGGGCATAGTGTAGTAAATGTATGCACCTGTATTGTGAGCATAGTGTAGTACATGTATGCACCTGTATTGTGAGCATAGTGTAGTACATGTATGCACCTGTATTGTGAGCATAGAGTAGTACATGTATGCACCTGTATTGTGGGCATAGAGTAGTACATGTATGCACCTGTATTGTGAGCATAGAGTAGTACATGTATGCACCTGTATTGTGAGCATAGAGTAGTACATGTATGCACCTGTATTGTGAGCATAGTGTAGTACATGTATGCACCTGTATTGTGAGCATAGTGTAGTACATGTATGCACCTGTATTGTGAGCATAGAGTAGTACATGTATGCACCTGTATTGTGAGCATAGAGTAGTACATGTATGCACCTGTATTGTGAGCATAGTGTAGTACATGTATGCACCTGTATTGTGAGCATAGAGTAGTACATGTATGCACCTGTATTGTGAGCATAGTGTAGTACATGTATGCACCTGTATTGTGAGCATAGTGTAGTACATGTATGCACCTGTATTGTGAGCATAGTGTAGTACATGTATGCACCTGTATTGTGAGCATAGAGTAGTACATGTATGCACCTGTATTGTGAGCATAGAGTAGTACATGTATGCACCTGTATTGTGAGCATAGAGTAGTACATGTATGCACCTGTATTGTGGGCATAGAGTAGTACATGTATGCACCTGTATTGTGAGCATAGTGTAGTACATGTATGCACCTGTATTGTGAGCATAGAGTAGTACATGTATGCACCTGTATTGTGAGCATAGTGTAGTACATGTATGCACCTGTATTGTGAGCATAGTGTAGTACATGTATGCACCTGTATTGTGAGCATAGTGTAGTACATGTATGCACCTGTATTGTGAGCATAGAGTAGTACATGTATGCACCTGTACTGTGAGCATAGTGTAGTACATGTATGCACCTGTATTGTGAGCATAGTGTAGTACATGTATGCACCTGTATTGTGGGCATAGTGTAGTACATGTATGCACCTGTATTGTGAGCATAGTGTAGTACATGTATGCACCTGTATTGTGGGCATAGAGTAGTACATGTATGCACCTGTATTGTGAGCATAGAGTAGTACATGTATGCACCTGTATTGTGAGCATAGAGTAGTACATGTATGCACCTGTATTGTGAGCATAGTGTAGTACATGTATGCACCTGTATTGTGAGCATAGTGTAGTACATGTATGCACCTGTATTGTGAGTATAGTGTAGTACATGTATGCACCTGTCTTGTGAGCATAGTGTAGTACATGTATGCACCTGTATTGTGAGCATAGTGTAGTACATGTATGCACCTGTCTTGTGAGCATAGTGTAGTACATGTATGCACCTGTATTGTGAGCATAGTGTAGCACATGTATGCACCTGTATTGTGAGCATAGTGTAGTACATGTATGCACCTGTATTGTGAGCATAGTGTAGTACATGTATGCACCTGTATTGTGAGCATAGTGTAGTACATGTATGCACCTGTATTGTGAGCATAGTGTAGTACATGTATGCACCTGTATTGTGAGCATAGAGTAGTACATGTATGCACCTGTATTGTGAGCATAGAGTAGTACATGTATGCACCTGTATTGTGAGCATAGTGTAGTACATGTATGCACCTGTATTGTGAGCATAGTGTAGTACATGTATGCACCTGTATTGTGAGTATAGTGTAGTACATGTATGCACCTGTCTTGTGAGCATAGTGTAGTACATGTATGCACCTATATTGTGAGCATAGTGTAGTACATGTATGCACCTGTATTGTGAGCATAGAGTAGCACATGTATGCACCTGTATTGTTGGCATAGTGTAGTACATGTATGCACCTGTATTGTGAGCATAGTGTAGTACATGTATGCACCTGTCTTGTGAGCATAGTGTAGTACATGTATGCACCTGTATTGTGAGCATAGTGTAGCACATGTATGCACCTGTATTGTGAGCATAGTGTAGTACATGTATGCACCTGTATTGTGAGCATAGAGTAGTACATGTATGCACCTGTATTGTGAGCATAGTGTAGTACATGTATGCACCTGTATTGTGAGCATAGTGTAGTACATGTATGCACCTGTATTGTGAGCATAGAGTAGTACATGTATGCACCTGTATTGTGAGCATAGTGTAGTACATGTATGCACCTGTATTGTGAGCATAGAGTAGTACATGTATGCACCTGTATTGTGAGTATAGTGTAGTACATGTATGCACCTGTATTGTGAGCATAGTGTAGTACATGTATGCACCTGTATTGTGAGCATAGTGTAGTACATGTATGCACCTGTATTGTGAGCATAGTGTAGTACATGTATGCACCTGTATCGTGAGCATAGAGTAGTACATGTATGCACCTGTATTGTGAGCATAGTGTAGTACATGTATGCACCTGTATTGTGAGCATAGAGTAGTACATGTATGCACCTGTATTGTGAGCATAGAGTAGTACATGTATGCACCTGTATTGTGAGCATAGAGTAGTACATGTATGCACCTGTATTGTGAGCATAGTGTAGTACATGTATGCACCTGTATTGTGAGCATAGAGTAGTACATGTATGCACCTGTATTGTGAGCATAGAGTAGTACATGTATGCACCTGTATTGTGAGCATAGAGTAGTACATGTATGCACCTGTATTGTGGGCATAGTGTAGTACATGTATGCACCTGTATTGTGAGCATAGTGTAGTACATGTATGCACCTGTATTGTGAGCATAGTGTAGTACATGTATGCACCTGTATTGTGAGCATAGTGTAGTACATGTATGCACCTGTATTGTGAGCATAGAGTAGTACATGTATGCACCTGTATTGTGAGCATAGAGTAGTACATGTATGCACCTGTATTGTGAGCATAGTGTAGTACATGTATGCGCCTGTATTGTGAGCATAGTGTAGTACATGTATGCACCTGTATTGTGAGCATGGAGTAGTACATGTATGCACCTGTATTGTGAGCATAGAGTAGTACATGTATGCACTTGTATTGTGAGCATAGAGTAGTACATGTATGCACCTGTATTGTGAGCATAGAGTAGTACATGTATGCACCTGTATTGTGAGCACAGAGTAGTACATGTATGCACCTGTATTGTGAGCATAGTGTAGTACATGTATGCACCTGTATTGTGAGCATAGAGTAGTACATGTATGCACCTGTATTGTGAGCATAGAGTAGTACATGTATGCACCTGTATTGTGAGCATAGAGTAGTACATGTATGCACCTGTATTGTGAGCATAGTGTAGTACATGTATGCACCTGTATTGTGAGCATAGAGTAGTACATGTATGCACCTGTATTGTGAGCATAGTGTAGTACATGTATGCACGTGTATTGTGAGCATAGAGTAGTACATGTATGCACCTTATTGTGAGCATAGTGTAGTACATGTATGCACCTGTATTGTGAGCATAGTGTAGTACATGTATGCACCTGTATTGTGAGCATAGAGTAGCACATGTATGCACCTGTATTGTGAGCATAGAGTAGTACATGTATGCACCTGTATTGTGAGCATAGTGTAGTACATGTATGCACCTGTATTGTGAGCATAGTGTAGTACATGTATATGCACCTATATTGTGAGCTTCATCAAACACCACCACAGATGCCTTCGGGAACTCCTTAGAGACCATGTCTGCAATCTTGGGGTCCAGCATGTAGGCGTAGTTAAATACTACCACATTAGCTTGCTGGAGCTAAAGAAAATGAGAGGAAAAGAACGAAGAGGGAGAGAGGAAGAGCCCCCAGGGAGAGGAAATAAATACAGGTAAATGATTAGTTTAGTCACCAGGTAGGACAGAGATGACTCCTCCTTACCACGTGTCTGGCCAGGAAGTACGGACACCAACCTTTCTTCGTACCCAGTTCCTTCATGTCATCCTAGGGGGGAAGGGGAAGGAAGACAACAGAGGGACATAGAAAAGAAGAAAGAGAGTGAGAGGCGAGGAAAAAGTGAGAGAAGAGAGAAAATGAGGAGCAGCGACTGAGAGGACTGCTATTGTGTTCAGCTATCATGTACTAGCTGACCAGTCCATAAACTCCTGGAGGGACGCCATCCTTCCGCCCCCATTCTTCCAGTGCCTATTAGGACAGACACATACAAACATATGCACAGATAGAGATCATTATGGGCATTGCCATACTACAGTAACTACAGGTATTCTGCATCACTGCATGAGGTATTTCTGTGTTGATGATGCAACCTTCCTTGTGGTGAGATCATGTAACATGATGACTGCAGCTGCAGCTCAAGTTATTGCTACAGGTTATAGCCAGCAGCTGTCCCTCAATACATATCTGCATATCTATGACTTTGCATTTTCTTTGGGAAGTTGCTATGACAACAGCTTCACTCTAGTTAGTTAGATAAAAATCCCTAGTAAAATTTTGTTGAAAGGCAGTTTCTCCCATTAGGTAACTGCCTCCCACCCCCTACACCCACCACAACCACAACACACAAACACACACACAAACTCCTGTATATTACCCTGATGTAATTGTGTGGGGACTCCAGAGGAACAGAGCAGGTGGAGGATATATATAAGTATGGGGGACTCCAATGGAACAGAGCAGGTGGTGGATATATATATATATAAGTGTGGGGGACTCCAGAGGAACAGATCAGGTAGTGGAGCCCCAACTGTAAACAGTGCCTCCTTAACTGTGCTCAGACCACTCACCATCTGTGGACATTCTTGCCATTCCTCTATTGTTAATGTGTTGGTAACAATTAAACCTCAAGGCTGTGAACACTGAATATGTCAATGACTTCATGAGATACTTTTTACCTGGTGCAGTATGGGGTCTAGAATGCAGTTGTGGGATGTGTGTGTGTGCGTGTGTGTTGAGTGTGTGTGTGTGTGTGTGTTGAGTGTGTGTGTGTGTATGTGTGTGTGTTGAGTGTGTGCGGTGTCTTGAGTGTGTGTGACGCATTTCTCATAGACAGATTCCTTTTCTTCGGTCATGGGCTTCTCTCTCAAAAAAAAACATGGACACACTGATTTTCCCCCTGTACTGTTTATGTGTATGAGCGTGTTTATGTGTATGTGCTGTGTATGTTTGTGGGGTGTCTGCATGAAAACTGCCTTGTGGAACAATGGGATTAGTCTCGTGCAAGCAAGTCCCACAGTCCTGAGGAGGATAACTCCCATAGTCATTGTTAGTTAACACATCCAGCAACAAAGGTCACTTTTTGGAACCCAGAGCAGAGGGTTCCTAAAAAACAACAACCACTTTAGTTTACAGAGGGAGAGCATCAAAACCAAAAGCACTAGATTCACTCAAAGGAAGCCAATATGTCTCATGTTCATATAATTGCATTAGCAACCAGCACTCCCAGGCAGGCATGTGTGAGGCAAACCTTGCATGGCAACTAGCTCTCCCAGGCAGGCACCTACTGGTGTGTGAGGCAAATCTTGCATGGCAACTAGCTCTCCCAGGCACAAATCTTGCATGGCAACTAGCTCTCCCAGGCAGTCACCTACTGGCGTGTGAGGCAAATCTTGCATGGCAACTAGCTCTCCCAGGCAGTCACCTACTGGTGTGTGAGGCAAACCTTGCATGGCAACCAGCTCTCCCAGGCAGTCACCTACTGGTGTGTGAGGCAAACCTTGCATGGCAACCAGCTCTCCCAGGCAGGCACCTACTGGTGTGTGAGGCAAACCTTGCATGGCAACCAGCTCTCCCAGGCAGTCACCTACTGGTGTGTGATGCAAACCTTGCATGGCAACTAGCTCTCCCAGGCAGTCACCTACTGGTGTGTGAGGCAAACCTTGCATGGCAACCAGTTCTCCCAGGCATTCACCTACTGGTGTGTGAGGCAAACCTTGCATGGCAACCAGCTCTCCCAGGCAGTCACCTACTGGTGTGTGAGGCAAACCTTGCATGGCAACCAGCTCTCCCAGGCAGTCACCTACTGGTGTGTGAGGCAAACCTTGCATGGCAACCAGCTCTCCCAGGCAGTCACCTACTGGTGTGTGAGGCAAACCTTGCTTGGCAACCAGCTCTCCCAGGCAGTCACCTACTGGTGTGTGAGGCAAACCTTGCATGGCAACCAGCTCTCCCAGGCAGGCACCTACTGGTGTGTGAGGCAAACCTTGCATGGCAACCAGCTCTCCCAGGCAGTCACCTACTGGTGTGTGAGGCAAACTTTGCATGGCAACCAGTTCTCCCAAGCCATCTCCTGTGAGGACTGCTTCACTCAGCTATAATTATTCTAAGCTGCATAAGGTGGAGCCCTGAGCTCTCCTAGCAACCTACTCATGATAATCAGGGTTTCATTTAGAAAATTGTCCAAGGGGGGGCAACTGGAGGAATCAGGATATTAAGGGAGGGCATGATGTCAAGCACTTATCAACATCAATAAGAATTTTAATAATACAATTTGTATTTCCAAGAAGGGGTTTCAAGGGGGAGCAGCCCCCCCCCCCCCCCCCCCCCCCCGAATGAAACACTGATGGCATCCTCACCTCATAGTAGGAACACACCGGAATCCTGTTGTCTTGCTGGTGTCTCCTTCGCTGAAAAGATGCTGTCAACCTGTGACACTTGCTGTCTACCAATTTCCCTTTCTCCTTGCTCACCTGCACATCACATGACCAACACAATAGGTCACCTGATATCACGTCCAAAAAACCTGACATCACATACCCATCAAAATATATCATCTGACGTCACGTCCAACAATAGTTCACCTGACACATGCCCACAAAAGATCACATGACATCACATGAATGGGTCATGTAATATCATGTGCCCAAAACAAAAGATCACCTGACATAACATAGAATAGGTCCTGTAATATCATGTGCCCAACACAAAAGATCACCTGATATCACATGAATGGGTCATGTAATATCATGTGCCCAACACAAAAGATCACCTGACACCACATAGATTGGGTCCTGTAATATCATGTGCCCAACACAAAAGATCACCTGACATCATATGAATGGGTCATGTAATATCATGTGCCCAACACAAAAGATCACCTGACATCACATGAATGGGTCATGTAATATCATGTGCCCAACACAAAAGATCACCTGACATCACATGAATGGGTCATGTAATATCATGTGCCCAACACAAAAGATCACCTGATATCACATGAATGGGTCATGTAATATCATGTACCCAGCCAACATCACACATCCAACACACCTGACACCAGATACTGCCATTTTCCTTTTCTCAAGTGTTAAATAAATTTTGTTTGTATTATTATTTCACAGTAGCAGTTTCACAATCACATGCTGCGCAGTCCTCTGCTCCCAATGTGACCAGCTGATATAGTGCCTGGGGCTATTGCTTCAGCAAGCCTGGAAGTGGAGTGAGTAGGAGAGTGATGAGGTGAGGTTGAAGAACACCCTATGTGGTTCACTGCCACTGCTGCCACAGAATGCTGTGTCGTGTGGGCTCACTATCCCTCACAGACTCCCTTCCGGCTGCTGACAAGATAGCCGTGTGTTCCATGGTGGCCTCTCTTAGAGACTCCCTAGCAGTAGTCTCTTCTCCAGCTGTGCCAGCACTGTACAGCCTCTCACACAGCAAGGCTCCTCACACTCATCCCTACTAGTAGTGTCTTCTCCAGCTGTGCCAGCACTGTACAGCCTCTCACACAGCAAGGCTGTACAGTGCAGGCACAGCTGGAGAAGAGACTGCTACTAGGGATGGGTGGGTGGAGCCTTACTGTGTGAGAGGCTGTGCTAGCGTACTTACTGATTGTGTGTATCTGGCACACAAATAATTTCTCTGTGAATTGAATTTTGCTCGGGTAAATTGAAAAAGTTCAAACGAATATTCATTGACGGAAATAAGGCCACAAGTGTGTTAACCAAAAACACTTTCACACTTGTCTCTTAACGAGCCACATTCCCATATCATAGTTCTACTCTCATGTCCAATTCCATACACGTGATTTTGGATTGCAAACTGGTTAGTCCCATGCGCATATTTCCATTCCACCCATTTCCATGCCATTGTGTTGGAACTGACCTCGGGATGGATGCAGAGGTTCTTGCGGGCACTGAGGGCAACGGCTAATAGTTGAGGAGATTCCCCTAATTCCTTGCGGTAGGCCTCCATCAATGACTTCAGCTCCTCCATCACCTATGAATATCATCAATACCGAGATATGAATAACATCAATATGAGCTGAATACCATCAATACTGACATGAATACCATCAATACTGAGCTATGAATACCATAATCATACCAATACTGGACTGTCATAATAACCTTGAAATTGTATTCTCTCGATGTTTGGACTAGATGGTCTAGCATCATTATGCACCAATTCCAGGGGCACCATCTTAGACCAAACACACACAAACTAAGGATATATAAAGTAACAATAATAAGCTTTATCATGTAGCTATCTACTCCACTCATAGAGAATAGTACAAATAGAACTACTGTGATATTTTACCATATCGCGTACTTGTTATTACCTATACGATATGCGCATGCTCAGTAAAGGTTTGCGCATCCTCAGTCCCATGATAAATACATTATTAAATTGATAAGGTGAAATATCACTCGTCTGATTGGCCGTTATTTTCACTCATGCCTGCGGCACTCGTGGAAATACTAGCCACAGACTCGTGATATTTCCCCGTATCAATGTAATAATGTATATTTATTGCTTTGACTCCATCAACAACAACAAAAAAGCACAAGAGTGCACCCTGTAGACCACATAATTGACGGCTTTACCATATGGAATCATGTACATTATGGTCTTTAAAATGATCATGTATAATTTAAAATGGTAAAGGATCGTCAACTTGTGTGTTTTCCACAAGGTGCACTGGGTTGTTGTTTTTTATTAAAATTAAAAAAATACAAAAAATTGTTCACGTCTCTAGTTGTTTGTTTGTTGGTTGTTTTAGTTGTTGTTTAGCTCCACAAACCAAACAGTGGAAAAGAAGGGTCAGTAATCGTGTTTCATTTTTCTTAATGTGATCTTATGAACAGTACCCCAGCCAGCACACACCATACCCCGCTGCTTTGTTACCCGAGTCAGTGCCTCATTAGAGACTTACTACAACAATCTCCTTCAAGGAGTTGGCCCAAACATTGCTTAGCTACAACAATCTCCTTCAAGGAGTTGGCAAGAGTTGCAAGGAGAACTCCAGAATATACCTGGTCCCAGCCCTAGCCACACCCCCAAGCCTAGCCATACTCCCTAGCCCCAGTACTGATTCTGGGATCCATGCCTGTAGGGACATGGATATTCCAAGTATCCAAGGATATCTATCCCAGGATGTCCTGGGGAAGGCTGGCATGCACGGAAGGAAATTAAAAAATATATATATTTTTTAGGTCTTCCCCCCCCCCCCCCCCCTTTGCTACCGCGACCAATTAAAATCACACTGAAGGAGATTTTGAGTCAATAATGGGTGAAGCCATTGTTACTGTAGGTTGCTAAGCAACTGCCAAAGGAGTGCTATGTATAAGGAGGTATGTAATATTCTTGTAGTTGGAGGTTTGTGAGGTACACCATTTTAAAAACACACTTACAAGTCTCTACAGAGGGCAAGATAGAATCACAAGAAGGTGTGGAGTACTTGCTGCTTGGCACTCTGTGATCAGTTACACAAACACATGCCTCCTCCCACACCTCTTCCCAAGAGCACTTCCAGAGTGCAAAGTGCATAGCCATAACATGCATAATTGAACACCACTGAGATATAATCCAGGTCCCCTACTATACCTCTCACCCAGCCTCCCACCCTCCCCACCCTCTCACCCCTCCTCTCCCTCTCACCCTCTTCTCCATCTCACCCCTTCCCCAGCCTCCCACCCTCCTCTCCCTCCTCCCCTCCCCTCTTCTCTCTCTTCTCCACCCGCACTCTCCACTGGCTCTCTCTCTGCTGTCAGCAAACGGTACTGGCACACCCTATGAACATAAGCAACTATCCTCCAAGGCCTATGAATATATGAATAATTATCTCAAGGCCTATGATATATGAATAATTATCTCAAGGCCTATGATATATGAATAATTATCTCAAGGCCTAAAGCCTATGAATATATGAATAATTATCTCAAGGCCTATGAATAATTATCTCGAGGCCTGTGAATATATATGAATATATGAATAATTATCTCAAGGCCTATGAATATATGAATAATTATCTCAAGGCCTATGAATATATGAATAATTACCAACTCCTCCAAGGCCTATGAATATATGAATAATTATCAACTACTCCAAGGCCTATGAATATATGAATAATTAATTCATATACCAACTACTACCTCACTACTCCAAGGCCTATGAATATATGAATAATTACCAACTACTTCAAGGCCTATGAATATATGAATCATTATCTCAAGGCATATGAAATATGAATCATTATCTCAAGGCCTATGAATATATGAATCATTATCTCAAGGCATATGAAATATGAATCATTATCTCAAGGCCTATGAATATATGAATCATTATCTCAAGGCATATGAAATATGAATCATTATCTCAAGGCCTATGAATATATGAATAATAATTACCAACTACTCACAAGACAAAAATGAGCATGAACAATGAACTTTAATCAACCAAATGCTGATGCCACTTAGTCACACCTTTATGGCTGGTTGGAATCCTAACACCCACACACAGAGAGAGAGAAGGTAGTGAGAGACACACACAACCCACACACACAGAGAGAGAGTGGAGAAAATGACTGCACCATATCCAATATACATATACATACATGTAAGTTTGAAGTTGGCTCAGGTATTCTCTTAACAGTTCAGAGTTCAAGTCACTAAAGAAAGAACTGCATCTCTCACCACTGAGGCAGCCAACTGTTGCCTGGCACCAGTTGTGTGTGTGTGTTTGTGTGTGTGGGGGGGGGGGGGGGGGGGGGGGGCACTTCACCTCTCATTACCTGCCACCACCTCACAGTGGGAGGCCATGAGTGAGGCACTTCACCTCTCATTACCTGCCACCACCTCACAGTGGGTGGCCATGAGTGAGGCACTTCACTTCTCATTACCTGCCACCACCTCACAGTGGGAGGCCATGAGTGAGGCACTTCACCTCTCATTACCTGCCACCGCCTCACAGTGGGAGGCCATGAGTGAGGCACTTCACCTCTCATTACCTGCCACCACCTCACAGTGGGAGGCCATGAGTGAGGCACTTCATCTCTCATTACCTGCCACCACCTCACAGTGGGAGGCCATGAGTGAGGCACTTCACCTCTCATTACCTGCCATCACCTCACAGTGGGAGGCCATGAGTGAGGCACTTCACTTCTCATTACCTGCCACCACCTCACAGTGGGAGGCCATGAGTGAGGCACTTCACCTCTCATTACCTGCCACCACCTCACAGTGGGAGGCCATGAGTGAGGCACTTCACCTCTCATTACCTGCCACCACCTCACAGTGGGAGGCCATAAGTTATTGTTAAGCTTGGCCTGTGTTATCTAACAAATGCTAGCACAAAGAAACTGAATATAGTGATAGAAAATAGGAGCTAGAGCCAGCGCCAAGTTGGGGTAAAGTTGGGGTAAAGTTTGCTAGTCCTCAGTCCTCAATTATATTTCATTCATTTCCAACCCTTCATCGTCGTCATCGAGGTCCGGAAAGTGTCACTAAAATCTTGAATTCTCGACTTTCCCTGGAAGGAAGCTCAGTAATTTGAGGTACACCTTCCGGCCACCACCCCTGCTTTAGGCAGTCAAATTCTCCATCTTTGCTGCCATCCTCCTGGATGTTCTCACCTTCAGCTTGGGAATTAAAACGTATCTGTGCATGCGGGAGACGAGCGCACATTGCGAATCCAATTCGAGGGCGTACACTTTTATTATTCGGACGTAATGAAGCAAACGCTATCCAAGGGAGAATACCATTCGAGGAAATAACGATATATTGGATTGAAAATTATATTGGATTGAAAATAAAGGAAGACTGTACCCATGTTGATCACATCCAGCTTGATGACCTTTTACCATTTCAAATCATCAGAATAAATGGTAAAGGGTCATCTAATGTTTGTGGTCAAAGTACACTCCTACAAAAATATAAAAACATGTTTTGTTCTCGTTTCAAGTTGTTTGTTTGTTTGTTTGTTTCTGTGTTTTATAATTGAGCGGTGGAGGACTACACTAAGTCAGTTCCACAAAGTTCACCTCAGAGCTGTATACTGTTGACACTGCACATGCCAATACATGTCATGTCTTGTTGTTGACCGTGCCCATGTAGGGTCAGCTACAGCCTCCTTCAAGGGCTTTATAAGAGGTGCACGGGAGAACTCCGCCAGCAAAACAGCAGATGTTTTGGTAGAGGATCAACCACAGCCTACTTTGAGCAGGAGCAAGAATTCCACAAACCAAACAGCAAAACTGAGCGCAGGTCATTCGATCATATAACACAGCACAATGATGCGCTTGATGGTATCATGGATGAGATCGCATGCACACACACACACACACACACACTGGATGATCCCTACAACTGCTTTATTCCGCAACGCAGAAAGAGACTAGTCGTGGACGTGCATTGCAGCATTTGGAGTCTCCTGGTGTCAAAGCTCTTATAAATGAATCCATTGCGTGTACTGTAAGTCATGCCAGGGCAAAAGATCGATGCACAAACTTGAAGATGAATTCCACAGGTTTGGTCACACTTGCAGCGTTTAAATATTTTAAATGTTGGTTTACTACCTTAGGGACTTGAGGTACACTGGCAGTCTTGTTGGAGCTAATGGCAGCTGAAACCACATGGCATTTAGGTAGCTAAGAAGCTGTCCATGGATGTGAGTTTTAGATGAGATATGAGCTTAAGTTTTGGGGAATTTTCTGCCTACGATTTGAAGCCAAAATAGAGAGCACCACTGCCATTCCCGATACTATTCAATATAGAGAGCAACACTAGAAATCCTATACTATTCAATATAGAGAGCACCACTGCCATTCCTGATACTATTGTTACTCCATTCTAGTGAGCAGAGGATTCCACACCAAAGGTGCAGGGAGGAAAATATTCATGAACACTGATATACATTTCTGAAGACATATAGAATATAGAATACCTCCATGGCAAGTAAATAAGGTGTTCTTAGGGCCAGAGGCACCCTCGCTAGCAAACTGCTTGTGCTATGCAAGCTCTAACGTGTATCCAGTGAGCTCTGTAGGAAAGGCTGCCATGTTGTGTCATTTGTGAGCTATAAAAACCACATGGGCTTATCCAAAACAAGATGGCACTTTTGGATGGTGGCTTCAAAGAAGGGGCCCATGTCCCGATTTTGAAAAAACAGCTGGGGCATCTATCTGCCTTTGTAGGTCAAGGTTCGTCCATATCCGACCTTTTATTCGACCTTCAAAAGGTGTCAAACACTTCAAAACTTTTACTTTATTAGCATCTAGGACATGTCAACACCTCCCCCTCTACTCGTGAAGTCAATGTCAACACCTCCCCCTCTACTCATGAAGTCAATGTCAATACCTCACCCTCTACTCATGAAGTCAATGTCAACACCTCCCCCTCTACTCATGAAGTCAATGTCAACACCTCCAATGTCAACACCTCCCCCTCTACTCATGAAGTCAATGTCAACACCTCCCCCTCTACTCATGAAGTCAATGTCAACACCTCCCCCTCTACTCATGAAGTCAATGTCAACACCTCCCCCTCTACTCATGAAGTCAATGTCAACACCTCCCCCTCTACTCATGAAGTCAATGTCAACACCTCCCCCTCTACTCATGAAGTCAATGTCAACACCTCCACCTCTACTCATGAAGTCAATGTCAACATCTCCCCCTCTACTCATGAAGTCAATGTCAACACCTCCCCCTCTACTCGTGAAGTCAATGTCAACACCTCCCCCTCTACTCGTGAAGTCAATGTCAACACCTCCCCCTCTACTCGTGAAGTCAATGTCAACACCTCCCCCTCTACTCATGAAGTCAATGTCAACACCTCCCCCTCTACTCATTAAGTCAATGCCAACACCTCCCCCTCTACTCATGAAGTCAATGCCAACACCTCCCCCTCTACTCATTAAGTCAATGTCAACACCTCCCCCTCTACTCACGAAGTCAATGTCAACACCTCACCCTCTACTCATGAAGTCAATGTCAACACCTCCCCCTCTACTCATGAAGTCAATGTCAACACCTCCCCCTCTACTCATGAAGTCAATGTCAACACCTCCCCTCTACTCTTGAAGTCAATGTCAACACCTCCCCCTCTACTAGTGAAGTCAATGTCAACACCTCCCCCTCTACTCATGAAGTCAATGTCAACACCTCCCCCTCTACTCATGAAGTCAATGTCAACACCTCACCCTCTACTCATGAAGTCAATGTCAACACCTCCCCCTCTACTCATGAAGTCAATGTCAACACCTCCCCCTCTACTAATGAAGTCAATGTCAACACCTCCCCCTCTACTCATGAAGTCAATGTCAACACCTCCCCCTCTACTCATGAAGTCAATGTCAACACCTCCCCCTCTACTCATGAAGTCAATGTCAACACCTCCCCCTCTACTCATGAAGTCAATGTCAACACCTCCCCCTCTACTCTTGAAGTCAATGTCAACACCTCCCCCTCTACTCATGAAGTCAATGTCAACACCTCCCCCTCTACTCATGAAGTCAATGTCAACACCTCCCCCTCTACTCATGAAGTCAATGTCAACACCTCCCCCTCTACTCGTGAAGTCAATGTCAACACCTCCCCCTCTACTCATGAAGTCAATGTCAACACCTCCCCCTCTACTCATGAAGTCAATGTCAACACCTCCCCCTCTACTCATGAAGTCAATGTCAACACCTCCACCTCTACTCATGAAGTCAATGTCAACACCTCCCCCTCTACTCATGAAGTCAATGCCAACACCTCCCCCTCTACTCATGAAGTCAATGTCAACACCTCCCCCTCTACTCATGAAGTCAATGTCAACACCTCCTCTACTCATGAAGTCAATGTCAACACCTCCCCCTCTACTCATGAAGTCAATGTCAACACCTCCCCCTCTACTCATGAAGTCAATGTCAACACCTCACCCTCTACTCATGAAGTCAATGTCAACACCTCCCCCTCTACTCATGAAGTCAATGTCAACACCTCCCCCTCTACTCATGAAGTCAATGTCAACACCTCCCCCTCTACTCATGAAGTCAATGTCAACACCTCCCCCTCTACTCATGAAGTCAATGTCAACACCTCCCCCTCTACTCATGAAGTCAATGTCAACACCTCCTCTACTCATGAAGTCAATGTCAACACCTCCCCCTCTACTCATGAAGTCAATGTCAACACCTACCCCTCTACTCATGAAGTCAATGTCAACACCTCCCCCTCTACTCATGAAGTCAATGTCAACACCTCCCCCTCTACTCATGAAGTCAAGGTCAACACCTCCCCTCTACTCATGAAGTCAATGTCAACACCTCCCCCTCTACTCGTGAAGTCAATGTCAACACCTCCCCCTCTACTCATGAAGTCAATGTCAACACCTCCCCCTCTACTCGTGAAGTCAATGTCAACACCTCCCCCTCTACTCATGAAGTCAATGTCAACACCTCCCCCTCTACTCGTGAAGTCAATGTCAACACCTCCCCCTCTACTCATGAAGTCAATGTCAACACCTCCCCCTCTACTAGTGAAGTCAATGTCAACACCTCCCCCTCTACTCATGAAGTCAATGTCAACACCTCCCCCTCTACTCATGAAGTCAATGTCAACACCTCCCCCTCTACTCGTGAAGTCAATGTCAACACCTCCCCCTCTACTCATGAAGTCAATGTCAACACCTCCCCCTCTACTCGTGAAGTCAATGTCAACACCTCCCCCTCTACTCATGAAGTCAATGTCAACAACTCCCCCTCTACTCATGAAGTCAATGTCAACACCTCCCCCTCTACTCGTGAAGTCAATGTCAACAACTCCCCCTCTACTCATGAAGTCAATGTCAACACCTCCCCCTCTACTCGTGAAGTCAATGTCAACACCTCCCCCTCTACTCGTGAAGTCAATGTCAACACCTCCCCCTCTACTCATGAAGTCAATGTCAACACCTCCCCTCTACTCGTGAAGTCAATGTCAACACCTCCCCCTCTACTCGTGAAGTCAATGTCAACACCTCCCCCTCTACTCATTAAGTCAATGCCAACACCTCCCCCTCTACTCATGAAGTCAATGTCAACACCTCCCCCTCTACTCATGAAGTCAATGCCCTCTACTCTTGAAGTCAATGTCAACACCTCCCCCTCTACTCATGAAGTCAATGTCAACACCTCCCCCTCTACTCATGAAGTCAATGTCAACACCTCCCCCTCTACTCATGAAGTCAATGCCCTCTACTCTTGAAGTCAATGTCAACACCTCCCCCTCTACTCATGAAGTCAATGTCAACACCTCCCCCTCTACTCATGAAGTCAATGTCAACACCTCCCCCTCTACTCATGAAGTCAATGCCAACACCTCCCCCTCTACTCTTGAAGTCAATGTCAACACCTCCCCCTCTACTCATGAAGTCAATGTCAACACCTCCCCTCTACTCATGAAGTCAATGTCAACACCTCACCCTCTACTCATGAAATCAACACCTCCCCCTCTACTCTTGAAGTCAATGTCAACACCTCCCCCTCTACTCATGAAGTCAATGTCAACACCTCCCCCTCTACTCATGAAGTCAATGCCCTCTACTCTTGAAGTCAATGTCAACACCTCCCCCTCTACTCATGAAGTCAATGTCAACACCTCCCCCTCTACTCATGAAGTCAATGTCAACACCTCCCCCTCTACTCATGAAGTCAATGTCAACACCTCCCCCTCTACTCATGAAGTCAATGCCAACACCTCCCCCTCTACTCATGAAGTCAATGTCAACACCTCCCCCTCTACTCATGAAGTCAATGTCAACACCTCCCCCTCTACTCATGAAGTCAATGTCAACACCTCCCCCTCTACTCATGAAGTCAATGCCCTCTACTCTTGAAGTCAATGTCAACACCTCCCCCTCTACTCATGAAGTCAATGTCAACACCTCCCCCTCTACTCATGAAGTCAATGTCAACACCTCCCCCTCTACTCATGAAGTCAATGTCAACACCTCCCCCTCTACTCATGAAGTCAATGTCAACACCTCCCCCTCTACTCATGAAGTCAATGCCAACACCTCCCCCTCTACTCATGAAGTCAATGTCAACACCTCCCCCTCTACTCATGAAGTCAATGTCAACACCTCCCCCTCTACTCATGAAGTCAATGTCAACACCTCCCCCTCTACTCATGAAGTCAATGTCAACACCTCCCCCTCTACTCATGAAGTCAATGTCAACACCTCCCCCTCTACTCATGAAGTCAATGTCAACACCTCCCCCTCTACTCATGAAGTCAATGTCAACACCTCCCCCTCTACTCATGAAGTCAATGTCAACACCTCCCCCTCTACTCATGAAGTCAATGTCAACACCTCCCCCTCTACTCATGAAGTCAATGTCAACACCTCCCCCTCTACTCATGAAGTCAATGTCAACACCTCCCCCTCTACTCGTGAAGTCAATGTCAACACCTCCCCCTCTACTCATGAAGTCAATGTCAACACCTCCCCCTCTACTCGTGATGTCAAGAACAACATGTTTTATTTGGGAGGGGGCTGGGAGGGGGGGGGGGGGGGGGGGGATTGAAAAAAGCTCAACTTTAGTTCAGCATTCTGCACGCCCACACACCCCGCCCTTCATCCGGCCCTGCTGTCGTAACCATGCCAACCAACCAACCTTGTCGATCTCCTGCAGTGTGCGCGAGCAGTAGATGAGCTTGGTGAGCTGGTGCCGGTGTGTCTGCAGGTAGGCCACGATGACAGCGAGAAGAGAGATGGTTTTCCCCGTACCAGATGGCATCTCCAGCACACAATGGCCCTATGAAAACCACACCCACAACATGATATTCAGAAGGAGGCAGTGATTAGCCAGAGACATCAATTATTATTATTAGGCAGAGCAACACAAAATGTTTTCCAATTCAGTAACTTCCTGTCTTAAAAATAACCACCTGAGCAAGGAAGAAGGAGAAAGATGTCGAAACATCAGTTTCTAAGATTAAAATCCGATATGAGAAAATAGACCATTTATGCATCATTATCAACATTATAGCACAACTATTTTCATAGCGTATGCCCCCCCCCCATGCCGCCCCCCACCCCCCACTCCAATGTAGCAAATACTCTCGCTTGCTCTATAGTCACATGCACAGTAGCTCTTGGTCAGGAAAGACCCTTTACCAATTCCTATACTATTATTTAGGGTCTGGTCAATGTTCAGTCATGTGACTTGCAATTTAGTCATGTGACTTGGAGTCAACTTTTTGTTGTTGTTGCTGTTTGCACGGAGTACTTCCATCACCTGGCTCCGGAACGAAAAACTGACCACAAGCATAGTGGTCGGTAAAGGGTCACCAAGAAAGATAGCAGCTCTAAGCACAGCGGAAGAGTTGCTATGTGTCTGTCTTATATCTGCTGAGCCCGGGAGAGGCCCCGGCAGAACAAGTCTCCAATAAAGGCCAAACCCATGGGTGTGGCTTTGCTGGCACTCTATAATGGGAGTGGGCTCTAGTAGTTGACAAGTTTGAAAAACAAAAATATTGACAACAACAACAACAAGAAAATGCATCTCAAATCCATACACTACACACACAGTTTGCTTGGTAAGAAGTAGACAGCAATTTTGCTTTTCCTACTACTAGTGCAGACGTCTTGGAGCTCCAGACCTTTAGCAAGCTCTTCCTTACTCAACAGAAGATGCATCCACTGATGACGACCACTCCCTCACACAAACTCACTTGGTCACTACTTGGCCTCCTAGGCCTTAACCACGTGCTATTAGATACTAGGCCACACACCTGGTTTTGAATATTCAACCCCCTGGGGACCGTCCTGCAACACTTCCTGTGTAGCTGGAGCACTGCACCCATTGCTTGAGCTCTGTGCAAGGCTTTGGCAAGATGTATGGTGGCTGCAGCAGGAGAGGAAGTCCCTTACCAGAGTGAGGTAAGATGTATGGTGGCTGCAGCAGGAGAGGAAGTCCCTTACCAGAGTGAGGTAAGATGTATGGTGGCTGCAGCAGGAGAGGAAGGACCTTACCAGAGTGAGGTAAGATGTATGGTGACTGCAGAAGAGGAAGACCTTACCAGAGTGAGGTAAGATGTATGGTGGCTGCAGCAGGAGAGGAAGGACCTTACCAGAGTGAGGTAAGATGTATGGTGGCTGCAGAAGAGGAAGACCTTACCAGAGTGAGGTAAGATGTATGGTGGCTGCAACAGGAGAGGAAGTCCCTTACCAGAGTGAGGTGTGGACGTAAATAGTGTTTAAAAAGTGCTGGAGTAGTTCTTTGCCACTTAACTTTATTATAATAGTATACACAAACAACACAACAACAACTCAATTAACACGTGCCACAATAGACTATACTACCTTCTCAAAATTAAACTTAAAACTTGCTAATCCTCATGAAAGCCAGAGCATTTTGCTGAAACACCGAGAAGTCAATTAAAAAGTGAGTCATTATATTCTAACTGAGAGTCCATTGAAAGAGCAAAATATTTTATTTAAAAACTAGACAGACTACTGTATGGGTTGTCTTGCCAAAACAGCAAGACATGCCCATCTGTAACAAACCAGGTTGATGATCCTTTACCATTTAAACACTTGCACACACCAATATTGAACTATCGTATGAAAGTTTTTTTTGTGAGAATAAATTTCATTGTGCCAAAATTTTCATTGTTCTGGAGCCACAAAAATGACACGGAAAAATAACACGCACAATTTAAAAAAAATCGATATAATATACTGTTTTGAGAGAAGTACGAGGCTAGGAGATGGATGTGTTCTAAAGAACCTGCTGTGTTCATGGCTATCATGTCTACTACTGCATCTGGAAGGCAGTCATGAGAGCAGTTAGCGCGTAAACAAGAACCTGATAATGTCAATGACAGGTATGCAGTAGCAGTCAAGAAAGCCGGTGTCACTCTTGTAGTTCTTTACTCCCCATTAGCTCCTGCTATAACCTGTGAGTGAAGTGATGTCGATAGCCAGGCCCCTTGTAGTTCTCTACCCTCCATTAGCTCCTGCTATAACCTGTGAGTATGTTGATAGCCAGGCCCCTTGTAGTTCTCTACTCTCCATTAGCTGCTGCTATAACCTGTGAGTGAAGTGATGTCGATAGCAGGGCCCCTTGTAGTTCTCTACTCTCCATTAGCTCCTGCTATAACCTGTGAGTGAAGTGATGTCGATAGCAGGGCCCCTTGTAGTTCTCTACTCTCCATTAGCTACTGCTATAACCTGTGAGTGAAGTGATAGCCAGGCCCCTTGTAGTTCTCTACTCTCCATTAGCTCCTGCTATAACCTGTGAGTGAAGTGATGTCGATAGCAGGGCCCCTTGTAGTTCTCTACACTCCATTAGCTCCTGCTATAACCTGTGAGTGAAGTGATGTCGATAGCAGGGCCCCTTGTAGTTCTCTACTCTCCATTAGCTACTGCTATAACCTGTGAGTGAAGTGATAGCCAGGCCCCTTGTAGTTCTCTACTCTCCATTAGCTCTTGCTATAACCTGTGAGTGAAGTGATGTCGATAGCAGGGCCCCTTGTAGTTCTCTACTCTCCATTAGCTCCTGCTATAACCTGTGAGTGAAGTGATGTCGATAGCAGGGCCCCTTGTAGTTCTCTACTCTCCATTAGCTCCTGCTATAACCTGTGAGTATGTTGATAGCCGGGCCCCTTGTAGTTCTCTACTCTCCATTAGCTCCTGCTATAACCTGTGAGTGAAGTGATGTTGATAGCCAGCCCCTTGTAGTTCTCTACTCTCCATTAGCTCCTGCTATAACCTGTGAGTGAAGTGATGTCGATAGCAGGGCCCCTTGTAGTTCTCTACTCTCCATTAGCTCCTGCTATAACCTGTGAGTATGTTGATAGCCGGGCCCCTTGTAGTTCTCTACTCTCCATTAGCTCCTGCTATAACCTGTGAGTATGTTGATAGCCAGCCCCTTGTAGTTCTCTACTCTCCATTAGCTCCTGCTATAACCTGTGAGTGAAGTGATGTCGATAGCAGGGCCCCTTGTAGTTCTCTACTCTCCATTAGCTCCTGCTATAACCTGTGAGTGAAGTGCTGTTGATAGCCGGGCCCCTTGTAGTTCTCTACTCTCCATTAGCTCCTGCTATAACCTGTGAGTGAAGTGCTGTTGATAGCCGGGCCCCTTGTAGTTCTCTACTCTCCATTAGCTCCTGCTATAACCTGTGAGTGAAGTGATACCCAGGCCCCTTGTAGTTCTCTACTCTCCATTAGCTACTGCTATAACCTGTGAGTGAAGTGATAGCCAGGCCCCTTGTAGTTCTCTACTCTCCATTAGCTGCTGCTATAACCTGTGAGTGAAGTGCTGTTGATAGCCGGGCCTTTGGGATGAGGAAGTCCATTTTTAGGCTTAAAATACTTGCGAAGAGCCCTAGCAAACTCTGGCTCTGATGGTGATGGCACAGCTAGAACAGAAAATAGTTAACATGCAATACACGGACACATGTGTACCTCTTTCCTCTTTCCACATTTCTACGCGCTCCAACATTCAAATTATTTGTTATCATAAATATTTCTTGTCATTTTTGTGGTTGACTCCACCCATGAAAATTAATTTAACAATGAAAAAATCCCTATTTTCATCTGCTGTGGTGCAAGGTGAAGAGAGGTGGCACTCACTCACCTTGGCATCCAGGGTTCTCTTCAGCTCCACCATGTAAGAGTATTGCTCTGGGTAGATGTATTCATAAGGGAACAGAACAGGCATCCCATCCACTGTCAACCTAGCAACAGAAAGGAGAAGGATGAGAGATAAATGGGCTCATACTCCTTCCAAAGCTCCTTACTTCATTTCACTCCCTTCTCAGAAAGTTGCCATGTGATATCGAGTTTGTAATACACGCGACCCTTTCTGACTTTATGTAAAGAGTGTTTCTAACCTCGATAACCTTTTCCTATTTCTCGTCATGGCAGCTGTCCAGACGTCAGTCAGAGCAGCCAAGGATGAGCTGAGGAAGAGGCTCAAGAGGACTTTAGCGGGAATTACTGAGGATTATAAATTGGAGCAGTCTACCCGATTAGTGAGAATGGTGAGAAGTGAAATTCTAAAGATAGACATTCCTTCGACTAGTTGTGTCTGCAATATGATAGCTGCTCTCCAGTGATGAATATAAGAACAGTCAGAGGGTGTCGGTGTATTTGAGTATGAAGCACGAAGTCAGGACGGAAGGAATCCTGGCTGATATCTTCTCCAGTGGGAGGAGCTGTTTTGTACCCTACTATGAACCTCGCGGGACAAACATGGAGATGTTACGTGCTCATTCCATGCAGGATATAGCCTCCATGCCAAAGACGAAGTGGAACATCAGCCAGCCGAGTGGTACTGTGTTGCCATGTGACTGTCATGTGATACTGTTGTGAACAATGTTTGTGTCATATGACTAGCTGATGAGGGGAGAGAGGAGGCCTTGTCTGGTGGTGGCCTTGATCTAATTATCTTTCCTGGCATGGGCTTCACTAAGGTAAATATATTACAATAACCTTCTCAATAATCAACTTGAAATTGTATTCTCTCAATGTTTCGACGAGATGCTCCAGCCTTCATTGGAGCATCTAGTTGAAATGTTGAGAGAATAGGCTGGAGCATCAAGTCGAAATGTCGAGAGAATACAATTTCATTGAGAAGGTTATTGTAATGTTATTATGTCAACTGAGAGTTCATTGAGAGTATATAATAATTATATTATTCTATATTTGTATTTTTTTTACTAAACATTTGTCATATAATTATGTTTTATTTATATATACATTTTGGATGACTAAACTACCAATAGACAACGAACATTTAGATGACCCTTTACCTAGTAATGTAATGGAATTTATATAATCCATATTTTTAAAGAAGCAGTAAAATGTATTCTCGATAAATAGGAAACTGGTGATGTTGTTTTCATTTGGTTATTTATTGACTAGTCAAGTAGCCCACCTATAAGAGGTCACTCCATTTAACACCTGAACTAACCAATCATAGATGTTATTATTTTATCATGTTTATTACTAAAGTAGGCACATGTACATGTATTTATGTTCGGTTAGCTACCTTAAAGCAGTTTATGGTTGTGACGATCCTTTACCACTTCCTGGATGACATGTCATTTCAATATATTCTCACTGCACAGGAAGGCCACAGGATAGGTCATGGTGGGGTAAGACACTCATACCTCTGCTCTCTCTCTCTCTTGTTCTAGTATGTATGCATATTTTCATGGCCTAGGGCTACTATGACGCTTACTATGAAAAGTGCATGAAGAAAGGCTTCAGGCCCAAGACTATTGGTATGTACATAAATACCACTAATGCCCCATTGGGTGATGTAGTTACTTGCAAGCAGGACACTCTTGTGAGGATTGTAGTGCTAGGAAAATAATAGCAAAAAAATAATTAATTGTCATCTAGCAAGGCCTGCCTGCATACAAATAGAGATCCCAGACCTGTGGCACTATAGTCCCTAATTATTTATAAGATAAAAAATGTTTTAGATAATATATTATATATATATACATGTAATATCCTGATGAAGTCCTGATGAAGGCTAGAGCATCTAGTCTAAATGTCAAGAGAATACAATTTCAAGTTGATTACTGATACTGAGAAGGTTATTGTAATTATATACACATATGTACATGTGACTCTGTATATATATATTCGATCCACTTGACAAAGAAGAAATAAAGCATGTATATATTTACCATAATTACCAATGCAGACCACATATTTTAAATGAACACCGTATATATATATATATATTAAGGGGTGATATTCGTGTTCATTATTAAAAGTAAAGGGTCTAATCAATGTGATCTCCATCGTAGATTCTTGTTTTCCCTTCTTGTCAATCCAGTATGTATGTACATGTATATTATATGTGCATATTATTATGTATGTGTATATATACTGTATACATTATATATACATATAATGTATATATGTGCATATTATTATGTATGTGTATATATACTGGATACAACTAAAAAATACATATTTTTTACTTGTAATATTTACAAGTAAAAAATATATATAACATTGTATATATTATATACAATGTTATATATATTTTTTACTTGTAAATATTATTATATATTATATACAGTATATATATATTTTTTAATGGGGCCTGTGCTATATATGTGCATATATACAATATATACTGTATGTACACAACATGATATATAATATGCATTAGTCACAAAATGGGTATTAATTATACGAAAATAATGATGCTGATAGTAAATAACAAGACTAAACAACATTAAACATTACCAAACACAAACCAAACAACCTAAGGGTAAACAACCTAATATAGCCACTAATATAGCCACCACATTACCTGCAATGTTTATTTATTATTCTATTTATTGTTTGCTTGTCGTTTTCTCTCTTCACCTCCAAGAAGTTGCGCAGGCACGATGACTCCAGAGACAACCAAGCAGACGTTATTCTCTGCTACGCTTGTTACTGAAGTAACACTCGCTCTCTCTCTCACTCACTCACTCACACACACACACTCTCAACGAACTCTCAGTTGACAACAAAATTACAATGACCTTCTCAATGATCAACTTGAATTTTACTCTCTCGACGTTCCAACTAGATGCTCTAGCCTTCATCAAGAATGCACATCTATAGTTGACCAGGTGTTGTGGTCTGTGCTGGTAACTAGTGCCACAAAAGTCAACAAATAATTGTTCACTTCTCTGCAGCTACAACACGCAGCAGCTGCTGAATCAATTCAAAGTTGCACAAACATGGGACAGGTGGTAGTGAAGTTGTAGGCAAGTTATGTGTGTGGGAAAGGTACTAGCTAAGATACGAGATCCTTGCCAAATTACACAGCTTCTGCCAGTTTTGTGGCTGACAGTCTACCTCCTTACTGGAGTATCCAAAGGCACTCTTGCTAGAGGACCATTGCCAGAAACGGAATGGCACTTAGACCATTCTTCTGGTTTTGAAAAGTTTAATAATTTTCCAGTGAAGTGTTTTGGGAGCTAAATTGGCCAAAACCATTGCTTGGTGAAGTGTGTTTACTGCACTCACTGATGTGTGTTTAAATGGTGTACAGTACTTGCACTCCCTGATGAAGTGTGTTTATAGGGTGTGCTACTGCACCCCCTAATGAAGTGTGTTTATAGGTGCCTCTTGCCAACCCCTGATGAAGGTTATAGGGGGAATACTGCACCCCCTGATGAAGGTTATAGGGGGTACTGCACCCTCTGATGAAGGGGAATACTGCACCCTCTGATGAAGGTTATAGGGGGAATACTGCACCCTCTGATGAAGGTTATGGGGGGTATACTGCACCCCCTGATGAAGGTTGTAGGGGGTATATGCAGTCCTTGAGGAACACTATGTCCCATAAGTGACATCCGAGCTGAAGGGCTATGTGTCTAGTTCACTGAATAGTTGTGTGGTTGAGTGTGTAGATGATGACGAGTGTTTTGTCCTCCCCTGCAGGTCTTGCGTATGCTTGTGTAAGGTGTGAACACATCCCCACTCACGAGCACGATACTCGACTGGACAAGGTCATATTCTCCGACGATGAATGACTTCAAATGTTTTAGCTGATGTTGAAGTTGTCTGACTTTGCATGGCTTCATGAAGATTTGTCTCCATCAGCTCTTTAAAAATTATTATGTTTCAACCAAATGCTTTTGATCCTTCACCAGGCGAGAACAGAAACATATTGAACCATTGCCCTCCTTCAACTCCACCAGCTTCCCCCCCCCCCCCCCCCCCCCCCCCCCCAAAAAAAAGCTGACTGAATCTAAATTTCGGGCATTTTTGTATAACCTTGTTAATTTAATGAAAATTGAGTGGGTGATGACTAGTCAAGAATCTTCACATTGAGTGGGTGATGACTAGTCAAGAATCTTCACAATGAGTGGGTGATGAGACTAGTCAAGAATCTTCGCATTGAGTGGTGATGACTAGTCAAGAATCTTCACAATGAGTGGGTGATGACTAGTCAAGAATCTTTGCATTGAGTGGTGATGACTAGTCAAGAATCTTCGCAATGAGTGGGTGATGACTAGTCAAGAATCTTCACAATGAGTGGGTGATGACTAGTCGAGAATCTTCACAATGAGTGGGTGATGACTAGTCAAGAATCTTCACAATGAGTGGGTGATGACTAGTCGAGAATCTTCACAATGAGTGGGTGATGACTAGTCAAGAATCTTCACAATGAGTGGGTGATGACTAGTCAAGAATCTTCACATTGAGTGGGTGATGACTAGTCAAGAATCTTCACATTGAGTGGGTGATGACTAGTCAAGAATCTTCACATTGATTGGGTGATGACTAGTCAAGAATCTTCATAATGAGTGGGTGATGACTAGTCAAGAATCTTCACAATGAGTGGGTGATGACTAGTCAAGAATCTTCACAATGTGTGGGTGATGACTAGTCGAGAATCTTCACAATGAGTGGGTGATGACTAGTCGAGAATCTTCACAATGAGTGGGTGATGACTAGTCGAGAATCTTCACAATGAGTGGGTGATGACTAGTCAAGAATCTTCACAATGAGTGGGTGATGACTAGTCAAGAATCTTCACATTGAGTGGGTGATGACTAGTCAAGAATCTTCACAATGAGTGGGCGATGACTAGTCAAGAATCTTCACATTGAGTGGGTGATGACTAGTCGAGAATCTTCACAATGAGTGGGTGATGACTAGTCAAGAATCTTCACATTGAGTGGGTGATGACTAGTCGAGAATCTTCACAATGAGTGGGTGATGACTAGTCAAGATTCTTCACAATGAGTGGGTGATGAGACTAGTCAAGAATCTTCACATTGAGTGGGTGATGACTAGTCAAGAATCTTCACAATGAGTGGGTGATGAGTCAAGAATCTTCACAATGAGTGGGTGATGACTAGTCGAGAATCTTCACATTGAGTGGGTGATGACTAGTCAAGAATCTTCACAATGAGTGGGTGATGACTAGTCAAGAATCTTCACAATGAGTGGGTGATGACTAGTCAACAATGAGTGGGTGATGACTAGTCGAGAATCTTCACAATGAGTGGGTGATGACTAGTCAAGAATCTTCACATTGAGTGGGTGATGACTAGTCAAGAATCTTCACATTGAGTGGGTGATGACTAGTCCAGAATCTTCACAATGAGTGGGTGATGACTAGTTAAGAATCTTCACAATGAGTGGGTGATGACTAGTCGAGAATCTTCACAATGAGTGGGTGATGACTAGTCAAGATTCTTCACAATGAGTGGGTGATGACTAGTCAAGAATCTTCACAATGAGTGGGTGATGACTAGTCAAGAATCTTCACATTGAGTGGGTGATGAGACTAGTCAAGAATCTTCACATTGAGTGGGTGATGACTAGTCAAGAATCTTCACAATGAGTGGGTGATGACTAGTCGAGAATCTTCACAATGAGTGGGTGATGACTAGTCAAGAATCTTCACAATGAGTGGGTGATGACTAGTCAAGAATCTTCACAATGAGTGGGTGATGACTAGTCAAGAATCTTCACAATGAGTGGGTGATGACTAGTCAAGAATCTTCACATTGATTGGGTGATGACTAGTCAAGAATCTTCATAATGAGTGGGTGATGACTAGTCAAGAATCTTCACAATGAGTGGGTGATGACTAGTCAAGAATCTTCACATTGAGTGGGTGATGACTAGTCAAGAATGAGTGGGTGATGACTAGTCAAGAATCTTCACAATGAGTGGGTGATGACTAGTCAAGAATCTTCACAATGAGTGGGTGATGACTAGTCAAGAATCTTCACAATGAGTGGGTGATGACTAGTCAAGAATCTTCACATTGAGTGGGTGATGACTAGTCGAGAATCTTCACAATGAGTGGGTGGTGACTAGTCAAGAATCTTCACATTGAGTGGGTGATGACTAGTCGAGAATCTTCACAATGAGTGGGTGATGACTAGTCAAGTATCTTCACAATGAGTGGGTGATGACTAGTCGAGAATCTTCACAATGAGTGGGTGATGACTAGTCAAGAATCTTCACAATGAGTGGGTGATGAGACTAGTCAAGAATCTTCACAATGAGTGGGTGATGACTAGTCGAGAATCTTCACATTGAGTGGGTGATGACTAGTCAACAATGAGTGGGTGATGACTAGTCAAGAATCTTCACATTGAGTGGGTGATGACTAGTCAAGAATCTTCACAATGAGTGGGTGATGACTAGTCAAGAATCTTCACATTGAGTGGGTGATGACTAGTCGAGAATCTTCACAATGAGTGGGTGATGACTAGTCGAGAATCTTCACATTGAGTGGGTGATGACTAGTCAAGAATCTTCACAATGAGTGGGTGATGACTAGTCAAGAATCTTCACATTGAGTGGGTGATGACTAGTCAAGAATCTTCACAATGAGTGGGTGATGACTAGTCAAGAATCTTCACAATGAGTGGGTGATGACTAGTCAAGAATCTTCACATTGAGTGGGTGATGACTAGTCGAGAATCTTCACAATGAGTGGGTGATGACTAGTCGAGAATCTTCACATTGAGTGGGTGATGACTAGTCAAGAATCTTCACAATGAGTGGGTGATGACTAGTCAAGAATCTTCACATTGAGTGGGTGATGACTAGTCAAGAATCTTCACAATGAGTGGGTGATGACTAGTCAAGAATCTTCACAATGAGTGGGTGATGACTAGTCAAGAATCTTCACATTGAGTGGGTGATGACTAGTCAAGAATCTTCACAATGAGTGGGTGATGACTAGTCAAGAATCTTCACATTGAGTGGGTGATGACTAGTCAAGAATCTTCACAATGAGTGGGTGATGACTAGTCAAGAATCTTCACAATGAGTGGCTGATGACTAGTCAAGAATCTTCACAATGAGTGGGTGATGACTAGTCAAGAATCTTCACAATGAGTGGGTGATGACTAGTCAAGAATCTTCACAATGAGTGGGTGATGACTAGTCAAGAATCTTCACAATGAGTGGGTGATGACTAGTCAAGAATCTTCACAATGAGTGGGTGATGACTAGTCAAGAATCTTCACAATGAGTGGGTGATGACTAGTCAAGAATCTTCACAATGAGTGGGTGATGACTAGTCGAGAATCTTCACAATGAGTGGGTGATGACTCGTCGAGAATCTTCACAATGAGTGGGTGATGACTCGTCAAGAATCTTCACTTTGAGTGGGTGATAACTATATACATTGAGTGAGTTGGCAAATCATCACATTAAGTGGGTGATATTTACCAACAGAGGCTTGTGGGCCACAAGTAAATAGCTACTGGTTGAGAGAACAGGTTGGGCAGCTTTGACCACAAACAAACGACAACATGGTGTTTCTGGGGGTGGGGCACACTGTTTGGAACTCTATTATTGTGTTCCCGATGAAAGGCTGGAGCATCCAATTAAAAGATCTTCCCAAAACGTCAGTGACCTTCACCTTGAGCATACGTTGCATTCGTAGCCATTTATTAATGAGTAATTTGGTTTTGCAAATAAATATATGGTGGCATATAACTGCCAGAGATCTAGCCCCCCCCCTGAGTTTGAGGATATGGATGCACACTGACTTTGTCTTTAAAGCTATATACCAATATATATATTGAAACCTTTTCTAACCCGCTATTTATTTATCAATGTCAATGTTCCTCCTCCACCTTCAGTATAACCACACCTCCAATCAGAACAAGCAACATGTTCAAGAGGCAGTGTGTAAAATCTGAAAAATGTATTTGATGTTATGTGCACAAGGATGAATTTTTTTTTTAAATCAAAAATAATAATAATTGGATCCCATCGTATTCTATTTCTACCTATATATATAGTTGTTGTGTAGTTTAACCCTTTCACCGTCGACTTCATTTTGAGATATTGACCTATTTTTACTTTAATTTTTGTATCTGATCATTGGTTCAGAAAAGTCCCCGGCAACCGCATATCACATGATTGACAAAGTTACTGATCAACTTGGTGATAAATATGTTGCCTAGCAACCAAACCACAAATCGTTTTTGATTAGAATACTTTTTATGACTGCGTTTATCGACTATTACAAGTATATTTTATGGTTTTTCAGATCAAATACTAAAATATGGTCACTTATCGAACTGCAAACAGCATATAATCTGAATAATGTACATTTTTTGGCATAATTTATGAATATTGAATGCCCTAATTATTTTATTTTGCAGGATATAGCCATGTTTGTCAGTCTATAAGAGTATTGACTGTTGTCAAGCACCACGAGGAAGGTCTGGCTGTATTGAAAGTTGAAAATTTCAAGATGTTGCAGAAAGGCACAATAAAGCAAAGACTCATCAAGAAAACATACGTGTGTACTACACATGTCTGCATGCATAAATGATAAAGAAAAGAAGTATACATGTACATGCATAACACATGTACATACTACTACAAAAGCAATACAAAGAAAATCTCGAAGAGAAAAGGAAGTTAGTGCGAGTAGTCGGAGAGTGTGTTGAATTCCCTGAAGCATGTCCTTCCACGCATGTCCTTCCACGCACAGCACAAAGGCTAACACCACAAAGAGAACAGTGACAAAAGGTCTCGTGCCTCTTACCTCTGGCCTCGACTTCTTCCTTGGCCTTTTCCTCTTCGTTGGCCATTTCCTCTTCCTTGGCCTTTTCCTCTTCCTTGGCCTTTCCCTCTTCCTTGACCTTTTCCTCTTCCTTGGCCTTTTCCTCGGCCTCGGCATCCCACACGCCCCTTGTCTCAGCGATCAGAAGGTAACAATGATACTTCTGAGTCAGAAGATGGAACTACATCAAATGAAGGAGGAGATGGTGGTAGGAGAGATTGTAGGAGTACTTGGGGGGAAGTTTGCAGGACCACTCGGAGAAGAGTTTGCAGGATCACTCAGAGGTTCAGCAGATTCAAGATCAGTGGCTAAACCTATATAAAAGATTATTATTATGAACTTTATAACCTAGTGAACTTTATAACTAGGAACTTTATAACCTAGTGATATATATTTCAGGCTTATTATGTCTCACTGTTTGATAGCTAAAATATCATATTCCATTCTATAGATATCTACTCATACTTACCAAGCAACTCATACTCTTCATCAGGAGTCATAAAAGCTCCATCAGAAGCACTGGCACTTGAAGTGTTTGGTCCAACATCCTGAGGAGTTGAAGTTAAAGCTCTGGACAAAAAGCTGCCAACACCTTAGGGTCTAATACCTCATCACCAAGGAAGGAAGACACTTGACCTTCATCATCTTCATCTCTATCATAGTCAGAGAGGTCGAAACCGCCATCAAACAAGAGCTCTAACACGCGAGCACGGTCAAATCTTTCAGCCATTATTTTGCTTGAATTCAAAATTGTTTGACGTCATAGTTACCTACGTGCTACGGTTCTTAATTTTTTTGGTGAAATAGAACAGTCCATCGTGCACATTTACGGTAAGTTTTGAATATGTAGAGTCAACGGTTGATTTTTAATAATTATTAACGCGACGGTCACTCAATCTCGCGCTTCTATGCGCTTATGACGGTTAAGCGGTTAACTGAAATTTTGAAGATCAAACAATTTGATTTGGGCATGAGACTTGGCAATGATTTGTTATGCATGCAGTGGTTGGGTGCGGTATGGTCTTATGGGCTTTTTTTTTTTTGTTGAAAATGAGCTCACTAGCAAAAGCTATTTAGAGCCTTACATACATGATGCATGATGACATACATGATGACATGATAGGTATATAGAAAAATGATTGAAGTTAGGAGAAGAATTGTTTAATACATTGGAATTGTTTAATATATCGTTTGAAGGAAGAGAGTGAGGACGAGGATCTAATGGAGGTTGGGAGTGAGTTCCAAAGAGCCGTGGCAGAGGGAACGAAGGAAGGCTGCAGTGCGGAAGAATGGGATTATGATGTTCGATGGGTTGGTATTGGCGAGAAGACATGAGTGGAGTAGGAGCTAATTGGATCGAGTCTGGAGTATTATTTTGTGTAAATTGGAAGGAGCTTGGCCCAGCATGTCTATTTGAGAGTGTAGGAATTTTAAGGGTGAAGAGGAGGGATGCATAGTCAGAAGTCCATTGATGAGTACAGAGTCTGAGTGCAAAGTGCTGAACGTGTTAAGGATTTTGAATTACAAGAAGAGGGAGGAGGTGACCACACAGAGGAACAGTAACTTAGATGAGGGAGAACTAATGTAGTGTAAAGTTTAATCAGCATATGAGAGGATAAGTTGATGGTAAAAGTTGCGATAAATTAATCCTATTATTGTCCTTAATTTAGTGCGTACTTTGCTAATGTGCAGGTTCCAGGAGAGGTTAGAGGTGAAAGTTACTCTAAGTATGTAAATGAAGTGACGAGATCAAGGGGAGTACTATTGAGGACTAATACAGTGAAGTATGAGGATGCGAGGGGTTTACGAGAGATCATCATGTACTTGCTCTTATTAGGATTAATTATTAGGAGACGGGAAGATAGCCATGATGATATAATGTCAATGTCTGATTGCACTGAATCTAAGGAAGAGGTTGAAGAGAATGGATGGGAGAGAAGGATGTCGAGAGTAATTGTAGAAGATGTCGAGAGTGGGAGCTTTGCAATGTCGTTAATGTAAAGAACAAAGAGAAGAGGATCGAGAATAGATCCTTGATGACACGAAGAAGAGAGAACACCAGAGATAGCGACACTCTGTGACCGGGCCGTAAGATAGGAAGTGAGCCAACAGAGGAGGTGAGAAGGAATATTAAGTGAGGACAGAGTGTTTAAGAGTGGTCTATGCGGCACAGAGTCAAAAGCTTTCTTGATGTCTAGAAAGACTTTACAGTCAGACTTGTGGGCATCCAGGGAAGCAAACCAGGATTGAGTTACGTTAAGTATTGCTATTTCAGTAGACAGACCTGGGAGAAATCCGAACTGAACATTTGACAAAACATCTTGTATGGTGATAAGTTTGTGTAAATAGTTAAATATGTGGCATTCTAATACCTTGATAATAAGAAGAATGGACGATAATCCTTGGGGAAAGACGAGTGTGGAGATATTTTGGGGGTAGGAACTACAAAGGAATGCTTCTAGTCAGTGGGTATAATTATAGTGAGAGGGAGGAATTAAAGATAAGAGAAAGAGGAATTTATATGGAGCAGCTGTGGATCTAAGCATTCTGGCAGAGATTGAGGGCCAGTCGATTTCTCAGAGGGAATGCAAGTTAGAAGACACAATCTCGTCCGGTGAGCAGAGGAGCTCGGGTGGGCAAGGGAAGGGCAGAGGAGATGGAGAAGACTTGTTAAAACAGCTTGAGAAGAAGTGATTTAGAACCTCAGCTTTAGACTGAGAGGAAGCACAAGTTTGATCTTGGTAAGTAAGGGATGGAATGCAAGATGATTTTTACCTAATTTCTTTATTGCTCTCAAAAAAGAACTAGAATTCGGAGAAGATGATAGTCTTTGGAAGAAGAAGTGTTTTGCTGAACGGAGGAGTGAAAGAGTGTGGTTACGGCAACAGGCTGTCCAGGCATCAGCAGATCTGAGTGATTAGGCAGAGAAGTGTAACCTATTTCTAATTTTGATTTGTTTGAGAATGGAGTAGGAGATCCAGGGAGGGGTACAGCGGGTTGTAGGATAAACTAGCTTAGAGGGAATTTGGACTGCTCCACAATACATTACACACACCAATACAATTCCATGTTTTCACTTAATTCATCCCGATAATACTTCGTGCATGCTAAAATGTACAAGTCATTGAAGTCATCCATGGCTGCCACAAGACATGGCATTTGAACATCTATACACAGTCACTACATAGCTCTTCTGCTGGTAGGATGGCTAGGTACTCACTTGACTCCATTGTGAGGGTTGGGCTGAATACACTCATTTTCCATCATGCTCAGTTAGCCCCAGATGTTAAATTTCATACATTAGAAACACCAAAAATTCCTAACATTACAAAATAAGACAATGAATCAGAGCCCCCCTTAATTAAATATTAGCTTACAGAATCAGAGCCCCCCCTTGAATATCCAACCCCTTAGATGAAACAATCCCCCATTTAAATTTTACAGGAAATGAATCGGAGCCCCCTTAAATATTCAGGTCCATACAGGAGATCAACATGAAACAATGAATCAGAGCCCCCTTTAAATATTCAAGCCCTTACAGAATACACTGAATCAGAGCCCCCCAAGCCCTTACATAATCAGAGCCCCCTTTAAATATTCAGAACCTTGGAGAATATAGTATGAATCGGAGACCCCTTTAAATATAAGCCCCTACAATTATGGAATATTAGAGGGATAATAAATTAATAATCAGAAATGGCAGAAATTGTCTATCATAATTTGGTTATGCAAGAAAAGATTATCATGTTTGTATGAATGTTTGTATCCTCCCGCTGTAAGTCAAGGAGAGGAGATGATGGAGGGTGAGGGTGTGCTGTGCGAGTTGGAGATGTCTTCTCTGCTTCGTTTCGCGGGAGGTTCATCTCCCTTTTCCACCTCCTCGGCTCTTGAAGCTGCCATGTCAGCAGCATCAGCCAATGGAGCAGCTCTCTTGTGGCCCTGCAACAGTACCAACCAACATCCTCATGGTGGTGGTCACCTCAGTTTACAGCGACAAACACATGATCAACGTCACTGGGGTGAGACAAGTTGAAGGTTAACAACAGTAGTGGACACACACGGACCAACACCACACTGGGTCGAGGCAGGTTGAAGTCGGCTGACAATAGCTCTATGGGGACACACACTGGACCAACACCACACTGGGTCGAGGCAGGTTGATAGGTTGGCAATAGCTCTATGGGGACACACACTGGACCAACACCACACTGGGTCGAGGCAGGTTGAAGTCGGCTGACAATAGCTCTATGGGGACACACACTGGACCAACACCACATTGGGTTGAGACAGGTTGAAGTAGGTTGACAATAGCTCTATGGGGGCACACACTGGACCAACACCACACTGGGTTGAGGCAGGTTGAAGTAGGTTGACAATAGCTCTATGGGGGCACACACTGGACCAACACCACACTGGGTTGAGACAGGTTGACAATAGCTCTATGGGGACACACACTGGACCAACACCACACTGTGTAGAGGCAGGTGAAGTAGGTTGACAATAGCTCTATGGGAACACACACTGGACCAACATCACACTGTGTAGAGGCAGGTTGAAGTAGGCTGACAATAGCTCTATGGGGATTGGGGACACACACTAGACCAACATTACACTGGGATGAGGCAGGTTGAATATGTTGACAATAGCTCTATGGGGACACACACTGGATCAACATCACACTGGGTTGAGGCAGGTTGAAGTAGGTTGACAATAGCTCTATGGGGACACACACTGGACCAACACCACACTGGGTTGAGGCAGGTTGAAGTAGGTTGACAATAGCTCTATGAGGACACACACTGGACCAACATCACACTGGGTTGAGGCAGGTTGAAGTAGCTTTATGAGGACACACACTGGACCAACACCACACTGGGTGTGTTGAGCAGATAGAAAAGCAGGTGATAGCTGTGGGGACAGAGACATAAGATTGTCCATGATAACCTCGCAGTGGCTGACTCACCAGCAGAGAAGGAGGAGGTGTGGAAGGTTTGGCACTGTCATCGTTCATCAATCGCCTCACCCTGGCAATTACAGCCTGGTCCTGCATCCAGGGGTGCTCAAGGACACCCTCCACCGTCACCCGCTCCTCAGGACACACAGTCAGCAGCCGCTTCACCAGATCCACCGCCTCCTCTGACACATCCTTCCAGTAGTCGGCATGGAAGGTGTAGAGACCTTGCGTGATCTGGTCACGCAGACTACACTTCTTGATCTCGTCTGAGAATGGAGGGTAGCCGGCTAACCTGGTGAGGGGCATGGCACACAAGAATGGGAGAGCGTGGTTTAGAGGACAGTCAACAAGAAGAAAAGCAGAGGAAGCAACACTAATCACGCTGTGATGGTGAAATAATTGTTCCTCCATTTTTCCAGCTCTGTATCGAGTTGTCCCAAATGCTGGATCTTGGAATGCCAAATTTGTGTACTGGCATATTTATAGGCTAACCATCTTTGACTAAAG